>JAUZTB010000001.1:79967105-79978965 GCA_034780895.1 Rhynchobatus australiae
CAGTACCAGGGCAGAAAAGTTTACTGGTGATAATACATCTACCCTTGCTTCAACATGTGGTTTTGAAGACTGTCCCACAGTTCGTGTTAGTAAGGGTAATGCTAGTCAACCAAAACTTAAAAGGAACAAGATGAAAAATAATGCACTTCCAGGAGGCATATCTAAATTTGATTCCAGTCATCCTGTAGATTTGACAGAAAGATCTGTAACTCTGAGGAATGCTGGATTTTATAAGGAGTCCAAAGAATATGAAGTCAGCATTGAAGAGCAATTGGATGGTGAAGGAGCTTCTAAAAATGCTCCTCAAAGAACTGGTGGTGGAACAGGAGAAACAGTTTCAGATGTTGAATGTGACCAGAAGGAAATTACTTGTGCAGAATTGACTCAAAGGGACAATATAGCATATGACTGTCCAGAACAGAACAAATCAAATGAGAACAGTGTTGTGAATGGTGGAGCAGTACAGGTTGTCAACAGTTCTGGGGCAACACACTTTCGAAGCACATTTGTGCAGACTAGAAGATCCAATGTAGCAGAAGCAGATGCATATGTTGGAACAACCAGCATTGATTTAGCAGATAGCTCAGAAACATGTGCCCTTTCTGCTGTACAGGAAATAAGAACCATGTGTAGTGCTAGAATTGGAAATGAACAGAATGAAATAATAACCACCAAACAAATGAACTTAGAGAAATTGAGCAACGATGGCGATGATGAAGCAAGAGCATTTGAAAGGGGCATAGAAGTGGAAGGCCAAGGGATGTCTGAGGACTTCAACTCTTCCAAATATTATGCAGAGCTGATTTGCACCAAGGATTTTCTTACAGAAAATGATTGCACAGTTGGTAAAGCATTTAGAGAGAGATCTCTGTCATCTGATTGTACTTGTACTGAATCTAGTTACACAGCAAATGCATCAGGGGTATCTTGTCAGAATGAAGTCATTGGTACAGGGTATGAGGCAGGACAAGCCAAGCAAGAGAACTCAGCAATAGCTCAGAATTTCCTCATGGAAAACAAGGACCACCAAGCTCTTCATCTGGAAACAGTGCAAAGCATAGAAACAGACTCAAACCAGTCACAATCAAAGTATGGATATAAATCTCACCAGAAAGGAGATGCAGGAGAATTGATTCAAAAGAATAATCCAGTTCATGAAATTGAAAGCAAGGTGAATGTTATCAATACCTGTGATATAAATTGCAGAACAGAAACTGTGGATCATGATCATTTGCTGTTCAAGGTGGTTGACTGTACTGCAGATGCAAAGAGAGGGAACACAGAACCTTCATGTGCTGCTATTAGAAAAGGTGCCACTAATATCACTGAACTTGTGGAGACAATTTCTGAAAATGATGATGACATCAAAGGCTCAGCTAAAAGTAAAAACTCAATTGAGACCAGAAGTGGAGCTGAACAAAGTAGAAGGCTTTCGCTAAATTACAATGATGAAGGAGCCAAGGTGGTGACCTCTCAGACAGAGGAAAGGTTAAGAACACATGTTGGCACTGACAATAGATCCAAGCAAAATCCTTCTGCTCAAGTGCCATCTATGAGACCTGGTGAAGACACTAAAAGTACTGATAAAATAATGGACACACACATGGAAAAACCTCACATAAGACAGGATATTTTAACTAGACATCCACACTCTGAAAATCCTTGCAAACTTAGAACCTACACTTTTGACAATCAGGAAATACTTAACTGGTGGGTTTCTCTAGATGTGGCGCAGAGAAGTGATCTACATCAGGAAGAAATTACAGCTGTAAGAGATGAATTTGAACATGAAACAGTTGAGTATTTCTCTTCAAAGATTCCCAAATCTGTTAAATCAGAGAAATGTAAAAGTATCTCTAACAATGAAGAACAAAAGGTATCCCCAGAGGAATTACTGGTAAGAAAGAAGTCTAACTCCATGACATTTCAAGAAGTAGAAATGTTTGAATCGGTTCAGTGTCAAGAGAGCACTGATCAGTGTGAAGCCAGTCTGGCCACTGCACTGTGGGATGTTGCTGCACATTCATTAAGAGGTCAGGAACATTCACAAGTGGAAAGATTAGGGAACTCTGGAACCATGGATTCAAGAGCAACCCCAGGTTCCCCCAGAAATGGCATAACAGCTGATTCTGGTACCAAATACGATGTGAACAATGCGACCTCCAATCAGTGTCTTGTTCCAGTTGAACATTTTTCTATGAGAGCGAGACAGAACCATAGATGGTCTACGGAAAGTCTTAAGCTAGAGTTGGCTGAAAGCAGAGCGTTTACTGATAGTTACGTGTGTTCCAAGGGCATTGTTTTACTACAGCACAGTGAACAAAGTCCATCAGAGCCAGCAGGAAAACCCCTTGATACAAATGCCTTGCAGCCAAATAAAGATGCAGTTGAAAGGGAGGATGCAAATAGTGGTGTAGAAGCCCCTCAGTCTTGTTTTGTCCTTAAAGCTAGTCCAGAGGTGAATGGAGGAGATTGCCAAATTAATCAATCCATCAGCAGCACGGAAGGATATTCAACACCTGCGGGTTCTGAAAGTGTACTGCTAAGTCAGGATATAGTATTAAAAGAGGTGATAGGTAGACATGTAATTTGGTGCCATCCCGATAGAACAGCTACATTTGATGCAAGTGATTTTCAGGCTGATCAACAAACTATTGAACTAGACCAGGCCACGTTTGGTCCTCAACATTTGAGGAAGACTGGAATTGAGACACTTGTTCATGTAAAGCAGAAGTCCCCTGCTAAAAATACGGTTTCTTCAGGTGAAAATATTGCAAAATCAGATACCATAGATGCCACAGCATCTCTCAATATTTGCAAAGGACCCACTTGTTTACACTATCAGAACACAGGTATTTTAGTAACTGGCTTAAATGTTGACCTGAAAACTGATAACACTTCTGTCTGTCAGAATATGTCAACCATGAATGCCTTACTGCCACAAAGTAAAGTGTTTCAAAATCAAACTGAATTTCAAAGAAGTCCTTTGCAAGATGTGGGTGGAAGCTACCTGTCTGGGAAATGTCAAGCAGTTCCAGGTTCATTCACACATCAACATGAAGAGCTGGATGTGAGCAGTTGTACATCATCCAGAGAGGTCTTATTGAAACAAGAAGGAAAGCAGAGCCAAAATGCCAGTAGGCTGTATTTTCACACAGCAATAATTCAAACTACCTTGGTAGAAAATGATACTAAAACCACCATTGTGCCTGGATCGGCTGGATTAAGCTCCTTTAGGTTGGGTGCTGAGACCACCCCTGCGACAAAGAACCAAGTGTTCATTCAACAAGGGGATCAGCAAGTTGTCCAAATGCAACTTACAAGCCCCACTGGCTTCTCAGCATCGGATCCGCTAAAGGCAGAAACTAAATGCCACGATGTCCAGTTTTCAAATGGTGACTCAGTAGATACATTCATACCACAGAGCTTCATTGGATCATCTGGTCATCATAAACAGGCAGAGTTGCATTGCAGGAGAGAAGAGGATTACTCCATGTGTTTGACTGAGAGAGACCCTGTTGGGTTGGAGCTGACTGAGAATTCTTCAAACTTGTGTGTCATGTCAGAACAACCAAAGGCCATTCATGTAGTTAATTATGGAGAAGAATTTGTGACGGCTGAATTTATGGCTCTGCCTAAAACCGTCAGGTGCGATAGAAACTGCAATGATAAAGACGTACTTGACTCAACAAAGGATTTAATCAGGAAGGAAGGAAGTGGTATTGAAGATTGTGAAGAAACACAAGCACTGTTGAAGAGAGACCTGACTGATTTTAAGGAGGTGTCTTCTGATGCAGAATCCCACAATAAAAATCAAGGAATCCTAGTTGACATAAAGGAGGGGAATAAATCACAGTTCCCCATCAAGACACACAAGGACAGATATATAGGGTTGTCACCCTCTGCCCAGGAGATCCTTGAGCAAGAAAATTCCAGACTCTTGCAACAGACACAGCATCACATAACACCAGAATGTGAACTTGGAAATGAATCCATATTGCAGAGAAAGGATCTGAACAATACCAGCATTACTCTTGCAGTCACTGAAACACACAGCAGAATGTCTTCTCAAATCAATGATCTGCAAGTCGTCTCGACAGATGGCAGTTGTTTGAATGTTGATGTAGATGAACAGGATGCACAATCACTCCTAGAGTGCAAACAGATCAGGGAGTTAGGTTCTCACTGTCATGAGAGTAATAAATGTAAAGAAATGGATGGAACTTTCTATTCCACAGATTCCTCACCGCTTTCTGATTCTTGTCACAGTGCTTGTTCTGGACAGTCTTCAGTAACTCAAGTTAATGAGCTGAATACTGAAGGACTTGGGTCTTCTGGTTCAGAATTTTTAGATGGTTCAGATGTGAAATGTGCCATAAAGATGACGAGTGGGCCAAAGAAGAAATCACATAGACTTAGAAGAATAAAACCAAAGCCAAATATAGATGCAACTAAGGGTTCATCAAGTTCGAGTGAAGAAGTTGACATTGAATTCCTTTCACTTAACGAGCTTAGAAGCAAACAGTGTAGGAGAGGTATCAACAGATCACTCTTGAATGTCTGCAAATGCAAAGACTCAGTGAGTACCACTAGTATTAATCTTGGAAGCTGTGTATTGAACTTGAAAACGGAGAGTAAGGCATTGCCATTGAGATTATTGCCACCAGTTGTCCAGGTGCCTTCATCCAGTGTTAATCTTCTGATGGAAGGCTCTAGTGGACACTGTCTCGATCCATTAATGATTGCTAAACCTTCAGATGAATTAACTCCAAGAGCTGCTTCACCATTTGAAGAAGGAATTGTGTATCAAATAAAGCATGAAGCAAAAGATGTGGGGAGAAAACATGAATCCAAACAGAGTCTTCAGCATAAGATTGTTGGAGAGAGTGTTTCAGGACATGTAGATTCACATGTGGCTGCTTGCACTGAAACAGTCCATTCCACAATCAGTTTACCTTGTAATCGAGGCCAAAGAAATCAGTCAGACAAGCAGCAAAGTGATTACAGCACCTCATTGATGATTGATAACAATCTGAACAACTTTGTTGAAAGAAAACTCAAAGCCCAGGAATTTTCAGAAGTAGATCCGACCTTCAATGACGAGAAAGATCCAATGCACTTTGCTTACAGTGATGTTCATTCATACGTCCATCAACAATGCAACAAATTAGATAGAGCCAGTTTAAAGCAGTGTACATTGGAAAATGCAAGTAGTATGTGTTGGGTTCAGCCAAAAGTAAGCTGTCTGAGTAACATAAGATGTTCCAGCGACAGCAATGGATTGAATGATCACAATTCACATTCTTATGCCAATGCAAGAACAATATCTAGCACATTAAGTAATGTGAATGACTTTCAAGAGGGGAATTTGGCAACAATGTATCCTGAGAGTGATAACCTTAATGAAGATACCTGTGTAATATCATGTGACCCATCAATGGCACCTTCATTCACCCAGTCGTCTCAGTTTCCAACTTCTACTTCTGAGCTGGAAAACATGAAATTGCAAGTTGATGAAATGGTGCTCCTTTACCCAAGGGACTTGGGATCTTCTGTAGAGGCAGTGTCTGATGGGCCTGTAAAACTCACCTGCAACAAAGAAACACAAACATCAGGTGGAATGAGATGCCAGAAGCTGTCGACACCTCAGAGGAGCTACGTTCAAACTCCAACACAGACATATACAGGTCAAAGCCCCCAACCAGGTATGGAGAATCTTTCTGTCCATCTTTCAAAGCTTCTCCATAACACCACAGAGCTGTTGGGAAATATTGGGACTAACAAGGACCATTCAGACCCAACAAAATCACCTACCAACCAAAACACTAGTAAATTGGGGGCAGTCAGTATGATGGATGGTTATACCCAGACAGCAACTGATGTGGCCACTCAGACAGAAACATTACCTCAATTTATAGAGAAATACAGCCAGGAACTTCAAAATAAGGAAGTGCAGAGGTCTCCAGAAGTAAACGTTATCGTTAAAGTAATTGGTTCAGAGGTCAGTGTAAATCAAGACCACACCAATCTTACGCTAACGTTACAGGAACAAAAGCAGAACTATAGTGTGTCAGATCTTAATGCCCATTGTACTGCTTTGAGCCATTCTGTTTGTTGTTCTCCCTCTGAGAATGCAAATTCATCTTTTAGGACTTCAACTCCTGCCTTGTTACCTGCTCAGAAAATGAAAGCAAGCTCCTCACAAAATGCTTCATTCAGTCCAGGTTTGTCACCAGTAACAGCATCTTCACAGATATCAATATACAGTGACCAAACACAGGGCACAAGCTTCGGGTCTTTGGAAAGCACATCAGAGATTTCAAAGATGGAAACAAATGATCTCAAGCTCTCTGAGAACAGAGAAGTGAAACAGTTTGCCCAAGGTGTTGAAGCTGCACTTTCTACTAATGTAAATCCAGCTGTTCTAGTGGACCGAGCATCATCCCCTATTAAAACCCTGGAAGCTGGGCTGGGGAACCACCGATCCCGCAGCAAGTCCTTTCTCTGTCTTCAAGGTGAGGGGGCTTGTGCACTGCAACGTACTGGCTATTGGCAGAGAAAGGCACGGCCAGCTTCTTGGTATGGCTCCAATGAAAAACAGCAAAGCAAGATTTATTTCACACAAGTCAAATCTGAAGCTGAACAGATATTGGAAACAAATGGCGGAGGACCTTTGGTTCATTCAAATGAGCTGAGTAAAGTTACATTACAGGGTATGCCAATATCAGTTAAACTAGAGTGTGAAGCAGATTTCCAGAGAGATGTTCATACTAAAGGATCTTCTCTGAGCTCAGGAACAGCAGAATCTTGCAAAGACCATCATGTGAATGTTTCAGCTGCCATGGAGAAGTCCAGTTGGCAGTGTGAAAAAGAACTGACAGGCCATATTGTTAAAGAGCCGTCACCTTGTAACAAGGGAATTGAACCATACTTGGCATCTCAAAACGTTCAGATGCTCTATACTTCAAACCCAGATGGAAGAAGGCAGATGAATGCTTTTAGTTTTCAGCCATCTTGCCAGAAAAGCCCATTGGTTTCCTTTCCTCTTGCTCAGATCAATGATGATGCTGTGTGGCCACCTAGAAGGGTACCTCCCAGTACATCTTCCATTCAGCACGATCCTTTCTCCAAAGACTGGGTGGACTTTCAGGAAGAAAAGGTCAGCGTGTTACACGATCAAACAAGACACCAAAGTGACACCAGGAATCATTGCAGTTATGAGTCTGGGACCTACATAATGAGTGAAATGACAAACGAATGTGTTGCTGAAGATGCCCAGTCCTTTGTTTCAAGTGAATGCAACACAGATTTGCTGCTGAATGAGTATCCTTCCATAACTGGCTGCAACAGTTCACAAGCATCAGATTCCAGAGGACAGGGAGTGAGCTGTAGGGGCCCAGAGGACTTGCCTTTACACAACAAGTTCCACAACTGGTCTGGAGTCAACTATAGACCTCCATCAACAGCAAGTCTGATGAGCATAGCCACCAATTCACACAGACAGACAGAGCAGCAAGAGCAAAAACAAACTAACAGTGATGTTACAGAAACATTGGGCCTCAAGTCAGAAGACCATGAGGGAAGGCAAAAGGAAATTGAAAGCTTGCGCCAGGAACGTGCCCAAATCCTGTCAGGGTTAAACCTGGAATTAAACCAGCACCAGTTGACGGTGGAGCTCGCTGAAGCAAAGCTGAACTATGGCCTCGGGGAGACAGATGCTTTGTTGAGAATACTCCAGAGTGGAGCAGCAGATGACCAGAATGTTTGCATAAGGCAGCAGCTTTATGACAGGTAAGTGAAAGCAACAGCTGAAGAATTAGTGGTGTGGTTTAGAAATTGACTCTAGTGTCACTTGGAGTCAATTAATCAGAGACCTTCTGCTGGCCACTTTTGACTCCCAGATAACTTATGAATATTCACACCATGACTAAAGCTATCTATTCCTGCTTCTGTAAAACTAACTCAATCTTGCCTCAATTCATGTGCCACTGAAATCGTTATTACATTGAGACTTGATCATTCTATGTATTCTTGTTTGGCCTCACTCGTGTACTTGTATGAGGTGTAAGGGTAAATGGGCCAAATATCACAGCAACTGACAGCAGAGAACCCTGTTTAATTCCTTCTGCTTTCTGGCCTTGAATTTTCTGGAGGAATTGATAAGTTGACTGGGGAGACCCCCAGTCCAAAGAAAACCACTTCCTTGGACCTTTCTGAAAGGGAGGTATCCTGAGCAGTGTGTTCTTAACATTGCCTCATTATGTACACATTCTTTCTAAATACTGTATGTTATGCTGTGCAGATGCCTTTTTGGTTGGTAATGGCAGCTTACTACAGTCAAATTGTAACTGTCCATAAAATGGAAAGTAGGAATTGGAGGAGGGATTTGGCCCTTTGAGCTCATCCCACCACTCAGTTAGATCATGTTTGCTCCTATCCTAACATCCACTTGGTTTCCCAACTCCCAACCGTCTCACCTCCACAGATCTTGGTGGGAGAGAGTTCCACATTTCCCTCACCTTTGTATGAAGATCTACTTCCTGATAGCACCCCTGAAGGATCCTGCCCTTTCGCACCAGAGGATATAATTTATCTCTGTCTGGCTATGAAGTTCTTTAATCACTTTAAACATCACAGTGACATCACTTGTTAATCCATTACTCCAGATTATCAGTTTTCTCACACAGACCCTGGTCCATTCATTTTCTTTTCAGAAGTCTCTGTTTTAGAACCTTGTTTCTTACTCTCCAAATGAGCACTGAAGCAAATAATGTATTTGCTTAGTAATCGTGCTAAACCATATTCACATGTTGTTGCAATGACAGAGACTGACTGTTGCCATGGAGATTTCTGTTTAAATGCCTGTGACCAGAGGGATTTTGTTCATCACCAAAGGTGTCCATATTAGCGCATGTTGTGCTAATTAATAATTGGGCATTTCAATTCTGTGCTCGTTAACTCTGCTGAAGCAAAAACTGTAATGCAGTCTAACTGTGTGCATTGGTGTTTATTGTAATCCATTAAAGAGTTGGAAACAGAACTATATCTTTTTTTTAATGAACATTGCAAAAGACATATGAAAACCATAGAAATCTTGAGGAAGGAACGAGATGAGAAAATACAGAAGTTCAGAAGGACCCGTAGCCTGAGTCCACAGAAACATCTGAGCATACATTACCAAAAACATCCAACCGCATTGCATCGTGAGCAAGATCTGCCAAGCAAACGCAGGACTTACCTCCAGCGGTTACGCCAGGACATTGTGGAAAACACACGGTAAGTGAGTTACATCTTGGAATTGTTCGGCATGGACAGCCTCAGCATCTCTGGGGTGAAATGTTTTACATTGAATATTTCCAGAACACCCATTTAATCTTTCACTTCTCTGTTTATTTGTATCAAAATAGATTATTAAATCTGGAGTGCTTTGGAACACCAAATGAAGATTAAAGTAGTAAAGTAGAAGGGAATCTAGGCTTTCTGAATAGAAGCAGCATAGAGTACAAAAGCGAGGAGGTAATGCTAAGCTTTGCACAAGGCATACTACTTGCCTTCATTGGTTGGGGCATTGAATATAAAAGTTAGCAAGTCACGTTGCCACATTTATGCAGTCTGGTCAGCACATTACTGGAAGGATGTGGAAGCTTTGGAGAGGGTTCACCGGGATGTTGCTTGAGTTAAGAGAGCATTAATTATAAGGAGAGGTTGGACAAACTTGGATTGTTTTCTCTGGGGCATCACAGGCTGAGGGGTGAACTGAAAGAAGTTTATGAAATTGTGACAGGCATAGATAGTTTTTCTCTCAGGGTGGAAATGTCAAATACTACAGGGCATAGCTTTAAGGTGAGAGCAGGTAAGTTTAAAGGAGATTTGTTGAAGAAAGGTTTTTTTTCCACAGAGTGGTAGGCACCTGGAACACACTGCCAGGGGAGTCGATACAATAGCAATGCTTAGGAGGCATTCAGATAGTCACATGAACATGCAGGGAATGGAGGGGTTTTGACCATGTGCAGGCAGATGGGATTAGTTTACATTGGCATCATGGTTGGCACAGACATGATGGGTCAAAGGGCCTGTGCTGTACTGTTCTGTGTACTTAAGCTTGCCTCCTACCTTCAAATTCAAGCATTGATATACATTAATATGAGTAAAGGACTCTTTGCGGCCCACTGCATACATAGAGCAACATTATCTTTTTTTTTACTCTGATCACTCAGTCATATGGGACCTTATCAAAACATTAGAATGGCACTTACATTATCATAAATTATCTTAGTTTCTCTCACATGCCCACTAACTCCCCTGTTTTTCCCACCTGCACCAGTAGTAATTTACAACAGCCAATTAACCTGTAACCAACTGCCACATCTTTGGGAGGTGGGACAAACCAAAGCACCTGGGGGAATCTCATGCAGTCACAGGGAGAATGCTGGAAATACTCAGCAGGTCAGGCAGCATCCATGGAGAGAGGAACAGCTAATGTTGGCTCTGTTTCTCTCATGCTGCCTGTTCAGGGAGAAGCTGAGGCTGTCCATGCAGAATTTTATTTTTGTTTGTTTGTCCCCTTTTTAAGTCTGTGTGCATCTTCACATTCGACTGGTGACTGGCCTTGTGGTGGGGCTTCCTCTCCATGCTGGCCATCTCTGAAAGCTGCTGCACATTCATCTCTCTGTCTGTGCTTCATAATATTACAGCATGCCAAAATGTTTCACAGCCAACTAAACTGTTGCAGTACATAGTGTTAGAGATGAAGATGCAAAGTTCATGAAGCAGCATTTTCCAGCAAAGAAATTTAATTAAGGACTAGTCAATAGAGGACTTCTGATTCATCTTTGTAACCATTATTCATTAACACGTATAAATGTATGGAGTTTTCAGAGAGTTGAATTGTTATAGAACTTTTTATTATTGTTTTGAGCCCTTTGGGCATGCAGAAGAAAGCAAAGTTAACTGGTGGACAACAGAGATTGTCTGTACCTGCCAAATTTGTTCTTGCAGCCTGCACAGTTCTTTAGCAAAGCATTAGTTAAACCCAAAGAAAGCCAAAAGGCACTTAATGATTTGTTGTAATCCTGTAGGACTCGTGCAGTCATGAGGGCTCCACAGGAAACACCTTCTGAGATAGAGATTCTGCTTAGAGATTATCAGAAGGCTCGCGAGGAAACTAAAGCAGAAATCACAAAGGCACGAGATAAATTACGTGCAAGGGCTGAAAAGGAGAAATGCCGTTTACAGCAAGAAATGATTTTGCAGTTATTGAAGGTAACTTTCGGGCGTGTGGAGCATAATTGGATATTTGAAGAAATTCTAAAAAAACTGTGTGTTATTTGGAATTTTTTTCTGAGTTAAGTCCAGAACTTTGAAAGTTTGAACTTTGTGTTTGAATAAAAGGTTTAGTTTAAACTTGTAAATATTGTTAAAGCAGTGCCATCAATGAAAATATTTAACACACACAAAGTGCTGGAGGAACTCAGCTGGGAAATAAACAGTCGACATTTCAGGTCGAGACCCTTCATCAGAACTGAAATGAAAATCAGAATGAAAATACTTAAGCAAGACTGACAGTATAAGCAAATATTGTGGTTTTAAAGGTGTAACTTGAGAACTTAATTTGTAACATTGTTAACTATTTGTTGTAGAAAATAAAAGATCAAATTTGGAATTGGAACAAAGAACTTAATTGCATCCCTGTCTGAAAGTGATATAATGAAGGACTTAAATTGTCACACATACTTATCAGTGATTAGAACAGCGTGTGGGGACACGTTTGTGGACAATATCTTACTGTTCTTTTTAACAATCTGCAGTTTGCTCAGAGAGGGAATGTATTTTGCAGGGATTTGGTTGCTCTGAATATTAT
>JAUZTB010000001.1:80165478-80175903 GCA_034780895.1 Rhynchobatus australiae
AAGGTGAAGCTATTTGTGTCTCAGAAGGCTGTAAGCAGCATTTCACTGCCATCTCTGTTAGGATAGAAAGTGTTTACTAATCCTGGAGACATCGTAATACTGAGGCAGATGTTTCCAGCAAGAGTGATGGAAGAGATGCTCGCTGCTTGGAATTCTACTGAAGCAGCTGCGTTGTGCAGTGTCGATTTTTACCTAATTGTGGATGCTGCAGCGCGCTGTCACAGATAGATCTGCAATCAGAAAATGATTCTTCTAGAAGGACTGCTTGCATACACTGTAATCCCAGAGCAGCTAGAGGTTTATCTGAAGGGCCTGAGGAGGAGAAACAGAATTTTCTACAGAAACTGAATCAGATACAGAGATGTTTATTTTAGGATACTCTATGGAGATTTTTGCTAATAATTTACTGGGATTTTGTCTACTGGACCTTTTTCTTCTGCAGCTTGGGGAATGGAGATTAAAAAATACAAGGTATATGTCAAATGAATTAGCAGCAAATTAATTTCTGTGCATTTTTCTACCTTTTAGAGCCTGATATTTCTTTAAATCTTGTGTAGTAAATTAGGAATAAGGAATGTTTCTGAAAGTAGAGTTCTTTCATCTAATTAAAATTTTTCGTGCAGTGCTGAGCTGTTTATTACCTAACCTACTGGTTATTGCTTAGTGTAATTCACTCAGAAGACAACACATTATGCGAACATGAATTTTCCAATGCAGAATAATAATAAATACAAGGATTGAAAAAGATGTGTTTTGACGTCGGTCACTGGAAATGATAAATGCCTCCTTCATGAGACCTGTTTGGCTTCAGTGGTTTCCCTGAAGAATTCATCACCTGGAACAAATGCTGAATTATGTTGACACTTGCTATCTATTTTTTTAAGGAACCCAGTAACAAGCGGGTGAAACCTCTTTCCCGAGTCACATCTTTAGCAAGTCTCATTCCTCCTGTGAAGGCCACGCCTCTGAAGCGATTCAGCCAGACATTACAGGTAAGATTCCACCCCCTCCCCATGTAGAGTAACTGAATGAGACCGTATAATGATACACAGTGCTAACTGCTTTTGCATGCAGAAATCCACTGAGGGATTTCATTTGAATTTATAGGTTTATTCAAAACCTACTATTACTTTATAGACTCAGTGCTATTTATCAAGCCACAGATTGTTCTTGTGTCCGTATATAACTCAATAATCCTCCCTCCTACCTGATTAGTTAAGAATGTAAATAAATAATTTAAGCGAAGTTGTAATGCCAAAACACAACATTTTGGAGCCATTGCTTGTATGAATACATGAAAATTTGCTTAGCTCTCTCTGGAAAATCGGGCCTTGTATTTGCTTTAAAAAAAATGAGCTGGATCATGTTCGACCCAGCCTCCCCCCACTTGTACTTGCTCTCTACCCTCATCCCTCCCATATAATTCCAGTAATGTCCTGCCTTTTGTGGGAGTGGGGCCTGACTAATTTGGAAACTGACTCTTTATCTTTTCCTATCCCTTATATGCTCCCTTTCCTCTATATAGTTGGTAGAAAGGGTTATGCCCTCATGAACATCCCAGACATCAGAAGCATTGTCTCAGTATGTCATATTTTGTATGGCTGCATGATTTTTACTGTGTGCTTATTGTGTGTATTCTGTAATGCATTGGCAGTTGCCATGTGTCCTTTAGTAGGCATCCACTGGTTTATCAATGAGCACAGATGGCACAGCAGACTGCCACAGAATTAAAGTATCATGATCACATTCAGCATACTGAGTATTGATAGTGATTCTCTGCCCTTCCAGTTGGGCACTGCAGAAGTGAAATCCATCCCCATTCCAGTGTTGGGCAGAGTTGAAGTGCAGTGCCCGTAAAGCAATGCGCATGTTAATGGCTCCCTGCACCATGGAGAAGTCTGCATCTGAACAAAGCTTTGTATTACCCAGCTGGTGGTCTCTGGTAGCAGAAAATGAATGCAGGCAGCTTTCGCAGGTGGCGAATTTGGAGAATTTGTAGATAGCTTTAACCTGGAAGGAGCAAGTAATGCTCAAGGTCATTCCTGCACTCACTTTTGCAGCCAGTGATAGCCTGGTTCTGCACTTTTTTCTATGTTTGCAATTGTAACTGCAGCAGACGGGAGATACCAGTGAGGACATGTTTATGGAAGCAGAGATATCCCACGTTGTTGACAATCAAAAAAACTGCAGGTGCTGGAAATCTGAAACAAATGCAGAAGATACTGGAAATGTTCAGCAGGCCAAGCACCATCTGTGGGAAGAGAAGCAGTTAATATCCTTCAAGGCCAGACAAAAGGTTTTGAATCTGAAACTTTAACTCTGTTTCCCTTTCCACAGATGCTGTCTGGCCTGCTGAATGTTTCTAGTATTTTCTGTCTTTATCCCATGTAGCTTTTCACTGAAATTCATCAGGGAGGATAGGGAAGTTACAGACTCTTGGTGTGAGCCTTTCTCCCCCTACCATCCAAAATCTTTCAGCAGTGTGGCCAGGCCTGCATGCCTTGCCCACTCTCCTGGTCGTGCTGCATTGTAAGGAGAATAACGCTCATTAACCCATGAAGGAGAGCAACTAGTCTGTGGAAACCTGAAGTCAGCTATTCATCCTTCACTACCTGATGCACATTTTCTTGTAAGCTTCTGCAAGTTGAATCACCTCTTGCTGCCTCTGGGGTTTGTACATTCTTTCTGTGACTGTGTGGGTGTCCCTTGGCTACTCTGGTTTCACCTCACACGCCAAAGATCTGCTGATTGGGAGGTTAACTCACTGCTGTAAATTGCCTCTATTGAAGGTGTAGCAGGAGAATCAGCAGGGGTGGGTGAGTTCATGGGGATGCAAGAGGAAAAGTAAGGCTAGTGTAGTGGTGCTTTATAGTCAGCATGGATACCATGGGGCAACAGTCCTGTTTTAATGCTGACTCTTTGATTCAGAAGTGGTAACAACATTGATCCTTGGTCATTGCTTCCAGGAATACAAGTGAAACTCTGCCATTGGTAGAAATTGAAATAACAGTGTTTTGTGTATCTTTCTCTGCTATGCTCCATTCATTGTACAAGTAACAGAGCTAGCTTGGAGATGCAGAGGAAGGGAGGTTACTAATTTACTTTGGTTTGTGTTTGATCGTGAAGGTAGGGAAATAGCGTGACTGAACAGAGATTTTTGCAGTCCCTTGGGGCAATAAATTTCTTCCCAGAATTTACGTGTGAAAAGTTTCTGATCTTTCTGGAAGAGAACTGCATTAGTTCCAGTTGTGCTGACCGTGAAAGCAAATTATGCTTTGGCTAGACTTGAGCTGTGCCTGGCAGCCTGTCTACTGCTGCAAATATATTTGTACAGCTGTTGCAGGACTTTATTACTTGCAGCACTTATTCTGCAGGAACTTGAATATAAAGACTGTTTTTAAGGACAAATAGCTCTCATTTCTATTACAGGGACATTTTCACTAGTAAATGTAATGAACTACACTACTGATTCTGTTAGCGAAGAAGGCGTGGAAGTTGTTGGGTTGGCGGGGGAGTGGGGTGTTGAAATGCCCTGGAAATTGTAAACTGCCTTTTAATTTCTGCAGGTTGGTAGTTTAATTGGTCATTATAAATTGCCCCTGGTGTGTAGATAAGTGGTAGAATCTTGAGCGAGTTGATGGGAATGTGGGGAGAATAAAAATGGAATTAGTGTAAATGAGCATTTGATGGTTGAGGTGGACATTGGGAAGGAGGTCCTGTTTCTAGCCCTATGATTCTAATTGCTGAGAGCTGAATTATGAACTTTTAAAAACACATATCAAAAAATTTTTGAATAAGATGTGAAATGAACACAATACATAAGACAGGTTAGTATGCTGAATCATGAAAGGTTAACCTGAATGAAAATATTAAAAAAAAACAAATCATTCAATAAACATCAGATAAATAAGATAATCTGGTCCCCTATATTTCTGATTAAGGAATGCGTGACTTACTTTAAAAGGTGCAGTATTCGCAAACTGGAATATCTTATGTCCTTGCCAGCAAATCCCTAACAGGAAAGTTAATTACACTGAGTCTTGCTACTTGATATCATTGTGAGTTTTATTGAACATTGTTTTAGTCCCTGTAAATATTTGGGATGTAGCATGACTCATTCAACGACATTGTTTCATAAATTCATCCAATTCACTTATGCTTAAATTAAGCATACAATATATATATTGATCAAGTTTAGAATCATGCTGCAATTTTACACTACTGCTAAGCATGTAAGAGCAGGTTATATTCCATATTAGTGCAGAGATGTGTAGGTTTCTGATTCTGGACTTGCATTGAAACTGCAGTAGTACTTCCACAAAGCTGCAGTGTAAATGCATCTGAAAAGATCCTGGTGTCAAATGGACATTGATCCAACTGGAATAAAAGTCCATTGCTGGTCCATTACTTTTTATTATAGCATATAAAAGTAAGGATGTGTTGATGAGGCTCCATGGGGTACTGGTGAGACATCATTTGGAATACTGTGTGCAGTTTTGGGCCCCTTATCTTAGAAAGGATGTACTGATGTTGGAGAGGGTTCAGGGAAGATTTACGAAGATGTTTCCCAGAATGAAAGGAGCGTTTATGGCTCTTGGACTGTATAGAAGAATGAGAGGGGACCCCATAGAAACATTTCAAATGTTGAAAGGACTGGACAGAGTAGATGTGGCTAAATTGTTTCACGTGGTGGGTGTGTCCAGGACAAGAGGGCATAGTCTTAGAATTAGAGGTTACCCATTTAGAACAGAGATACGGAGAAATTTCTTTACCCAGAGGGTCGTGGATTTATGGAATTTGTTGCCAGGTACAACTGTGGAGGCCCGATCATTGGGGGTGTTTAAGGTAGAGATTGATAGGTATCTAATTAGTCAGGGTATCAAGGGATATGGGGAAAAGGCTGGGAATTGGGGCTAGATGGGAGAATAGTTTAGCTTATGAAGTGGCAGAGCAGACTCGATGGGCTGAATGGCCTACTTCTGCTCCTTTATCTTGTGACCATCTAAACTCTAGAGAATAGAGCCAAGCTTGCTCAGTCTCTCCTTATATGATAGACCTGCCATCTTAGGAACCTGTATGGTGAACCTTTGCTGCACTCCCTCAATAGCAAGTCTTACTGGGGCCCTAAACTCAAATTGTTGCGCCTTTCTAACTGCTTGCTGCACAAGCTTGTTAGCTTTCAGTGACTTGTGTGCAAGGGCATCCAGATACCTTTTAACATCAGTATTTCCCAATATCCCATCATTTGAAAAATAATCAGTGTGTTTTGTTTTTTTTACCAAAAAGTAGATAAACTAACATTTCCCCACAATGTAGTCCATCTGCAATATGTTGTCCACACACCTAGCTTCTCTATATCACTTTGAAGCCTCTGCACTCTCATCACCATTCATATTCCCATTTAGTCCAGCAAACTTGAAAGGGATGCATTTGGTCCCTTCAGCTAAACTGTTTATATGGATTGCGAATAGTTGAGAATACCTGCAATATTCTCCAACTCACATCCTGTTAACAGACAGGGCCTGTTTATTGCTACTCTTTATTTCCTACCTGCCAACCAACTGTCAATTCACACTAGCTTATTATCCACAATCCCTTGTGCTCTAACCTTGTTCACCAATCTCTTGTATGGGTCTTTATTGAAAGCTTTCTGAAAATCCAAATACATCAAATCCACTGGTTTTACCTCTTCCATACTAGACACATCCTCAACGTCTAATAAATTGGTCAAAAATTATTTCCATTTTATAAGCAGGTTAGTTATTATTTTCTAAGTGAGAGACAAAGTGATACAAGCAGGGGAACAGGCCCTTCAGTCTACGAAGCCCACGCTGATCATTTCCACCAACCCTGCACTAATCCCATTTTATTCTCCCCACATTCCCCACAAGATTCTACCACTCACCAACATACCAAGGGCAATATTTGGTGGTCAATTAACCTATCTACTCATCTTTGATGTGGGAGGAAACCAGAGCACTTGCTGGAAACGCATGTGGTCACAGGGAGAACGTGTAAACTCCAGACAGACAGCATTGGTGATGAAGGTTGAACTCGCATCGCTTAAGTTGCGAGGCAGCAGCTCTACAACTTGTGCCACTGTGCTTTCTACAAATTGTTTGAATGTCATATCCTTTAATGTAGATCCCAGCATTTTCCCAACTGCTGATATCAGGCAAGACATGTTGATGGTCCCCTATTTTCTATCTCCCTCCCTTCTGAAGTAGTAAGGTCACATTTGTTAATCTTCAGTCGGCAAGGAACCATTCCAGAATCTATTGAATTTTTTAAGATAACTATTGCCGTTTCAATTTTCACCTTTTTCTACACTGCAAATAATTAGAATTTTGATGTATTTTGAAGTAATCAAAAATTGATTACATTGGCAAATTTTGGAAGAGCTGCACCATAAGAGGAATTCAAACTCATGGACGTGAATGAATTAAGAGAGTCCTAATCAAACTAAATAACTTGCATTTATTGCGCCTTTAACATAGTGAACTGTCCCAAAATGCTTTACTGCATTAACAGAATAAAATTGACACAATGTCACTTGAGGGCTTTTTTGATAGATAACCAAAAATACAATCAAAGATTGATCAAGAATGTTAAAGCCCAAGTGATGAAAAGTGGCAAATTGGATCGAAAATTTGCTAAATGGGAGAAAGCAAAGGATGAGGGTAAATGGGAGTTTTAGTGACCAGACGGTTCTGCAGGGCTCAGTACTGGTCCATTCCCTTTCGTGCTTTGTTAATAACCTGAACATAAATGAAGAGGCATGATTAGGTTTGTCAATGATAAAAATCTGGGTGTGGTTAACAGTAATGAAGAAAGTTCTACACTCAAGGATGTTCTTCTTCTTTAGCAGTCCCTCAGTTGTAGGTGTTGAGGCGGTCAATGAGGCCAAGTGGAGACTTTTCCCCACAGGTGGAAGGGTAGTTTGAAAAGTGGTGCTTCTGCCATATACATAAGGTGTCTTTGTGCTTTTGCCGCATAGTTCGAGTTTCTCAATACCATCTCCATCGAATACACCACCTCCATTTTGAGCAGTTATTGGCCAAGGATTTCCAAGAATTACAGGAAGATGGAACAGTGCAGCACAGGAACAGGCCCTTTGGCCCACGATGTCTGTGCTGATCACGATGCCAATTTAAACTACACATCTGCCTGCTTGTGATCTATTTCCCTCAATTCCCTGCCTGTTCATGTGCTTGTCTAAATACCTCTTAAAACATTGGTATTGTATCTGCTTCCACTACCTCCCCTGACAGAGCATTCCAGGCACCTACTGCTCTGTGTAAAAACAAAAGCCTCCATGCAAATTTCCTTTAAACTTTCCATCTCTCATCTTAAACCTCCACCTTCTAATATCTGACATAACCATCCTGGGAAAAAGACTCCATTTGCCCTATCTATGCCTCTCATCATTTTATATTCTTCAGTAAGGTCACCTCTCTGCCTCCATGTCCCTGAGCAAGCAATCCATTTTTGTCCAACCACTCCATTGGTGGGGATGTTATACTTCTCCAAAGAAGTTTTGAGCACATGCTTGAATCTATTCCTTCCTGTTTGGTAATCTCTTCTCGTGACAGAACTTGGAATAGAATGTCTGCTTCAGGAGTCTGGTGTTAGCCCTGTGAACAACCTGGCCTGACCAACTCAAGAAACTGAGTGTACATAGGGCATTGTAAGAGGCTGCAAAGCTTTGCTTGTCCAAGTGAAGTCGGAGGATTTTGCAGAGGCTGCGTTGGTGGTAATTTTCTAGTGTCTTGAGATGCTTGCTGTAGGTAATCCCTGTCCCTGGTGTATAGGGATCCCTGCTGTTTGATAGACCATGTGTTTTGTGCAAGGCTTGAGGTCTTAATCTTCAGATACTCTTCTTCAATCAACCAAAGACAATGCTGGCACATTGAAGGCCACAAATTTCATCGCTGATGTCTGCCTTCATCAAGGGGTGGTTTCCAATATATGGGAAGTGATCCACATTTTGTCATCATGAACCCTCCATATCAGACGACAGTGTGGTGTAGCAGAGGTGGGTTGGTAAAGGACCTTTGTCTTGTATGCTTCAGTGAAAGCAGAACCAGTGGTTTGGAGCTCAGTGTCTAAGTGTTTGCAAACAAAGTGTCACCTGCATTCTGCAGCTCGATCACTCAGGTTCAGCTCTGGAATGTCATCAGTATAGGTTGAATAGCTTCCAGTGGTCTCTGACGGTTAGCGCCACTCCTGCAGGAATATACCTGGAGGAGAGATGCATCATTGCAGCAAGAAAGATGCAAGAAAGGGTTGGGACAATGTTACAACCTTGTTTGACACTGGTCTTCATTATGAATGGTTCACTCAAAATGGTCTAGGATGTAATAGACTAGTTGACAGGCACAAAAATGGCAACTGGAATTTAATCCAATAAAGTTCAAGGTAATGCATTTGGGTACGCAAAGCAAGGGAATATATAATAGGTAGGAGGATACAGAATATTGTAGAGGAGAAATACAGATATATAAAGTCGTTAGAAAGGTATAAAAGGTACTTGCTTCTAATGGCTCAGGCAGAGAATAGAAGACCACTTGTTACGCCAACACTTATAGGCCACATTTTGTACAGCATCCACAGCTTTGATCACATACCACGGAAAGATATGAAAGCATTAAAGGATGTGGAGGAGATTGAACATGGATATGTTGCTGGGCTCTGGAGAATTATGCTTATGAGGATAGAATATCTAAGCTGTATTTGGGGAACAAAGAAAACTGAGGGTGCACAAATTTGTGGGTGAATACTTCCCTTGGCACAGAGATGACAATCATGAGACATAGATTTAAGTTAACTGAAGGAAGGAATAGATGGGAGTGAGGTGGCACAGTAGTGTAGTGGTTAGCGTGACGCTATTACAGCGCCAGCGATCGGGGTTCGATTCCTGCTGTCTGTAAGCAGTTTGTATGTTCTCCTGTGTCTGCATGGGTTTTATCTGGGTTCTCCGGTTTCCTCCCACATTCTAAAGACGTATGGGTAGGTTAATTTGGGGTTTAAAATGGGCGGCACAGACTCGTTAGGCCGGAAGGGTCTGTTACCATGCTGTAAATAAAATTTTTTTTAAATTTAAAATTTATCAACCAAAGAGTAACGGGAGTCTGGAATTCACTGCTTGAAAGGGTGGTTGAGGCAGAAAACCTCAAATTTAAATGTGTCTAGAAGCATTTGAAGAGCTGCAACTTCTAAGGCTATGGATTGACAGGTGGGAAGTGAGATTGACCTTAATAACTCAGTTTTTAGCTAAAACGGACACAATGTGCTGAATGGTTTCCTTCTGTTATACAAACTTAAGATTCCATCTTTCAAAGAGCTAAGTTTTAAGGAGCATCTTAAAGTGACAGAGGGATAGAGAGGCGGAGAACGATAGGGAAGTAGGTCCAGAGTGACAGGTAATCAAAAGCATGACTGCCATTACTGGAAAGATCAAAATCAGATTTGTACAGCCTGGAAGCAGGCCTTTCTGTTCACCAGTTCTGCAACAACCTTCAAACACCTATTTACATTGATCACATTTTATTTGCCCCACATTCCTATCAATTCCCCCCAGATTCTATTGCTCACCTACACATTAGGGACAATTTAAGGTAGCCAATTAACCCGTCAACCCGGACTTCTTTGGGATGTGGGAGGAAACTGGATCACCCAGAGGAAACCCATGCAACCACAGGGAGAATGCGCAAACTCCACACAGACAATACAGATCAGGATCAAGCCCAGGTCGGTAGAGCTGAGAGGCAGCAGCTCTACTAGCCATGCCAGCCCATTGCAGGGTCAATACTTTAAACAACTTGACTCAGCCTCAGGTAATTGCCAGGGAGGGAGAGAAAGAATTGTGGCCAACACAGTATGTGGTGGGACCTGAGGAGAAAGGCATCAGTTTTCCTAACATTTAGTGTTAAAAGTCCAGCAATCACTAAGAAATCAAAGGCAAAACATGTTTACTTACACAGGACCTTGTAGGATGGCTAAATAATACTTTTGAGAAATTTGGTATAGAAGGAAAATAAGGTTTTTTTTAAAACGTGTTTTTGCTTCACTAGAAAAATTTACACTGTAAAAGCACCGAGGACAGAATTGCTGAAGTGGTTGGTCCTCTGCTCTCTGACCCCAGGTTCATTAATAAATGTGGTATGTAAGCAGGACACATTTATGTTTGAGGAGATTTCTCTCTTTTTAAGACAAGAAGAAAATCTGAAATGCTGTTTAATACACTGTTTAGATAATGTTCCTGTAACTAATACACATTCTGGCTACTACCCCTTAAGTCTTGCTTTGATTTCTCACCCATTTTCTCATCTCTCAACTTTTATCAATTCCCATTGCAGACAATAAAGGTCAAGTCACCAGCAGTTGGAGAAAAAGCACTGGACTGATTAAAAGGCCCAATTATAG
>JAUZTB010000001.1:80431422-80443316 GCA_034780895.1 Rhynchobatus australiae
ACCATGAATCTTTGCCTTCATATGATAAAAGTTAACATTCATTAGATGATATGCATTGCAATGATTTGTGGCCTTCAGTGTACAATGGCCCAAAGCTCTGGTCTCATTTCATCCTTCACATTTTAGTAATCAACTCTTCTTCATTCCTGAATGTTTCCCAAGCTTTCAATTCAAATTGGTAGCCAATTTCCAAAGTACAATGTTTTGATTGTTTCAATAAAACATGTCACACTCTGTAAAAGTGTAAGATGCATAAAAAATAGGAGACATGAGGTTTTTATTTTCTCCCAACAATTTAGTTATTTTATCTCATCATAGCATTCGTGAGCATCATAAAAGTTCAAGTCCCGTTCTAGGGATTAGAGCACAAAATTCAAGCTCATAATGCTGTAAAGCGCCAAGGAAATGAAGCACTGTGGGAAGTTCCATCTTCCAGCTGAGGCAAAGAACTAAGGTCCCATCTGGCCAGCAGTAAGAAAATCAAAGATCCCTTGGCAGTATTTCAAAGAACAGAGGACTTATCCGTTGTGCACTGACAAACATTTATCCTTCAACCAATACCACTAGGAGAGATTATCTGGCCACGATTGTTTTGCACATAATAGCTGGTTTGTGCCATTGTAACAATGATTGCACTTCAAAAAGTACTTCATTAGGTGAAAAGCACTTTTATGCTGTGTTGTCCAGACAGGTGCCTTATAATTGCCTGTCCTTTCTCAGGGACATGCTCTCCCACCTTGGTACACTGCTCGCATAAACAGATATAATAGTTTCATAGGAATGTAATTCTTGCCCCTGACATTTCACTTATTTAAACAATGCTTGCATCTGCAATGTAATTATTTAAAACAATTTAACACAGTTTTCCTTGTTTTGTACAAACATATGACACAATGCCTGTATAAATTGCATCAAATGTACCAGATGTACATGATTTGCAGAATAGGTTTTCACAAAAACATTGACTTTTACTATTTTGAACAAATGACTTGTGGACAACTTAACTTTACAAGTTATATGCCAAGGACACTAGTAACTGGTAAGATGCACATTTAAATCTACTATTCACAGGGTCTTAAACAAGTGTGGGAAGAGAAATATTTGGCTGCTTTTGGTTACGAACATTATCTCAATTTCTTGCAAATTAAGTAATGACTAACCAGTTGCAATTTATTTTTAGGATTTTGTGCCTAGAGGCATGAATATATACTTTTTTGCCAGTATAGTTAAAACACATAGCAAGAAAAGAATTAGTGCTAAATCTTCAAACTGGCACCACATGAGTATTAATGCTAGAGAGCAAGCACTTTTATCCCAATTCTACAGCACTTTAGAAATATGTATGCAGGCGGAGTGCAATTATAATTGGCTCAGGGGTCAGTGACTAACAGAGACTGAAGCTTCAGATTTATAAATATGTGCAACAGACTCACAGGGTGAGAAGCACTGGGAGCAGAGGTAGCACTGAAACTATTGTTCAAGGCAGCATTTTGTGACCCGAGAGAGCAAAAGCAAATGGAAAAATCTAGTTATGTACAAACTGGATTATAATTTTTAGTACCCCATGGTCATGCATAATGCAAGACAGCATCATTAATTTATAGCAGTAAAAGTGATATCTAAACAGCACGCAGTACGATGCAGATCTCATACATACAGTAGGCATCCTAACATTAGATTTCAAAATGTAGAGTAACTGGAAAATCTCCTTCATAGAAAAAAAGGATTACAAGATATTGCTGACACTCAAAGGAGCAACACTTAGGGCAGAATAGTGAGCTATTATTCACTTTTTATCCCAAAGCACAGAGTATTTTTCAAAACCTAAAACTGGTACTATGGTTAAAAGCATAAAACGAACATGGGTTTAAATGGGATTACTGAGTCCACATTATTAAAATTCCTATAACCCCCTGGAGTTTGAATCCTATTTTACATCCATCAATGGCTCAGAATTTGCTGACAGTAAATGACATACTACGTTGTCCCATGCAGTAGGTCAGACCCAGTCCAAATACTATACAAAGGGAGCTCCATCACTTAAGGCAAGGCTCCCCAGACAGGTAGGATCTCCTATGACATAACACCATCATGTAGGGATTAGGTTTGAGCAACCCTGCCCTAGATAGCCAGCAAAGCCATGGCCCATTTTAGACATTTGTCAATGTTTCCAAATGTCCTTGAGATTCAGAAACATTCAGAAATGCTCAAACTATGAAAAATGTCAAGTCTACTAAAATGTACTTAAAATGCAAAAAAATATATAAAAACACTCAAAACACCACACCTCACAAAAGAAACCTTAGGAATGTCACTATAGTCAGTGGAAAGCTATTCTTCAAAGTGTACTGTAGTTCAAAGATGCCTAAATCTAAGCAGAACAACATTATTGCTGCAACTTATCAATTATCAGCTGCATGTAAAAACGGGTGTAATTGCTTTAATACCTCCTTAAGGTTTAGCTGCAAAATTTGAAAAAAAATGTAGGTTCACTGAGAGTTTACAAAGTAAACTGTGCCAATGTAACATGTGAACAATGAGATTTCTCATTGTTATTAATAAGACCATAAGAAATAGAATCAAGAGGCAACCGTATGGTTCTTCAAGCCTGCTCTGCCAATCAATAAGATTGCGGCTTATCACGTGAATCAAGGCTGTATTCCTGACCAATCTCCATATCCCTCAATTCCTTAGTGTCCAAAAATCTATGAAGTACTGTTTTAAAAAGACTCAATAACTGAATCGCCTGTGGGAGAGAAACTCAAACATTTAAAAAATCTCTGCAAAATATTTTTTTCTCATCGGTCATAAATTGCCTTTCCAGAGAATATATCCCTCAGCTCCTGACTCTCCAACTTAAAAAAAGTCTCTCAGCATCTACCTTGTCAAACCCTCTTAGAATCTTAATACCTATCTCAATAAGATCTTCCTTCATTCATCTAAACTCCAGTGACTACACAGTCAATTTCCCTGCAATGGGCAGTGCCCTCATTCCAGGAATCATTGCAGTGAATCATGTGAATGACAACATTGGAATGGTAGCCAACATGCATAGCAGGGCAGATATTCAAAGAGCATTGGCACAAGTTAACTGTTCTGATTTACTGTTAACCAGTCAGAATTTTGCAAAGAAAAACTCACACATTAAAATGCCCAGAAAAATAGAAAAAATATCTCTAACGGCAGAGAAGGTTAGCAATCAGAATTAAAGGAGAAAATAACTTAGTCATGTTTATCTCTTCAGTGAGGTAGGAGGGGGAAATGGTGATTTTGTGGTTGGGAATCCTGGAAAAACATATGTCCTTCAGTTCTTTGTTTCTGTTTCCTGGCCACTGTTGGCAGCTGGCCAGAGTGAAAAGCTTAAGGCTTGCTGGCTGTTGGGCCGATTTAGCTTCAGCAACAGAATACAATTAGGAAGCAGACAGGAGGGAGAGAAGCATTGGAAAGATCTGGGTAACTATATTCAAGGGAGAGCAGAGAATGTTGTGAAGATTGGGGGCAAAGAGTACAGATGAAGGAAACTGAAAGCTGAGGTAAGGAAAAACCAAAGGCCAGATGTCAAAACATGATATAAGGGAGCAGAAGTAGGTGATTCAGTCTCTCAAGATGGCCCCAGCATTCAATATGATCATGGCTAATCTGCCCCAGGCTTCAGCTCGTCTTCTGTGCCAGCTCCTCATAACGTTCCCTGATCTTTCAATAATTTATCTTTTTCCTCTTTAAAACTCCAAATGTTCTAGCCTTCACAACTCTTGGGGGTAGAGAGAACTAGGGGATTGGAGCATATCAGAAGGGACAGGAAGATGAGATCACAGGGAGGTGACAGATGAAGATCCACTGTAGATCATCAAGGAAGTGGAAGGAAAGACATCTCCTGAAAGCAGCAATCATGATGGCTGATGAATCTTTTGTAGGATCCATAGACCCTGCCACAGTGGACAGGGTGAGGGTTGCTTGAAACACTGCATGCCCCTTTCGCTGTTTGATCACTGCTTGCCCATGCTCCCATCATAGTAAATCAGCACCCAACTGGATGCTCCTTCTCCATTTTGAGCAGCTACAGACCAGCAATTCCAATGACCTGGTGAGGATGGTGAACATTTTCCAAGGAAACTTTAATATGCTGAAGCCTCTTCTCGATCTCATGTTGGTGCCAGTGTTTGTTTTAGAAGTTTGGTGTCATGCATGTGGGTAATGTAACCCACACAGCCACACTCATGCTATGGATGTTGGCCTGGGAGGGAACACAGACAATGGATTGCCCACTCGTCAATCACTTTTAGCTCATATTTCTTTAGGTGGTGACTCCAAGGTACATTTAATCAAATAATTGGAGATAAAGAAAAATTAAGATTAGTGGAAGAAAGTTAACTAAATATAATACATTTCCCACACCCACTGGATCTGCAGCTTGATACTCCTAACTGATCAAACTTCAGTGAAAAGCCAGCCTTGGATCAGCAGGATGAGTAGACCAAGTAATGTGGAATGTGATTTCTACTTCAGAATATTAGATAGTGACTTGGAGTAACAGGGAAATGTGGTTAAAATGAAACAATTTTCTCTAAATACTTCTAATAAAATTAAAATATATTTAGTCCAAAGGGGCCTGTACTCACTGGAGTTTAGAAGGATGAGGGGGGTTCTCATTGAAACCAACCAAATATTGAAAGGTCAGGATAGCGTGGACGTGGAGGGGATGTTTCCAGTAGTGGGAGTCCACATTTAGGCCAGTTTGTTTGGCAAGATGTTAGAGTCCCTTATTAAAGATAAGGCTTTGGGATACTTGCAAGCTCATGAAGTCAGCATGGTTTCCTTAAGGGGAAATCTTGCCTGACAAATCTGTTGAAATTCTTTGAGAAAGTAACAGCCAGGATAGACAAAGGAGAATCAGTGGACGTTGCTTACTTGGATTTTCAGAAGGCTTTTGACAAGGTGCCATACGTGAGGCCGCTAAACAAGATAGGAGCCCATGGTATTACAGGAAAGGTAGTAGCATGGATAGAAGATTGGCTGACTGGCAGAGGGCAAAGAGTGGGAATAAAGGGGGTCTTTTCTGGTTGGCTGGCGCGACTAGTGGTGTTCCGCAGGGGTCAGTGTTGGGTCACTACTTTTCATGTTATATCTTAATGATCTGGATGATGGAATTAAGGGCTTTGTGGCCAAGTTTACGGATGATACAAAGATAGGTGGAGGAGCAGGCAGTGTTGTGGAAGCAGGAAATCTGCAGAAGGAATTGGATAGGTTGGGAGAATGGGCAAAGAAGTGGCAGATGGAATACAGCATAGGGAAGTGTATAGTCATGCACTTTGGTAGAAGGCATAAAGGCACAGACTATTTTCTAAACTGAAAGTGAATTTAGAAATCAGAGGTGCAAAGGGACTTGGGAGTCCTAGTGCAGGATTCCCTAAAGGTTAACTTGGTAGTAAGGAAGGCAAATGCAATGTCAGCATTCATTTTGAGACGACGAGAATATAAAAGCAAGAATGTAATGCTGAGGCTTTGTAAGGTGTTGGTCAGACCACATTTGGAATATTGAGAGCAGTTTTGGGCTCCATATCTAATGAAGGATGTGCTGACATTGGAGAGGGTCCAGAGAAGGTTTACAAGAATGATCAGGGTTTGAAAGGGTAAACATATGAGGAGCATTTATTGGTTCTGGGCCTGTACTCGCTGGAGTTTAGAAGGATGAGGGGAGATATCATTGAAACCTACCAAATATTGAGAGGCCTGGATAGAGTGGATGTGGAGAGGATGCTTCCAGTAGTGGGAGAGTCTAGAATGAGAGGATACAGCCTCAGAATAGAAGGACGTCTCTTTAGAACAGAGGTGAGGAGGAATTTCTTTAGTCAGAGAGTGGTGAATCTGTGGAATTCATTGCCACAGATGGCTGAGGAGGCCAAGTTAGTGGGTATATTTAAAGCAGAGGCTGATAGCTTTCTGATTAGTAAGGGTGTCAAAGACTATGGGGAGAAGGCAGGAGAATGGGGTTGAGAGGGAAAAATAAAATCAGCCATGATCGAATGGCAGAGCAGACTTGAAGGGCCGAATGGCTTGTCCTATATTCATTGATCAAATTGGATTTGTCATATAGGTAAAGCATTTACACAAAACACAGCAACACATAGTAATATGTAAGAATTTAGATTTTGGTGTCATTTTGCTAGCTGGCTGACAAGGTGATGTATATGCTACAAGTGTAGCATCAATAACTTACTGAGGTCACAGCATGTCAGGACTATTTCAGTCTGAGTAAAAAATTCAGGACTGGATCCTGCATCTGAAAAAGGCTCTGATTACTGACAGCCAACACAAACAGTAGGGTCCATCAGTTACCAGATACCTGATGTTGTGTATCAATTTATTCTTGTTCTGTAGGCAGAACTTCAAGGAAAGGTGAGCTCAATACTTGACAAGTTCCAATCAGCTCCAGTATCTTCCCCCTTTTACATAAAGGGATCTCTTCTAACCTCCACTGTATGCCATAAATATCCAAATACCACGTAGTTGCAAAGAACTAATGAGTAACACTTTTACATAAGCAAAGGTCAATCAGCAGATATTTCTACCCAGTGCTTCACTTTTGTTAAACCTTTATGTTCTTAAGTACAAAAAGCATGGAGAGAAACAAAGTACATTTAGCAACAGGAAGTATTTAGGGTATGTTTCCAATTTTCATAGTTCAATCTAGGTTAAATAAATCTAATTTGCACTGGGTTTTATAAATCTAAAAAAATCTGTGTAAATATGGGGATTAATGTTAAATTTTGAGCAATTGAAGGAATGCACCAGCAACTTACAGCTCCATCTGCACTTTAGAGCCATTTTGAAGCCCATATTATATTTTCAGGGACCAAGTCCATTCCATATGAGAGCCCCAATACACATCATCGAATCAGGCAGCTCAGTGAAGGGAGAACAACAATGACATTAATGTCTCAGATTACGTTATTGGGCTTGATTTGACATATTACAAAAAAAAAATCATCAGATGCTTCAATTACTCAGATTTTCATAAAATGGTTGGAAGCAGAGTGCTGTTATCAACAGGGTATTAAATCCACTTAAAAAATCCAAGGAAGGATCTACAACCTGAAATGTTAACTCTTTCTCTTTTCACAGATGCTGTCTGGCTGACTGAATGTTTCCAGCATTCTCAAATTTTATGTTAAATCAACTGTTTCAGTGAATCACAGAAGCCATTCAGCCTGTCAGGTCCAGACAGGCTCTATTAAAAAGCAATCCAGCTAGTTTCCACCCTACACACCCAACCCCCCCCCCCACACCACAACCTTCCCCAGAGTACAAATACTTCCCTTTCAGATATTTATTCAGTTACATCTTGAATAACTCATTTGAGACTGCCTCCACTACCATCTCTATCATAATCCATGGACTGATGTGGAGATTAATTCCTTCGAAACAAAAAATTTGAAAGTTTAACATTTTCAGTCTTGAATAATCTTAGAATCATCGAGTAATAATAATCTGGAGTTTCTAATTTCCATGGCTGCTTTTCTTAGGAGGTTTCAGAGCCTGCTGCCAGATACTAAGTAAGGTAATTCAGTGTAGGTAATATCACTAAATGTATTTAGTCTCCTGGAAAGAATTATAAGCTTGGGAATGGGAACTCGCCACTTTTGGATCAGTTTTCCTGACTAATGATCCTACTATTTGGCTGCATGGTACACAGAGGAACTGACAAAAATTCTAATAATCAACAGAGTGGTAGATTAATATGAGGAGTAGCCATTACATTTCAGCAACTGCTTCAAATGGAAATTGGCAATTATCTTTCTTTTGGGATAAACAGAATATCAAATCAAAATCAACCCACATAAGAGCTTTCCTCATCTCACAGTCAAGTTACTTAAGAGTTTTTTGCCATGCTTTATTAACAACACAAATAACAATAATAACCACTCTCAAAGATCTTCCAGACCTATTAATTACATGGTGGCCTGTCACACATTACGTTCAGTACCTAATGAGGTTCTAACATTAGTGTAAGGATTACAAATTCATTTGAGGTACTTTGTAACATACTGCACAATGCAAACAACATTAGGTGTTGAAAACATTTTCTGAATAGAACAGTTAGTGAATAAATTGGTTTATTCATTTCTTCAATTCTACAGCATTCTAGGAACAGATAATTTGATTACTATATTTATCACAGTGTGTAATGAGACTGGGCTATGGAAAGGAAATGCACATGGAGACTCAAGATCGAGCATCATACTTCAGGTAGAGTGGAGATAGAAGGCAGATAAAAGATGGACTACAGGCTTTAGGAGGACTGAATTATATCACTTTTTATTTCCGTTATAAATTCCAACACTCACATTTATAACATAACCAGCCTATGTAAATGTGCAACACTGCCTGACCTCTGGAGACATTGTATCACCAATGAAAGCTTTTCAAGTTTTGTGTCAGCAGCATTTCATTCTTGTTCAGCGACTTTTTAGTCACTTGGAAGAAATAATAACCACAACTGTATTTCTGTGAAAGATTCCCCCAAAGCCCCTTCTAATTCTAGTGGGCAACTTCCAGTCCATGATATTATCTCTGATGTAACTTTAGGCTGAGGACTAATCATCAGAACCAAGCCCAAATACCGCTGTCATCTTGAATCCACATCCCAGTCAGGTCGTAGAATAACAATTTGGAGCTGGAATTCTAATTATTATTCCCTTGTCTCCAGGAGTTGAGGGTAGTTTTAGCTAATTAACTGTCACTTCAGCTCAGATCAGTCACCTCAACACAGATCACTTTGTAAAGACGAAGACAAGACCCAAATTGATATGCTGGAGAAGGTAAAAACAACCTAGAAAGATAGACTAATATTGTGTCCTAGTGATGGGAAAGAGATATCAAAGTATTTCCTCTCAAATATGTGTTGAAAGCAATAGAACTGTTCCACATAAATTAGGTAACATTTCCAGAACTTAAAGTTTAATGGATTATAGCAGACAGTTGGAAGCTGGGTGATGAGATGCGCCCCTCAGCATAATGGCTCTGTATGCCTTTGAATCCTTGAAAGGATATTGTCCCAGTGATCTTTGCTCTATTGGACAATGATCTACTTAGTTAAGAGCAAATTTTATTGAGGGTGATAAAAATTCCAAGGTGTGTGGAAGCATCATGTTAGAGCACTTGTGAAAGAAATAACTTTTGCTTTTCCAAAAAGGAGAAATAGATTTAACAACTTAGAAAATTCAATTGATTCAATAACTGAATTAGCACATTAGCACTGAAAGAATAATGCATTGAAAGTAGACTTTGCCCAAAGAATTACACCAGTATATTGTATGAAAATTTAGACTTACTTGAATGTAGCCACTTGATGTATAACATTTTCCAATCCAGTTTCATTGTTCTCCTGTTAAAATATTTCAAACACAGAAATGGAATTTTCTGATGTTTTCCCCAAAAAGTGGCTGATAGTAATTACATTTTCATCATGATAATCATTAACAGCACTCACAGTATTTAAAATTGTACCTGATATTCTCCCAAAACAGTGTCATCACACAGGACAGTTACATATATAAAACACACATAAATTGAAAAGAGGACTGCATCAAATCAGCTTGAATTTCTACTACAATGCACAAAATGCTGGAGGAACTCAGCGAGTTAGGCAGTCTCTCTGGATGGAAATGGACAGTCACCGTTTTGGGTTGAGACCCTCCATCTGGACTCCTGGCAAATTTCTACTTCCTCCTTTAGTGCAGTTGGGGCAGGTAACATTGGCACTGACCATGTCAATGCAGGTACTATCTTTCCCCCACTTCAGGCTCTAAACATCAAGAAAAATATTTGACACGAGGTAGGAATACTCACATTCTCTGGTAATAATTTTGTCAGTTCACTGTGAGGCATTGGTTCAATACACAGTAAATGGATCACCTCTCTCAGAGTGACATCGTCTTTCACCACATGGCCTACTCCAGGAACATACCTCTCCCCTGCACAGAAACAAGATGCAAACTCATTATTCTGTGATGGTGGAAGGTTGGAATTCAAACTAAACTGCCAACAAGGATTACCAAGAGAAAATAGAACATCAAATCAGGGGCATAGATACGGTGAATGCACAGTCTTTTCCCCAGGGTTGGGGAATCAAGAACTAAAGTGTTTATGGTGAGAAGGGAGAGATTTAATAGGAACCTGAGGGGCAATTTTTACACCCAGGGAGTAATCAGCATATGGAAAGAGCTACCATAGGAAGTGGTTGAGGAAGGTACATTTACAGCATTTGAAAGGTACTTGGACAGATACATGGATTGGAAAGGCTTATAGAGGGACATGGGCCAAACGCGGGCAAATGGGAATCTTGGTCAGCATGGACAAGTTGGGCTGAAGAGCCCATTTCCGTGCTGTATGACTCAATAAAGAAAATTTGAAAGACTGCAATTAAAATGCTACAAGAATTCTGCATCTTATACATTTTAGTCTCCACCAAATATTTCCACAGGTTGAGAGTATTCTGTCCCTCAGAGTTCACAAATGAATGCTGATTGATTAAATGAGAGGCTAAAAATCTTGCAGATAGAAAATAATCTGGGGAAATGTGGGGTTCTTGGAAGAAAAGAAAAACATATGATTGTTTAGAGAGAGACTGCAGAATGCTGATAAACACAGGGACTTCAGTGTCTTTATACATGAAACAAAACCACAACACTACTTCCCAGTTACCTGCAAGTAATTAAGTTGAAGGAAATATTGACCCAAGGGAGTGGATGGACATTAAGTCTTACAAAAAATTAAGGTAATCTTTACAAGCCTGCAAAGCTTTGGTAAGACTACACTTGGAGTTCAATTTTCATCTCCTTATTTGAGGAGGAGATACCTGCATTGCAGACAGTTCACAGCAGTTAATTGATTCTCTGAATAAAGGCATCACCTTATGAAGAATGATTGAATAGGTTGGGCCTATGTTTTTGAGTTAGAAGAATGAGAAGCTTCTTACTGAAAAATGTAAGATTCTCAAGGGCACTAACATTGTCAATACTGAGAGATCTCTCCCTCATGAGGATTGCAAGAACCAACTTCTGTAGTAAGAAGGTTGTTCATTTTAGCTGATGAGGAAGAATTACCACTTTCTGAGGACGGGGAATCTTTGGAATTCTGTATCTTGGAGTACTGCGGTGGATGAGCTTTATATATTCAAAGCTAGCAAATCTTTGGTAGTAAAGGTTTTTGAAAAAAGGCAGTAAAGTGGAGTTGATGTCACTAATCAGATATTAAATGGCAGAGTAGGCTCGGGGGTGGGTGGCATTTGGCACACTCCTGCTGTTTAATGATCTATAGCATCAGTGGGCTGTTGATATATGGCTAACTTCTGCTCCTATTTTTTACATCCTAATGCTGATTTCTGGTTTACAGTCTGCTTTTGACTGTTTTTCCAATCAGATATATGTATTTAAACAAGTTGTTATACTCTAAGTATCAACATGAGGCCAAATTGGGTATATGCAAGCATTATCTACTTCACTTGCTTGATTTATGCAACAAATACTTTGTGCATTGTCTTGCACCTCACTAGATTGGATTCAGTTAGAACTCTAATTGCAATTATGCAGATCTGTATATTACATTCAGCTTTATACTAATAAAATGAAGCCTTACCAACAACCATAATAATGAGGTGTAGTAATTCTTCTATCAAAGTATTGGTTTGCTGAATTACATCCTGCAATATATAAAAGGCAAATAAAAACTCATTAAACAAAACTGAAAAATTTTAAGCTAAAGCTGTTTCAATTTTTTTACACATATGTAGCTATTTACTCGTAACTCTCATGCAAAAATTGAGATTGAGTATGAAAGGAAAAAAAGCAATTTCTCATTTAAATCAATTTCTTCCATTAAACTGAGCATGTAAC
>JAUZTB010000001.1:80474750-80486443 GCA_034780895.1 Rhynchobatus australiae
AGGGTTACTGAGGTGACATGCTGTTCATGAAGCCATTTGGTTGATGGGTTAATGAGGGAGGTTAGAGAGAGAACAGAAACAAAGAGCTGTGTAATCTGTGAAACAGTGGGGTAGGAAGTGTCCAGCAGATCAGGTACTATTACCAGAGAGATAAAGACAGAGCCAATATTACAAATAGATAATCTATAGCAGAAATGGCTAGTTCTGACACAAATAGAGAAAGTGAGGGAGCTAAAATTCATTGAATTCATTAGAGTCCTCAGGCAAAATGAGAATTAAGCACTGGCAGGCACAATTGTTTAAGCTTAAGGAACATGAAAAAGAACTATCCTGCAAAGCTGGAGCCCTTCTGACCAACAATGCCTCTGCAGGCTCTGAGAATTATCTAATTAACCCCACTCCCCTGGTCCTCCCTGACAGCCCTAGACACTTTCCTTTCTTCCATGTATATCCTATTCCTGTTTGCAAGTTACTCAATTGAGTTATTTTGAGTTCCTTAAATTTAAGAAGCCATGTTTCAGCAGGATGCTGTCAGGTTGCTAAAGAAACCCTATCTGTGATGTGGAAAAAGAACCATAATGATTTAGAATGCAAGAAACTGGAGCAGCAGCCGGCCAATCAGCCTCTGAAACTTGCTCTGCCATTGTGTCATGGCTGACCCACTCACCACTTTTCCAGACTCTCTGCACACCCCTTAACTCCCTTGTGATTCCATATTTTTTGATCTCTGCCTTGAACATATTCAATGATTCCACCTACACGGGTCTCTAATGTAAAGAATTCCAAAGCTTCACAATTCATGCCCACCTCCATCTGAAATGGGCAACTCTTTACTCTGAAAGTACGCCCCCTAGATCTAAATACACCAACTAAGGGAACTATCCTCACAACATCCATCTTGTCAACCTCCCAAAGAATGTTATGTCTCAATAAGATTAGCTTTTATTCTAAACTCCAAAGAATAAGGTTTACACGATAAATCTTTCTTCATTCCTCAACCTCTTCATCTCAGAAATCAACCTAGTGCACCTTCTCTACACTTCCTCCAATGCAAGCACATCTTTTGTTTAATACAGAGACCAAAACTGCATGCAGTACTGCAGATATGGTCTCAATAACGCCCTCTAAAGTGGCATCAATACTTCCCTACTTTTAAGCTCTATACCCTTGTATAAAAGGCCATATGACAAATACCTGATGACAAAATATCATGAATGAAACACAGAAAGGTATTTTCAAAAAGAATTAGAAAATGGCAAGTTATCTACTGAACTATCTTTTACAATAGTAATATTTGGCCTTTAATTGAGAACTCAATCACAGTAATACTGTGGAGAAAGGTTAAAATGGGGACGCACCGTCAGATACAACCCTGCATTAAAATGACACTACTCAGTTTCAGATTATTAAGCCTCAGAGCAAACAAAAAAAAATCAAATCTAGTCTTTCAAATGAGAAAGAAAAATTATTTAAGAATGTAGGAAACTGTAAGGTACTTCTGGGTCTCCTATAGCTAGTCAATTGGAAATGGATGCTTATGATTCAATTAGAAAATACAAAAATATTAATTTACTCACCTTTCCACAATTTAGTGTCAGCTAACATCAATTTGCTGACCAGGCAAGGTTGATCCAAGTCTGGCTGGTTAAGTACAACCTCACAGAAAATTTGACGTAATCCAGCTATACAAAAGAAGAACAAACAGTTTGCATCCATTCAAACAAGCTCCCAAAAGATTTTCCCATCTACAAACTATGGAATGATGGAATATGTTCCACTTGCTAAGATGAATGCTGTTGCAACAACAGCTTGGCCCATGGAATATAAAGATAGCAGGAAAGTGCTCAGACTGGTAATTAAGGCAGCCAAAAGAGGCCATGAAATGTCCTTGGTGAACAGGGTCAAGCATAATCCCAAGGCATTTTGTACTTGTATTAACAAAAAGAGGATAACTAAGAAGAAGGTAGGTCCACTCAAGGATAAAGGAGGTAATTTGTGCTTGGAGTCAGAGCAAGTGGCTAAGTACTTTGCCTCGCTACTTACCGAGGAGAAGGAATTGGAAGGCACGCTAAAATGCTAGGATGTTCTGAGATTAAGGAGGAGGTAGTGCTGGGTCTTCGAAAAAGCATTAAGGTGGATAAGTCCCCAGTGCCTGATGGAATAAATCCCAGGATATTAAAAGAAGCAAGTGAAGCAATTGTTGGGGCTTTGATAAGGATCTTTGTGTCCTCATTAGCGACAGATGAGGTCCTGGAGGACTGGAGAGTAGCAAATGTTGTGCCTATGTTCAAGAAAGGTAATAGGGATAATCCAGGTAATTATGGGCAGTGAGCCTCTTGTCAGTGGTAGGGAAGCTATTGGAGAAGGCACTGAACAATAGGATTTATACGCATTTGGAAAGGCATGGCCTGTTTAGAGACAGTCAGCATAGCTTTGTGTGGGGCAGGTCACGTCTTACAAAGTTCATTGAGTTTTTTGAGGAGATGATAAAGGTGCTTGATGAGGGCAAGGTAGTGGATGTTATGTACATGAACTTTAGTAAGGCATTTGACAAGGTCCCTCATGGTAGGTTGATTCAGAAGATAAAGATGCATGGGGTCCAGGGTGAATTTCCAAGTTTGGATTTGGAACAGGTTTGCCCATAAAAGGCAGAGAGTAAGGGTGGAAGGCTGTTATTCTGGCTGGAGGTCCATGACCAGTGGTGTTCCACAAGTGCTGGGACTTATGTTGTTTGTGATATATATCAATGATTTGGATGAAAATGTAGATGGGTGGATTAGCAAGTTTGTGGATGGCAAGTTGTGGACAGTGTAAAGGACTATCAAAGAATACAGCAAGATATAGATCAGTTACCGACATGGGCAGAGAAGTGGCAGATGGAGTTTAATCTGGGCAAGTGTGAGATGTTGCACTTTGGGAGGTCAAATGAAAGGAGAAAGTATACAATTAATAGCATTGAGGTACGGGGGATCTTGGGGTCCAGGTTCATAGTTCACTGGAAGTGGCTACGCAAGTGGATAAGGTGGTAAAGAAGGTGTATGGAATGCTTGCCTTCATTGGTAGGGTGCTGTGCATAAGAGCAAGGAAGTCATGCTGCAGTTATAGAAGACTTTAGTCAGACCACACGTAGAGTATCGTGTGCAGTTCTGGTCACCCCATTATAGGAAGGATGCAGAGACTATGGAAAGGGTGGAGAAGAGATTTACCAGGATGCTGCCTGAATTAGAGGGTATGAACTACAAGGAAAGATTGGACAAACTTGAGTTGTTCTCCTTAGACTGTAGGAGGTTGAGAGGCATAGATAGGGTAGGCAGGATCTTTTCCCCAGGGTAGAAATGTCACACACCAGAGAACATGCATTTAAGGTTAAAGAGGGCAAGCATAAAGGCGATGTGAGAGGCAAGGTTTTTCTTACACAGGTGCCTGGAATGGGTTATCGGGGTAGTAGACATTGGTGGGGGTTAAGAGACTTTGAGATAGACAAATGAATATGACGGGAATAGAGGGATATGGATAATACACAAGAGGAGGGCATATAGTACAAATTGGCATCAAGATTGGCACAACATCATGGGCTGAATGGCCTGTCCAGTGCTGTACTGTTCTGTGTTCTTTGGTTTGATCCCATAAAGCATATTGCTTGATTGACACATCATTAAATATTCACTACGGATGCACCCGTGCTGCAAAATCCATTTTAACAATTTGCCATGACTCCTTCTGCAAGACTTTCCAAATCTGTGATATCCCGCCAGCATTTAGAAGAACAAGAGCAGCATTGGCAAGTTACCTTCTAGATCACACACAACTCTAAAATACAAAGACTCCATATTTCTTCATCGTTGCTGGGTGGAAATACTGGAACTTCTTATCCTATATTATCCTATGGTACCTTCATCATGAGAACTCAGCAGTTAAGGCAGCAGCTCATTGTCAACTTCCAAACCACTATTAGGCATGGGCAATAAATACTGGCCTTGTTGGTGACACCCATATCCTATGAACAGGTTATAAAGATCTTTAAATGATGCAAATGTATTATAACAATGATTATGGCACTCAAGCTTATTAAATTTTTGCAAATGAACCCATTTACCCCTGAATGTTGGGGAAAGCTGCTATTTGCATTCAGTCAACACCTCATCCAGATAATAAGGATTGGAGAGATACTCATTTGGTCCACATATCCATGCAGCTGACTTTAAACCTCAGGAAATTAACCTGTAAGTTATGAATTGGTGTTGCTTCAAAACAAATGCAGACCTTGATTCTCCAACTTGATCAGGTTAAGTAAAAACAGAAAGATCTAACAGATGGGTCTAATGCAGAAAATATATACTTCTATTAAATATCATACAGACAGATAAAGGATTTGGGACTGGGTGCATGCTATAACTTTGAACAGCTAACTTGTCCCAGACTTTTAGACTGAGGCTATTTACAGAAGTAGACAAGACAATTCTAGAGGTAATCACATCAGTCCTGCAGTGCACTGTGTTGGGCCTAAACTAATGTTCACCTGTGATAGTCTGAGTGTGTATTAATAGAAATACAAGTTTGCAAATCTCTCTCTCTCACACTCTTACTGTAAAGGTCATGGAAGCTTGCAAGGGTTTAAAGATTACTATTAATTTGCTGAACATCCACACATTGTGCAATAAGGCCAATTGGAAGGCACATGAAATTTTTGCTTATTATTGTACCATCTCAGCAATGCAATCAAAGGATGTCATACCAGGCTTTTTAAAGATTAGGTACAGTTAAACTTGGAATACACTACCTAGTTTTAATCACATGGGGTGAAGAATATCAAGGCACCAAAACAATTCTCAGATTCTTGTTTATCAGGAGTAGTCTCAACACAGGCAATTCATCAAAACAGCATATCAGGGCTGAAGGGCCTGTTCCTTTGCTGTACTGAGGTCCATGCGTGTGATTCCAGAAAAGTAGCAACAGCTTATTTATCCTAAGAACATAACAAGAAACAGCAGAATACCCCTTGAGCCTGCTCCACCATTCAATAAGATGGTGGGTGATCTGATTTTGTCCTCAGCACCACCTCTTGAGTAAAATATTCTAAAAATTCATAGGCCCTTTGAAAGAAGAAAGTCCTCTTCGCATAATGAGTGACCTCTTAAATTAAATTAAATTTTTAAATTTTAAATTTACAGCGTGAGATAACAGGCCCTTCCAGCCCAATGAGTCCATGCCGCCCGTTTTAAACCCATGTTAACCTACCCGTATGTCTTTGGAATGTGGGAGGAAACCAGAAGCACCTGGAGGAAACCCACGCAGACACGGGAGAACGTACAAACTCCTTACAGACAATGATGGGAACCTGCCGATCTCTGGCACTGTAATAGCATCATGCTAACCACTTACACTACCGTGCCACCCCTGAATCTGAAGCTTTGCCCTAGTTCCAGATTCCCTCATGGATCTTGACTCTGTTGATATGAACATCCTCTTCATATCAACTGAGTCAAGCCCCCTCAGTCTCTCATGTTTCAATAAAACATGTCTGATTCTTCTCAATTCCAATGAGCAAAGGCCCAACCTGCTCAATCAAACATCCATTACACGCCCAGACTCCCACATCTAACTCAACAATATTTAATGATTCCATTGCAGTCACCCAGTTCTTCTGCTTGTCATAGCTGGTCCAATGATGAGGCTTTCCCTGCAAGTGCCTCTAAGACACCTTCCTTTTTAGCATCCTTCTAAGATGTCTTTACTTTCCTTCCATGGTTTCCCCTCTATCATAGCAGACAGGACCCTTGACCACATCTCATCTATTTCCACACCTCTATTTATCACACTGCTACTTGCACAACCTCTACCATGCTCTTTTAGCCAATGATATCACCACTTGTATTATTCAGTCTCTCTGGTTCTCCACCTTATCACAGACCTTTCCTTTTATTCTTTCCACACTCCCAACCCACCTCTCCTCCCTTTCGCTTTACTTAAAACTTATTTCATTTCTAATCCTTCCTAGTTCTGATGAAAGGTTAACAATATGAAATGTTAACTGCTTCTCCCTCTACAGATGCTGCCTGTTCAGTATTTCCAACACTTTCTGTATTTATTCTAAGCTGACCTTTCTTTACAATGATTCAACATCACACCAGAGTAGTACACTTGCAGTTTTCCATTCCAGTTGGATCTTTCCAGAACCTAGGGAACTTTGGAAAGAAATTTCAGAAACAACTTATGCATCTATCATCTCTCTAGCCACTTCTGGGGTCGTCAGCCTGTAGTCCCATTAACATTAAGATAACTTTATGCCTAATGTTGAGATTGTTTTGTTTATTCCTCCCTTTTGCCCCCATTTTCTATTATTGGGGCATTTTAAGAGTCTTCCACCATGAAGACAGACACAAAGGATTTGCTTAAAATCTGGCATTTCCTTATTTTCCACCACTAATTCCACAGTCTCAGCTGCAAAGGGACCAATATTTATCTGAGCTACTGTCTTCTGTGTTATATACTTGTAGAAGCTTTTACCGGCAGTTTTTATAATTTTTATCTCTTGAGGTAATTTTTATAATGTACTTTCACCCTCTATCTTTTGTTTGACATTCTTTGTTGGTTTCTAAGTATTCCCATTTACTTCTGTGAGATAATTAATTAATTAATCCTGTTTGTTAATATATGGCCAGATTTGAAGTAGCCACTAGCCTGGTTGATTCAACGACATATTATTATAAAATATTACCCTGAATACATACATGCCAACTTGAGTTAATCTATGTAAAGATTAAAATTACCCAAAATTATTGCAGTACTTTTCTTAAAAGAGATTCAGACCGAGTTTTGCACTTGCCTGAATAACCAATAACTTGGTTGAGCCAGGAGAGAAGACGTAAAGCAAATGTCTGATAGGATACGACACTTGAGTGAAGAATCTCAACACGAAGAGGTGACTGGAAGACGCTGTTTGTAATGTTCTAGAAGAAAAATTAATATATATTGCAGTATTCCCTTCAGATTGTTCAAAAGCAGTTTTAAAGAATCTATTATTTGTATTGGTGCTGTTGTTACAATGGCAGTACCTATTCAGCAAGTCATTCATGTTATCAAATGCTCAGCAATCTGAAACATCATCTCTTCTTCTTCCTTCAACTGCTGCTTGATCTAAGCACAGACAGCAGTTTCTCCCATACGACCATGGATGAGCCCGTAAGGTCTGTATGTACCTTCTTCCCTTCTCCTGCGTCTTTTCATTTAACCCTATCAGCAAGTTCATGTTTTACTTTTCCCCCTTATGTGTTCATCCACCTTCTTAAATGAATCTCTACTCTTTGCTTCTTTTACTCCTTGAGATAGTTCATTTCATACTCTTACAACATCCCAGTTAAAGTTCTATCTGAATTCTTCATGGGATTTGTTAGTGACCATCTTATGCTTATTTCTCCTCATTTTGTCCCTCATCAAAGAAAGCCAAAAGGCAATTGGACATTTGTCAGAGGGGCTGATCAGTCAAGAAACATTATGATCCCTTTGTTATGTGCCATGCATCACTTGGATTTCTATTAAACTACTGTCATATTGCAGAAAAGTGCTATTTCTACAGTTATTGAGCTGGAATTTTCAACTACAACTGTTGGATGCATAGTGCAAAGACTTGGTCTTACTTACATAAACTTCAAGCTTTGTTTCTTGACAAAGAAGCAACGTTCCATGTTTTACAGCTCTACGACCCTAGAGAAGCAAGACAGAACTGCAAATTGAAAAGATTGGTACTGCAATGAAATTAAAAAAATCCATGTGAACTATTTGAGAAATAAATTTGCGTTAAACACATTTACTTAATGGTTTACTAATTATACAAACAGCTCAGGTACATTTGATTAGCAAGATACAATGATGCATAGATACACACATACTATATAGTAATTTTTTTAAAATAATGATCTCTCAAGGTAATACCTCTAAAGCTGTTGGTTAACGTTTGTGCTTATGTGCATTATTTTACACAAGCATGCAGAATTCTGCTCTCACAGTAGATACTTAATGTTTTGAGTAAAGGTGATTTTTGGAAAGCATGACAAAAATTCTGGACAAGGAGGCAAGGATGCACACTACATAAAGCCTGGCTCAAAAATCACACTCAAGTACCATTCCATGCAGAGATGGACTCTCACAACATGGGTCAGATAGAACTCTTAATCCAGAGATAAAAATAGAAAACGCTGGAAAATCTAAGCATGTCAGGTAACATTTATGAAAAGAGAAACAATTAACATTTCACATCAAAGACTCTTCATCAGACTCTCCGTTTCATCATCAGACCCAACATTAACTGTTTCTCTCTCCACAGATGCTGCCTGACTCAGGCTTTTCAGGCATTTTTTATATTTCAGATTTCAAGCAATTGCAGTTTTTCTTTAACTTTTCCTAATCCAGGGATATAATCATGTTTGTTTTTCCACAAGAGAAAACAAAGAATATAATGGAGTCTTGTGTTCAAATTTTTCCTTGGCCTTGCCACCCCACCCAAATCTCCGTAAACTCTTACAACCCTGAGAATTCTGCAGTCTTCTAAATTTAACCAATTGTGCATCCTTGACCCCACCATTGGTGACCAAGTTTTCAGTTTTAAAGCCTGTGCTGTGGAATTCTTCTCTAAGCTTCACTGTGCCATTCTCTTGCCCAACCCTTCCCGACCTAACCAAGGCATTTCAGGTTCAATGATAGTTTATTTGGTACGAATCTTTTCTTGTCAAATGACTGGGATCATGTTAATATAGAGAAATTCCTCTACATTAAAGAGCTTGCAACAGCTAATAGCACTTACCTCTCTATCTATCAAGGTGGTGTAGTTCTGTGCTTCTTTTGGTGAACAGCCTAATGATTGCTGGAGTGAGTAAATAACATGGTCAAAGGAATGCTGTTCATCATTAAACAGCACACAGAAATAAGAGTCCGTCTTCTCCCTTGTGGGATAAAAAGTTTAAGGGTAAGATTTTGCTTCAGAAGTTTGCCATTGATCATCTCTACCAGACAGAATCGACAGGCACAGTGCAAGGCATTAGCTGGCTTCTCTGCCCAAAACAATGGAATCTCCTTCCATCAAATGCTACTGAGAGCACATTCAAATTAGGAGACCAATGTGTTAGCCAGCTCTGAATAATTAAGAATCAGATGTTGCCTACTGCATTTTTCATTAATAAATAAACAATGAATACTTCTGCGATCTTGATACTTACATTTGAAAGATATACAACCAAACTCTACTCTTTTTATGAGTTTACTTGTAAAATGGAGGATGAAAAATAGTGTAGTTTTTTTTTCAAAAGACTGTTGTGGTATTCTACTTCCTTAGCTACTTAATGGTAGTTAGGGGTTTCCTATTAAAATCTGTATATATTGCTTAAATTTTGTGGCCATAACTGAACTGGTCAGCAATCTCTAATAAATAATGCTGCAGTTATTTATACAGTTAAAAAAGGGTCAGTTTTTTTGCTAATCACCAATATAGCTTACTCAATTGATTTAAAAGTAAATTAGAATTTTTATTATACCTCCAGTATCAAATCTTCAAAATTACAACTTTTTCAACAATTTTCTCTAACCATTGATCAAATTTAAATTACTGATGTTTATCAACTTTGAAATAAATTGCTTTTCAGTACTGATCAAGATATTTATGCTGCAAATCAAACTTTTAGTAGGGTGCCCTTTCTTGGGCAGTCCTTCAGGATGAAGGACATCTTGTTGCCATTACAGTTTTGTGGGTTCTGAGGTGGCTGATGAGGCCAATGTGGAATTTGCAAATTACCACCAATGGGGTTGATACAGTTTACATTTCTCAAACTGGACAACTTGGCAAGAATATCATTTTAAATAGGTTTATAAGTTATAAAATATAATTTTAGGTAAAATTTTTAGTTCATTCACTGGATGTCTTGGAAAGGCTGGCATTTCTTGTCCATCCCTCATTTCCCCTGAACAATCAGCTCTTTCCTAAACAGATACATTGCTTCCAGTGTAGATACTCCCACAGTCGTAATAGGGAAGAAGTTGCAGGATTTCGAATCAGCCTGATGCACTTGACCTTCTTAGTAGTAGAGGTTGAAACTTAAAGAAAAGCTGTGAAAGAACCTTCGAGAGCCGTTGTAGTTCGTTCCACACTACAGCCATGCTTGACGTTGATGGAAAAAGTGAATGTTCCGTGTGGCAAAATTGGGTGACGTTGGTGGGCTGCATTTCCCTGGATGGCGTTGAAGTTCTTGACTATTGCTGGAGCAGCACTCATCAAGGCAAGTGGAGGGTATTCAATCCCACACTTGTGCCTTGAGGACAGTAGAAAGATTTTACGCAGTCAGGCAAACTGTCACTCATCCATTGAAGAAATCATAACTGTTCTAATGTATTTTCAAATATGGAATTAATTGACTCACTCAACTGATACAACAGCTCTTGTGACAATCTATACATTCAGAATTCCTGCATAAACAGGATAATCCTGAATTTCCACACAGAATGAACATCACAACTGCTAATGTCAGATTCTAGTGCTGGATTACAATCTTCTGTTAGGAAATATATCTTTTGAATCATTGATTTTAATTGTTTTCTAGTGTCATTTGTTTCAAGAATATAATTGGTTGGATCATTATCCATTGTCTGTTGATTCCTGCGTCTCTAATGCTGGTGCCTTTGACCTCCTACACTGAACACAGTCCAGGGACAGAGCTCAGTCATTCTGACCAAGGAACCAGATTCTATCAGTCTCTGACACCTCAGCTTTATGCGACCAGAACTGTTGACTGACATCTCAATTTGAAACAAAATCAGGAAACAATTAGAAAATATAAAACCCTTTGACAGCACCTGCTGGAAAACAGCTGCCCAGGTGGTCTAGTCCACCAAAGGTAGTCACCAACTGCTGTTTCATGGGACAAGTTTGGCAATCAGACTCTAGGTTCCATTTAGTGACAAGTTAATCACCAGATACAAGCTGGGTCATGCAGCACAGAATCAGGTCCTTTGTCAAACCTCCAATCTGACATTCAAAAATAGCCCGTTCCAGGCACCCACCACTCTGTGCAAAAAATACTTGCCCTGCACATCTCCTTTAAACTTTCCCCCTCTCACCTTAAATGCATGTCCTCTAGTACTTGACATTTCTACCCTGGGAAAAAGATTCTGATTGTCTACCCTGTCTATGCCTTCCATGCCTCTCATAATTTTATAAACTTCTATCAGGTCTCTCCTCAGCCTCTGACACTCCAGAGAAAACAGCCTAAGTTTGTCCAACCACTCTTTAGAACTCATACCCTCTAATCCAGGCAGCATCCTGATAAACCTCTTTCCAAAACCTCCACATCCTTCTTGTAATGGAGTGACCAGAACTACACACAACGCTCCAAGTGCGGCCTCAGTTAAGTTTTATGTAGCTGCTACATGACCCCCTTACTCTTATACTCAACGTCCTGACCAATGAAAGCAAGCATGCTATACGCCTTCTTTACCACCCTATCTACTTGTGTGGCCACTTTCAGTGAGCCACAGACCCCCCAGGATCTCTCTGTACGTCTTTCACAGTCCTTCAGTACCATAATTCTAAGCAGACTCATCACCAAACTCTGAGACCTGGGACTCAACACCTCCCTCTGCAAATGGATCCTTGACTTTCTGACAGAAAGACTGCAATCAGTGAGGATAGGCAGCAATACCTCCAGCAC
>JAUZTB010000001.1:80609305-80622295 GCA_034780895.1 Rhynchobatus australiae
TAATTTTAAACAGTGACCCCAGTTCTGAATTCTCCCACCAGAGGAAAACCCTCTTCACACCCACCCTTTCAGCATCACTTGGAATCTTAAAGGTTTCAATCAAGTCGTCTCTCATTCTTCTAAACTACAGCGATCGCAAGTCTAGCCTGTCCAATCATTTTTCACAAAACAACCTGCCCAGTCTAGCTGTTAGTCTAGTTAGTCTTCTCTGAGCTGCTTCCAAATCATTGACATCCTTCCTTAAATAAGAAGACCAGCTTTCTACCCAACCAGATGTGTCTCAACAATGCCCTACGTAATTGAAGCATAATCTCTCTACTTTTATGTTCATTTCTCCTAGCAATAACGTTATTAGCTTTCCTAATTACTTGTTGTACCTGCATGCTAGCCTCTTGGGAATTATTCACTGATTCCATCAGGGCTCCGCAACCTCATACTGTTAGATAATATAGCCACCGGAAAGCTGTATGTAGCTGAGTCCAAAGATTTAAAGTGAGGGCATAGATTTAAAATGAGAGGGGAAAGATTTAAAAGGGACTGGAGGGGCAACTTTTTCCACACTTGGTGCGTCTATGGAATGAGCTGTCAGAGGGAGTAGAGGTGGGTACATTTCTGACATTTAACACATTGGGACAGGTTCATGGATAAAAAAGATTTAGACGGATATGGGTCAAAGGCAGGCAAATGGGACTAGCTTAGCTCAGCAACTTGGTCGGCATGAATCAATGGAAGGGCCTGTTTCCATTGCTGTACAGCTCATTTTTTAATTTTTCCTGTCAAAATGGTCAATTTCATATTTTCCTACATTACATTCCCTTTGCTAAATCTTTGCCCACTCACTACCCACGTCCCTTCTGTCCGCTCTGAAACTTACTTTCCTACCTAACCTTTGTGCTATCTGCAAATTTAGCAACCACACCTTCGATGCCTTCATCCATTTATATAAAATGTGAAAATATGAAGCCTTAGCACTGATCCCTATGGTACACCATTCATTGCATCTTGTCAACCCGAAAAAATACCCTTGTAGTCATGAATTGTAGAATGCAGTTACAAGTAGTTGGGAAAACTAGCAAAATATAGTCAGGCTACATTTAGAGTGTTGTGTGCACAGCATTAATCTCCATTTTAAGGAAGATGTTAACATGTTGAAAGTGGTTCAGAGAAGATTTACAAAACCTGGAATGGGCAAGTTGTCTTATGAGAAAGGTGAGAGGCAATTTGACTGAAGTGCAAGATCCTGAGAAGTCTTGACAGAATGGATGTGGAGAGGATGTTTCCTTTCTGTGCAAATCTAGAACTAGGGAGCACTTTGGGGGAAAAAAATAAGGTGTCAGTCCCTTTGGACAGAGATGAAAAAGAAATTTCTTCATCCAGGTGCTTGTGAAATTTTGGAATTGCAAGAGGGCTGTGCAGGCTCAGTCACTAGGTATATTCAAGATCAATTAGTAGATATTATGTGAATCAAGAGTTAGTGCAGGGCCAAGGTAAAGGATCAGCCATGATCTTGTTTAGTGGTATAGTGGAGCTGAATGGCTTACCCTTGTTTCTTTTGTTCTTAAAGCATCTACCATCCCACTCCATACACCATCATCTCACCACTGGCACAACATAAGAGACTATGGCCATTCACCAAAGATTTTATGATATAATCTGTGATTTCTACCACTTAAAAGGATGAGGAGAGCAGGTGCATGTTCCCCTTCAAGTTATGTGCCATCAGTACAGGGTCAAAGTCCTGGAATGCCCTTTCTGACAGCATTACTGCAGAATCTTCAATACCAGCACTGAAATAGTTCATGAAGGCAGCTTGTTAGAACTGAGGTGCATGATAAATGCTTGCCTTGCCGATAACACCCAAGTCCTATGAGAGAAAGAAGTGTATTTTAATGCAATGAGCTGTTCTGATGTTGCATTGCCCGAAAGGATAGTAGAAGCCAATTTAAAAAAAAAACTGTCAAGCAGAATTGGACAGATATCTGAAAAGGAAAATTGTGCAAGGCTATCGAAAAGTGGGACTAATGGAGCAGTTTTGACCAGCGGCTCAATGGCCTTTTTGTGTGGTACTTCCTTGAAGTTCTCTTTTAAAACTTAAGATTAAAACTATTTTACAGGAAATTAAAGCAATCTGTTTTCCCCTCCAGAGAGCCCTGGTTTCTTCACTCTGGTGAACTTTTCATTTCATGTGTTCTCTAAGACCAACATACTCTATTATCCAGTCCTGCTGTTCACATGCTACATAGCAGTGGGTGAGTATTTTAGTAAGGTGTTTCTAGACAAGTGCTGCAGTGTTGTCATAAAATTTCCACTATGTTTCACTTCTACTATGTTCCACAAAGTATTGCATTTGATGAGCATTATTTTTCCTTGTCCTTCTCCATTTTCCATTGTATCTCAGCTCCTTCTACCATGCATCCAGCATTCTCAACTATAGTTTGATGTAAACCTGGTGTTTATCGTAAGGACCTATCTCTAAATTAGACAATCTGCTCCAATTCAGCGACTGGACAGCACGGGCCAAATCTAACCAATCATTCGAGTAAGTCAGAGGCTTGAGGGCTGAAGAACTGAAGGAGGTGAGAGATAGAGGACATAAACAGACTTGAACACAAAAGAGAATTTTAAGTATAGGATTAAAGGTTAAGGCAAAGTGTTTCCCTTTGGACCATTCAAAATATTGGTTATAATATTTAATGGTGTGATTAAAAGTGCAATTGGTTTATTAAGTGCACAATTAATTGAGATAAAATTTCTTTAAATAACTCAACACCCCTAAAGAAAGATTTCAAAATTTTTATAATCATCCATTTCAGGTCTTTAGAAGATCAGATGTGGATTGCAAAAAAGATTTAAGTTTACAAAATCTTTTTCATCGGTTTGATTGGATTCTTATTTCCATCACATTTTGCCATTTTAATTATATGGTATAAAGCATTTAAGAAATTGTGACCAATTAATACAAGTCATAAAAATGCATTTTTATTATTGAGTTGAAGCAGTATTGTAATCCAACCTATTCTTGATTTAAAGAAAATAATTAAACAAACCACAGTTGTACACACGTCATCATTGGTGGTCTATCATTTGTTCCTTTTAACATTTATATCCAGGTGGTTTCAATTGCAGGATTTTATGGGAAGCAAGTGAGAATATTGCAAAGGCACAGATCCTGGTACCCAAACATAACGCAACAAAAGATGACAAAACATAGTAAGAGCTACAAAACAAGAAGATACAACAATTTAAAATCAACACGACATGTTAGTATTATAGTAAAAAAAAAGAGGGTGTCAGGTACAATTTGGGCCCATTAAACATTTCAATTTACAGAAATAGTGGACTTTGCATCAAAATTTACAGTAAAGGAAGAGGATGCTGCTCATCCCAAAAACATAATATTGAATCAGCACCAGAGACTTAGCTAAATTAACTTACGCAAAGTAGCAACAAGAAAATGATGACACCAAGGAGTGACAAAATCCCATGTTTTAAGTGAAGTAGGTGTATTTCAGGTGCCATGACTATAATTATCCCGTCTTCATAGATGGTAAATTGTTCATGTCCTTCAGTGACCTTTTAAGATATGGAGGGAAGCTGGACTGGGAAAGTGCTGAGGATGTTTCCTTTGTTGGAAATGTAGAAAAAGCGAGCATTGCCTAGGAATAATGAATTACTCATAAACTGAGGTGCGGAAGAATTGCTTTCAAAGAATTGAGAATCTTTGCAATTTCAACCTCAAATCTATGAATGCCAAGTCATTAAGTATACTCAAGGATGAAATTGAAATTAGGGTTCAGGGAGACCAAGGCTTATATGAGATCAGGTTGGAAAGTGCAATTGAAGCCAAGATCAGACCATCTTTTGGAAAGAAAACTCAAAGATCATTGACTGGAAATGTGAACTCTGCTTCTCTCTTTCTACACAGATGCTGCATGACCTACTGAGAATTTTCTGTTTTTGTATCCGATCAGCCATGATCTCATTGAGTGGCTAAGCAGGCCATGTGGCCTACTAGTATTCCTCTTATGTTTTTTGACTTGGAAAGGAGAATTTATAGACCAGTTAGCCTAAAATCAACATGAAATGACTGGTCTATAATTAAGGATGGAATGACAACCTTGAACTTTAAAAAATTTTTAGTTTATCAGCCTCAGAATAGATTTGTAAAGGGGTATTTGATTATCCTGAAACACGATTAAGGTGGCAGACAGGAGAATGACCACGGATGTTATATGAACTTTTAAAATGCTTCCTGAATGTCCCTTATGAGAGCTTGTGAGATGGAACTGGCCAAGAAATTGCCCATGTCAAAAGACAGAGAAACAGTAATAGGCAAGTACATTACTAATCACACCCTGCCTAATAGATAACCCCAAGGATTCAAGTGTAAGGGATCCAAACCATTCACTGAATTTATGAACAACTTAAAAGGCATGACACTATACTTCCAAGTTTACCAAAGCCCAAAGAAAGATGATATTGCAAATAGTATAAATGGAAGCATAAAAGTAAAAAGATAATTAAACAGAAAATGAGGAAAATTGCTATGGTAAAATGTTTTCGGTGTAAGCAAATGTGAGAGCATCCATTTTAGACTAAAATGACAGTACTTTCTAAATTTTGAAGCCAGGAAATGTGAAAGCCTTAAGGCAGAAAGTTAAGGCTCCATGTACACAGATAATTAAAATTTCATAGGCAGATGCAGAGAATAAAAAAGGCTAATTAGATCCTAGCTAAGCTTCGATGGGAAGCGGTTGGTGAAGAAAGAAAGATTTTGTTTAGGTAATCTAGAATCCTGAAAAAAAAGAAAAATTACAGTCAAACCTTTAGGACTGAACACTTTCACATGTTGAGTTATAGAAGTTTGGAACTCAGTTTTACTAACAGCCAGTCAATGCTGACTCAACTTAAATTTAAATCTGATAAGCTTTTTTTAAACCAGAGACAGAAGAGCCAGATTCATGGAGGTTAGATCATAGATCAACTATGAACTTAGACTCGGGGTTAAATAGATTAATCCTTTGCCTATAATATTTCTTGCATTAATTTTGTTTGCTAAAGTGATGGTGTGGTTTGGAAGGGAATAAATACTTCCCACCCCTTCCCCTATCTTTTTTTCGAAAACATAGTCGATGTAAAATTTTCAGCACTCACTTTTGCCATGTTGCAGGGCCCTGGTTCATCGGTGAGATAGTAGATGGCCGCTTTGGAGCTTGCTTTGTCTTTGGTGTCGTAGTTGATGGTCACTTCTTGGAGGGAAGCCTGACTTTTCTCCTTGGAATCCTTCAGGTAAATTGACAACCTCTTGAACATTGTAGACAAGGCCACTCACTACACTTAAATGCTAAGATCAACATTCTAAGTTGTGTGTAACAATATTCTGAAAATGAAGCATGGTTTCAATAGAGTACATAAAGAGGAAATTGTTTCCACTGGCTGGAGGATTGTAGGTTGCAGCTCTCAGCTGCTCGTCCATGGATCTTTTAAATGTGATGAGGTGGTGGCGAGTTTGAAACTCTCACTTTGGGGAGAAAATCTTTTTCAATTCCCTCTAATGCATCTACCAATTCACCATCATAGTTATCTGCGCCTCTGCCAAGGGAAATACACCCTTCTTGTTCACCCTCTCAAGTTGTACACCTCATAAATTTCTTCAGTTTGCTTTGTTATAAAAAAAATAATTCCAGCCTAATGAGTCACTTCTCATTACGGTAATTCTCCAAGCCACTGCCATCCTTGTAAACTTTCATTGCACCCTCTCCTGGGGTGCCACAAGGGAATTTTTGGGATGGGTTTTAAAAGACTAATAGTCCAAACAACTTGATTTCACATGTAACTTTTACAACCAGAGAAATTTGATTTACCTAAAATTCCTGGAAATAGTAGGCTGAAATTAGCATACAAAAAGCAGGTATTAACTTTGCCTGCACATCCCCAACCTTTGAAAGCAAAAATGGCATGAAACTCTTGGGTTATTGTGGGAATCCTGACTGATTATTAGTGCTCTTTAAGGAAGGAAACCTGCTGATATCTTGGTCTAGACTGTGCATCTAGTCACAATGTTAACTAATACGACAAACTAATTGACCACCATCTTTCCGACATCTCACCAGAGACAGCAGGTAGCCTCCCATCTGCCATAGAGTGCTGTCACAGAGGATAACCTTGGTGTCGTTAACGAGAGTGACTGAAATGAGATTGAGGTAGTCAGGCAAGAAATGGGGACAGCATCCAGAGAAGACGAGTGGCATCTGGGATCCATGTTCTATTATTCCCACTAATCTACCATTGAAATCTCAAATGACCTCTCCCTTGTTAATGCAATATTTAATTTGTTTTTCTCTTCACCAGCTGACATTTTTTAACATTCCGCTGATCTGCTACCTGTGCTGGTGCCTGCTGCTTCGCTGCCGAGGGGCCTACTTTCGGTCCCACATCAAATACACCGGGTGGAGCCGTTCTGTCCCCATGCACATCAGCATGATAGGACTTCTTGGGTGGCAAGTGTACGCGTGCTACTTCCTGCAGAAAACCTATGGAACAGCTGCCTTCTTCCTCTCTCCAGTGAGGACGTGGTCAGTGATTTTGGCTCTGGTCCTTGTATACAAGGCCTGGAATCTCAACAACTCTGCCATCAGAACGTTTAAAGCTGAAATGAAGAACTGCCCTTACTCTTGATGGCTTTCGGAGGACAGTGAGAGTTTAATACTCACCCATCAAACTCCATGACACCCAGTCATGGTTTTTGAACACATCATGAACACTGAATTCACACGGGTGACTGAAAATTAATGCAAAATTTACTGTTCCCTTTTAAAAGAAATTCCAACACACTTCAATTAAGGAATCAAACTGCAAACCGATTATAATAAAATGGAAATGATACTTGAGAGACTACTGAAAACATCTGATATTTTTGGTGACAATGCCCCTGCTAGGTGGAAGACACAGTGTTTGCTTCCTTTCCACAGACATTCCTTCACCACAGAGCTGGGACTGAACCCAATAAAGGAGCTGCTCTCTGCCTTGATCCCTACATCAGTTTTCCAGAACAATCAGTGACTTGAAGTGCATGTGGTTGTGCGAAGATTGTTGAACAAAATGTTAAGCATTTTTCATAGAATAATTGTTATGCATTACACTGTAATTCTTCTGAATAATTTAAGAAATGCAGTTTCATGATAGAGGAGCAGAATATTTTGGATGCTGGAAATCTGAAATAACATTAAATAGAATTGCACAGCAGGCCAGACAGCATCAACTTGAAATATTAATCCTATTTCTCTCTGACTGAGCAAGTGCTACACCACTAGAGGTGCCCTTTTTAGGGTGAGACATTAACCCGAGACTGTGTCAGCCCTCTCAGGTAGACAAAGATCCCATTCCAACGGGTAAGGGAATCTTTCAAAATGTCCTGGTCAACATTTATCCCCGTACTTAAAAATAATAATTTGATATTTATGAAATTAGTGATCAGGAGATCATGCTATTCATAAATCAGCTGCCTTATTTCCTACATCAGTAACTATTCTTGAAAACTACTTCAGTAGCTGAGGTCCAGAATAACACTGTACCAATCTCCACAGATGCTATTTTACCTGCTGTGTTTGCAGCATAATGTATTTTGAATGTGAATTTATTGAGTTGTTATCTAGGCTTTACCTAAACTGTGATTGTCACATAAATGGCATATTTTCACAATGTTAAGCCTCTGCCACAGTTTTTTGCCCCACACCATCAGTATTGAGTGCTACTCACTCTCATGCACCTCCTTCTGTTCCAGACACCTGCTCTGGAGAGGGACAGCCAGCAGCAGATGGGGATAAGGGTTGCTGGTAGGGGCACACCCAGATCAGGAGGTCTGCAGCTGACAGTAAAATGCAGATTGTCTGTTGGGGTTTCATGGAAGTCAAACTGTAGATGCTGGAAATATAAAATAAACAGAAAATATCAGAAACACTCAGAAGGCCAGGCTGCATCTGTGGGAAGAAGGAGTTAATGTTTCAAGCTGAAGATCCTTTTCCAGATCTGGCAAGAAAGGAAGGAAGCTTGTTTAGCTGCAGGGAGGGTGGGGGATGGGGATGTTTCTGATGGGGGTGAAACCAGGGGGACCGTGGGGATAAGCTGTAAACAAGGTCACCCAGTCAGACTGTGAATGGGAGCAGTTCGAGAGGAGAATGTAGTAGTTGTGAAATGCAGAGCAGGAAGACGTGCAGGTCAGGCTGGGCACAAGGAAAAGAGGGGAGAAAAGAAAACCAAAGCTGAGCCAACATCACAGATGGACGACTGATACAGACCAAGAGATCAGGTTACCTAGAAGTTGTAGGATTCAATATTGAGTCCAGAGGGCTGCAATGTGCCCAGATGGAAGATGAGATGCTGTTCCTCAAGCTCACACTGGGCCTCATTGTGACAGTGCAGGAGGCCACGGCTGCTGGGTCAGAGTGGGAGTAGGATGGAGAATTAAGGTGGCACAGGGCTACCCCCATGGACTGAATGCAGCTGCTCCACTGTGCGGTCACCCAGTCTGCGTTTGGTTTCTCCAATGTAGAGGAGACCACAATGTGAACACTGAATGCAGCACACGAGGTTGGAAGAAGTGCAAGTGAATCACTGCTTCGCCCGGAAAGATTGTTTGTCTCCCTGGATGGTGGGAAGGGAAGGGGTGAAAGGACAAGTGTTGCATCAGCTGCAGTTGCAAGAGGAGGTGCTGTAAGTGTGGTGGCTGGTGGGAATGGAAGAGTGGACCAGGGAGTTGTGAAGGGAATAGTCCCTGCAAAATGAAAGGGGAGGAGAGGAGAAGATGCGTCTGGTGATGGAATCTCTTTGAAGGTGGTGGAAATTGCAGAGAATAATCTGTTGAGGATTGGGAAACTATCCTTGTTCTGTATTGGAGGAGGGCGGGTGAGAAGTTGAGATAGCTGTGGGAGTCAGTAAGCTCATGATTAATGTTAGTAGCTAGCCTATCTTCTGAGATGGAAATAGATGCAGGAAAAGAAGAGTCAGATATTGACCATGTGCAGGGTGGAAATTGGCAGCAAAAATAATTAAATTATTGAGTTCTGCATTTGCACGTGAAGCAGAACCAGTGTGGTACTGGGAAGAGCTGATGGAGTGGGCCCTGGTTAGGATCGAAACAAAAACTGTTCCCCATAAACACTGGTCACAACCCATGATGGTTGAAGAGAAAAAGTCAAGAGCGTGCATGTACTGACACATGGCATTGAGTATAGATCTGAGGATGTGAAGAGAACAGTGCCTCAGGAAATGTTGAATAGTTTGAATATATCTGTGATCCTGGGTGGGTCTGAATTGTGATGGATGGAATTTCAGATTCTCAATCAGTCTTTGACTTCTGTCTGTATCAGTCATCCATCTGTGAAATTGGCTCCGTTTGTTTTTCCTTTTTTTCTTGTTTTAAAAATAAATTCTCTGGGAGTTGAGGACATGCTCAGCTTAATCTGCCTGGCAAGTCTTGCTGCTCTGCATTTCACAACTAATTCTTTTGTCCATGTTCTCACTAGCTAATTGCTCCTATTCACTCATTGAACAGATATCCTTGTTTACAGTTTATCCCATGGTCAACCCTGTTTTACCCTGTCAGAAACATGCCCCTCTCCACCCTCCCTGCGACCACCTTTTCTCTCCTTCCCAATTCTGACGATGGGTCTTCCACCCAAAACGTTATCGCTTTTTCTCTGTCTACAAATGTGGCCTGACCTGCTGAGCATTCCCAGCATTTTCTGTTTTTATCTGAGGTTTCATGGAGCTCACCTGCCCCACTGCTTCCAGAGCTGGATCGTGTGTTAGATCAGCATTTCCCAGTTGCCTAACTCTCTGAGCTGGTCCCAGCTGAAGGAGAGCAGCTGGTTCTCAACAGGAGCTACAAAACCACTTGAAAAGAATAAACTATTCTTAACATTTTTAGACTTTAATCTGCTTTTCCTCCAAAAACTGAATGTGCCCAACTTTTACAAAATGTTTGTTAATAAAAAGTAAATATCACTTGCTTGCAATCCTGCTGCTTTGTCTGCCTTGGCCACAGGATGATTGAAGTTCATCCTGCAATTCAGATAGGACCTTAGAAATCACCTTAGGTAGACAAAAAAGCCTTTAAACTTTGCAAATTACTATTTAGCCAAGCAACAAATCAAAGCTCCTACAATCCAGGAACATAGCTATAGAGTTCTGAAGTATTTTGAGTGCTGAATCATTGGGACTTCTTTCATAGAAAGAGTTATTGTTCACAGCTTGAGTAGAAAATGTTGCTCATCATACCTAGAACAGATGTTGAAAAATAAGTACCAAAATGAATGTTTTCAAATGCTGTCATACACGTCTCATCTACTTAATTGCTATTTCAGTAACTGCATTTCTATAGCACCTTAAATTTAGCGAAAAAGTCCCAGTGTGCTCCACAGGAGTGATATCAGACAAATAGACACACAGACTTGGTCAGATGGAAAATAAAAATAGAAAATGCTGGAAATATTCAGCAGGTAGGTCTGCATCTGTGAGAAGAGCAAACGAGAGTGAGAGAGCATCTCCGCTCCAAGACCCTTTGTCAGAACTGCTAATGTTTTTAGTTTAGCGTGGTCAGATGAACTTGTTTAAGGAATATCTTAAGAAGAAACAGTGACCGTTTTAGGAAGGGAGCCTGTGCACTAAGAAGCAGATGGCAAAAGTGAGTTGAAAGGNNNNCCACTGTAAGCTGGGAGGAGTTTCCACAGCCACATTCTATAACTAATCCATAGTTATAGAATTGCCAGCGAACGTGTTGGCAGGCTTGATACTCACCCTGATTTTTTTTATGTTGATATAGTGTAGATTGGTACTTGATGGTTGGTGCAGATGTAGTGGGACGAAGACCTGTTTCCGTGCTGTATGAGTCTATGACTATAACTCTGTACCATGTGCACAGACAAACCAAACTTCCTGGAATTTGCAGAGAGAAAGCTGAAAGTTCTTTGCAAAATCTACACCATTAACCCCTTGTATCTGTCATTCTAAACGTGTTTCCGGTACTTTCTGTTCCCTTAGAGATCAAAGTACATTTCTCACAGAACAAAGAATTTGTTAAATGCAAAATATCAGGGTCAAATATAAGGACGGCATGGTAGTGTAGCGCCCAACGCTATTACAGCGCCAGCCATTGGGGTTCAATTCTCACCACTGTCTGTAAGGAGTTTGTACATTCTCCCCATGACTGTGTGAGTTTCCTCCCACATTCTAAAGACGTTCAGGTTAGGAGGTTAACGTGGATGAAATTGGGTGTTGTGGGTTCATTGGGCCGGAAGGGCCTGTTACCGTGCTGTTTTAATAAAGTTTTTAAACATTTTTAAAAACTCCATTCATTGCAATGTCACATTGAATAGGCACAGTGCCCAATTTATGATCTTAAAATGCAACAAGAAAAACGTGGGAGCTATGCGAAACAGCAGTTTCTGAAATCTTTTTTCCTATTTGTAGTTTCCAAGTGGCACTGTAGAGTGTGAAGGGGTCATTTAACATTCAAGGTTCAGTCAGTGGCAAATATATTACAGGATATTATCACAAGTGGTAATATTGGGTTCAAATATTACCAATTCATTGTATGAAGCTGACTAATAGAGAAAATATTGGCAACTCAGAGTCGTAGCGTTGGACAGCGTACAAACAGGCCCTTCACCCCACCACGTCTATGCTGACTATCATGTCTATCTACAGATACTAATTCCATCTGCCTGCATTAATTCCATATCCCTCTATGCCTTTGTCATTCATATACCTGTCAAGAAACCTCTTAAATGTTCTTACTGTTCCTGCCTCCAGCAGTGACTCTGGCAGCTCATTCCATATATCAACTATTCTTTGAAAGATTTACTCCTTAAATTCCCTTTAAACTGCCCCTCTCACCTTAAACCTATGCCATCTATCTTTAGACATCCTTACCATGGGAAACAGACTCTGGCATCTAACCTATCTATGCCTCCCATTCCTCCATCATGACACCTCTTGGCCTCCTTCACTCCAGGGAAAATAAACACAGTCTATCCAATCTCTCCTAACTCTAGCTCTCCAATCCAGGCAACATCTTTGTGAATCTTCTGCACTCCCTCTAGCTTAATCACATCTTTCCTGTACTGTGGAGACCAGAACTGCATGCAATATTCCAATTGTGGCCTCGCCAACATTATCTACAACTATAACATGATTATCCACTCTTGTACTCAATGCCTCGGCTGATGAAGGCAAACACCTTCTTCATCACTCTGCCTACTTTCAGGGAACTATGTACTCATACCCCTAGGTGTCTCTGTTCAACAAAACTCCCCAGGACCTTGCTATTCACTGTGCATATCCCGCCCTGTTTAACTTCCCAAAATGTATCACTTTGCACTTGTCTTAGTTAAATTCCATCTGCCATTCCCTTGCCACTTTCCCAGTTGATCAATATCCTGTTGTAACTTTCTTCATGGTCCATCATACTACCAATTTTTGTATCATCTGCAAACTTACTAATCACGCCACTTACATTCTCATCCAAACCATTAAAATACATGACAAATAACAGCACTGATCCCTGTGGCACACCACTGGTCACAGGCCTCCAATCTGAAAAACAACCCTTCACTACCATACCCACTGCCTCCTACCACCAAGAAAATTTTGTATATGATTGGCTAGCTCACCCTGGATCCCATGTGTGCCAACTTTCTGGATCCTTGCCAAAGTCCATATAGCCAATGTCTACCACCCTGCCTTGTCAATCCTCTTGGTCACCTCTTAGTCAGGAAAAGAAATGAGCCACATAAACAGTAACCATTTTGAGGGTGCAATTACACATGAAAAAAATTAGGAATCTTCAGACGGTGAAAGGAAAATGAGGAGATATTTTAACTGCAGAATGGAGGGGAAAACAGAAGGGAGGAAGTGCAAACTTCATCCAATGCAACAAGAAACCAGAGGTGAGATTGTGACCTGATGGTGCACAGTGAAACCGGAAGACAG
>JAUZTB010000001.1:80624507-80635002 GCA_034780895.1 Rhynchobatus australiae
TTTCCCCATGGTGAGGGTGGGTGGTGTTGTAAAAAAGAGAGCATAGATATAAGGTGAGAGGTAGGAGATATAGAGGGGATCTGAAGAAGATATTTTCCCCCCCACACAGAGTGGTTGGAATCTGGAACACACTGCCTGAGAAGGTGGTGGAGACAACATTTAAGAAGCATCCAGTCAGGCACTTGAAGCGCCAAGGCACAGAAAGCTACAGATCAAATGTAGGTAAATGGGACTAGTGTAGAAGAGTACAATGGTCAGCAAGGACATGGTGGGGTGAAGGACCTGTTTCTGTGCTATACAACTCTAGGACTCTATGAATGCTTCAGCAGGAGCTAACTGTTCATGATATTGACCTCCTACTTCATACATCCAGCTAAGGAACAGCACAGTTAGTGCTGGCTGGATAGTGAAAACATGGGAATGCAGAACTAATTTGCTGTATATGTTATGTTAATAGGCATGTGCACAAGAAACTAATTGTGGATATTGCATCTACATGCCAACCTACAAAATTCAGAAGATATTTTGAAATACTCCCAAATATCTGGTATAGCATCAAACAAGCTGATAACTGAAATGTAACACATCCCCAGTTCTCAATGTTTTACCTATTATTTCAAGATTTAAAATAACATATTGCAATAAAAAAGCTCCAATGTAATATATATGTTATCCATAAAAAGTCAGTATTATCAATTAACTAATTCAAATAACAGGAGGGCTTCTGAGGAAGTGATGAAATACACTTGCAAACTCCAACCATACATCACTGATTAAAGGACCAGATTGGGATGGATTTAGCTCCTGCCCAGAATTGCAGTCAGAAGTTCCCTCATGAATGTACTCTCCCGTTGCAGAATCATGAGGCACCACCCCTCATTGCTCTGACATATTTTTGGAAAAGGCAATGCTGAAGGGAGACTATTGGCTATTGACTATTAAAGCCTGAAATAAATTTTGTTTTTTAATATGTATAACATTTAGACACATTCAAAAAAATTACTAAAATTGATGTAAGTAATTAAAAACACATTAAAACAATCACAAGACATTAATACTATGAGGATGAAATAATTTCAAACGATAATTTGCCTTCCCTGTTACACAAAAATCCTCATTCAAATGAATAGGGTCTCTAGTCCTTCGCCAAGCCTGACTTGGCCTAGGATTGGAGAGATGACGACCCTCTGGGGAAATCATTGCAAGATTTGGCTCATCCATTGGACTCTATGTGGAGTCAGCATCATAGTGTAATCACTGATGTGGAAATATCTGTCACTCAGTAAATACAGGATTTATAGCAGGCCCATGCAAGTCCAGAACTCACATATGTGGAAATAGTTGAATGTTGGTGATTCCCTCTGGAAAGGCATGCTACTGTTAAGAAGAGTCAGCACAAACCAACCAATACCACAAAAACACCAATGTTAATGCCTACGTGAATCCAATGCGGGTTCCAACTTATCCAACTGGTATCTTCTGCGTAAATTCCTTACTGTTTTTCTTGAGATGTGTACCAACTCCAAGCAATTTCCTATTCTTTGCCCTATTGTCAATTAGTCCTCCTAATTGTTTGACTCAAAACCTATGTCTATTCTGATTTCATGTCTCAAATATTTCATTTTTGCAAGGTCATCTAAATTTAACAAGAAATTTATCTTTTTCCATAAATTAAGACTGAACATTAATACAGTGTCTGAGTGGTAAACAGAGAAGATAATAAGCTGTCTGAAGGAAACATTTCTGTCTGAAGGTCTCTAAAAGTAATTGGGACATATATTTTATACTTTATCTTGCAGTAAAATATAAAACAGAATTACTGACCGTCTGATGGAGAAACATAAATTTAGTTTTAAGGGATAAACAGACATGAAATAATAGCTTGGATTTTGCATAGTTAATAACAATGATTGATGGAACAGAGAAAACCTTACAAGTTCATTGCAGAATAGTTAAGTGCAGAAATCTGAAGCAACTGTCACAGATACTTCATAGGTCCACCATTACAATCCTCACTGCTGGGACATGGCACTGAAAGCACTATAATGCATAAGTTTGGGGACTTACCATTAGTTTCCCAAATAAAAACAGTTAGAAAATGTTAGGACTGCTGCATTCAGGAAAATTGAGTTTTTAATGATGTTTTAAGTAATAACTACTACCAAGCAATCTCTGTAGCCCTGAAATTCTAATTTTATAAATGTAGAGACTCACTCCTTCTGGCATTGGAAACTATTTCATGCACAGATCACCATCTATCACTTTAATCTCTTTTAATCCTGTTTTTCCCAATGTTTATTTTGCTTTTTGTGCATGATTTAAATTTAGTTTATACTTTCTGCACTGTACTTCCTAGTTCAGACAATGAAGTGAATTTCTACCCCTATGTGTTTCAGTGAGGATTCTTTGGTGAAATTCATTGAAGAGTCTCAGTGCTTCTTTACCTGTTCCTATGCACTACAGGTCCTCTTTACAGAGTGCTACAATGGATGAGATGGGGTTTATAGCAAAATTCCAGAAAAAAATTGCATTTAGCTATAAGTGATATGAATGGTGAACACTGGACCAATGTATGTACAAAATCTATGAATGAATGTAAAATCTATCATTCCTTATAACCCTGTAAATCTTGTAACTCAGTTGTTACTGGATCATTGCTGAGTACTATCATTGTTTGGAAACTGGATACTGGTAATGTAGAAGATGTTGTGTTCTTGCTATTCATTAGCTGGCACACTTATAGAGAGCACATTCATAGCTATGAACTCTGATAGGCAGTTATGAACTTTGTTATTTTGTTTTGCACTGTAATTGTGCATTAATAAACTGACTCAGATTATATCATCCCAAGATAGAAAATACTGGACTTTTAATGTATTGCATTCATCATATAATGTAGTTGCAAAATGTTCATGTTTACTTAGCTAATATTGTTTTTCTTTCTCTTCCACTCACTGTCATGTTCCCTTTTATTTCCTTGTCTTTTGAGCAGTAGGTGGTTGTCATTAATGAGAACAGTAAAACAAGCCTTTAATCTCAAAATGATTAGAAAATTATAGACCAATTTTCAAACATTTGGGCCACACAGCAGCAATACATGAATGAACTTGTCTGCGATGCAAGTGTTTTAATGGCAAAACAAAGTACTGAAAGTTAGCTTGCCAGATTTAAGTGTAGTTCTCATCATAAGTTACTAATGAAACATCAGCAGCTATTGTAAACACCAAGTCTAAACTTTTCATTGTGGTTCATACAAGCTGTAACATTATTAGCAAGTGAGGCACGTAGGAACAAAATTAAATTCAACTTTCCAAAAAAAGTCACGATGAACCCGATGTTCAGAAGGGGAACTTTATAGCAGCCCATTCCTCATCATTGGAAAACCCTGGATCAAGGAGCAATTTTTAAAGATAGACCTTAAGAGGTTAGAAACATGTATTATATCTAATAACATTGTTAGCCAGAATGCATTAAAGAGAACGAAGGCAAAGGCAAACATATTACCCAAATCAAGGGGCAAAATGATCAATCTTATTTTTAAATACCATTAGATGTCATCTGTTGCATCCCATTTTATCAGGCTGTTAATCAGCTGATCTTCTCTTGGCAGCTGGCAAATTTAATTTAGTGAAATGGTAAATTAAAGCATTAATCATAAAACCACCAATAAAAGCTGTCAAGTAACATACTTCATGAAGGGGCGTTGCTGTCCTTGCCCAGTTTTGTATGCAACTCCAAAAGCCACTTAATCTCTAAAATTGCCTAACAAACAATTCAATTGTATCAAACTGCTGCATCAAAACAAAATACAAATAGACAGACCATCCAGCATCATAACTACCAGATTAAATCATGGTAGAAGGCACAGAGAATACAATGGTTCACAAGTCTTCAGGATAGATCTTTATAGGCACCTCCACATATCTTCTAAGGAGCTTATTGCAGGGTCAATCAGGCTGCCTCAGCCACGTCAGAATCAGTGTCTTAGTCAATGCAGGGCAACCTTTCATATTTTCTATTTTGGCAGACAACCTTGATCTTTGGAAGCTTGTGTTTGCTATACAATTTTTAATTCTGGTTGCAGCTCCAGATAATGTGTCTACATACAACCAAACCTGGATCAACTTTTAGGGCAGGCACAGTAGTGTAGCAGTAAGCATTATGCTATTGCAGTGCCAGCGAGTTGTACATTCTCCCTGTATCTGCATGGGTTTCCTCCGGGTGCTCTGGTTTCCTCCCACATTTCAGAAGACGTACAGGTTAGGAAGTCGTGGGCGTGCTACATTGGGGCCAGAAGTGTGGCGACACGTGCGGGCTGCCCCCAGAACACTCCACGCAAAAGAGGTATTTCACTGTGTTTCGATGTACATGTGACTAAAGACATCTTGTATCTGTACATCTGTACACAATACTCCAAATGCGGCTTCACCGACATCTTGAACAACTGCAACATAATGTCCCAGCTCTGATACTCATTGCCCTGACTATTGAAGGCCGATGTGCCAAAGGCCTTCTTCACCAACCTATCTGTGACGGGACTTTCAGTGAGAATATTATACATCATCAAACTTGGAAATCGACCCTTGAGCCATCATAAAGTTCAAATACAGCAACAACTTTACCCAACAGAATGATGGGAGTGTCAAGAATTCCCAGAAGATGGCTCACCATCCCATTAATGATAGGGAATAACATGCTGAGCTTGCTGGCAATACCTAAACCTCATAAGTAACATTAATTCTTATTTACATGCACAATTTTGAAAGTGGATTTTGGTTGTGCTTTGCCCAGACAAGGTATCCAATTCGAGATTGGACAAGGTACCATTTTTTAAATACATTTCTCATATTCAACTTTAACAATGAGGTACTGGTTGGTAACTGGTCACGGAAAGCTATCTTAATTTTAAAAAGGTGTGCATGTACTTGAAACAGAAATTGAACAGCACAACTGAAGATTTAAAGTTAGGGAATGGGGCGAGTGAAAAAATAGATCAAAAGGAAGTATTCGGAATGCAATAGACCCATTGACAAATCAGTGGAGAATTAAGAAAGACATGAAGTTACTAGATGCGAACTCAAGAAATTAAAATGACAAAACCCCAAGTATACATGTACACAGTTCTTGATTGGTTTTGCATTTATGTAATGCTCTGAAGAAAAGCACAGGAGATTTCAAATGTGCAAATAAATTCTGAAATAAGGATGGTATTAGAGCAACTAAGTGCTTGATCAAAGAAGTTTTGAAGTTCTTAAAAATAATTGGAAGCTTAAGCAGAGAATTGCAGAGCTCAGGGCTGCCTAACAAGCAAAGGGAATTGCAAAGACAAGTTCATAGAGTAAGAGGGAGGGTTTAAACTAATTTGGCAGGGGGAAGGAAACCAGAGTGTTAGGGTCAAGGAAGAGGAAAATAGAAACAAATCAAAGATAGTGTGCAGCAAAGATGGCAAGGAGGACAGGCAGGTGAAAAGACAGGATAATTTGCTGTGCAATAGAAATACAGCAAGATCAGTAGCAGATACTGGTCTAAATGTACTGTACTTAAATGCACATAGCATTAGAAATAAAGTGGATGACCTTGTAGCACAGCTACAGATTAAAAGATATGACATTGTGGCCATCACTGAGTCATGGCTTAATGATGGATGTGATTGGGAGCTAAATGTCCAAGGGTACACAGTGTATAGGAAAGACAGGTGGGTAGGTAGAGGGGGTGGAGTGGCCCTGATGGTAAGCAACAATATTAAATCACTAGAAAGAAGGGACATAGGATCAGAAGAGGTAGAATCCTTATGGGTTGAGTTAAGAAATGGCAAGGGTAAGAGGACCCTAATAGCAGTTATATACAGGCCCCCAAACAGCAGCCGGGATGTGGACTACAAGTTACAGCTGGAAATAGAAAAAACGTGTCAGAGAGACAATGGCAAAATAATTATGGGGGATTTTAACATGAAAGTGGATTGGGAAAGCCAGGAAGGTACGAGATTTCAGAAGAGAGAGTTTGTAGAATGCCTACAGGATGGCTTTTAGGAGCAGCTTGTTGTTTTGTATAGATCCCACCAGGGGATCGGCTGTTTTGGATTGGGTACGGTGTAATGAACCTGAGATGATTAGGGAACTAAAGATAAAGGAACCCTTAGGAAGTAGTGATCATAATATGATTGAGTTCAGTTTCAAATCTGAAAAGGAGAAGCTGATAGAACCCATGGAATTACAGGAAAGATATTAGAATGGGTGGAGCATTGGCTGATAGGCAGAAAGCGAAGGGTGGGAATAAAGGGATCCTGTTCTGGTTGGCTGTCGGTTACCAGTGGTGTTCCGCAGGGGTCAGTGTTGGGACCGCTTCTTTTTACACTGAATATTGATGATTTAGAATATGGAATAAATGGTTTTGTGGCTAAATTTGCAGATGACACCAAGATAGGTGGAGGAGCAGGAAGTGTTAAAGAAACAGAAAGGTTGCAGAGAGACTTGGACAGTTCAGGAGAGTGGGCAAGAAAATGGCAGATGAGATACAATGTTGAGAAATGTGCGGTTGTACATTTTGGAAGAAGAAATAAACGGGGAGATTGTTATCTAGATGGGGAGAAAATTCAAAATTCGGAAGTGCAAAGGGACTTGGGGGTCCTCATGCAGGATACCCTAAAGGTTAACCACCAGGTTGGATCGGCAATAAGGAAAGCAAATGCTATGTTGACATTTATTTCAAGAGGAATAGCGTATAAAAGTAAGGAGGTGTTGATGAGGCTCTATGGGGCACTGGTGGGAACTCATTTGGAATACTGTGTGCAGTTTTAGGCCCCTTATCTTAGAAAAGATGTACTGATGTTGGCGAAGGTTCAGAGAAGATTTACGAGGATGATTCCCAGAATGCAAGGACCTACATACGAGGAGCATTTGTTGGCGCTTGGATTGTATTCATTGGAGTATAAAAGAATGAGAGGGGACCTCACAGAAACATTTCGAATGTTGAAAGGACTGGACAGAGTAAATGTGGCTAAGTTGTTTCCCCTGGTGGGTGAGTCCAGGACAAGAGGGTACAGTTTTAGAATTAGAGGGTACCCATTTAAAACAGAGATGAGGAGAAATTTCTTTAGCCAGAGGGTCATGGATTTATAGAATTCGTTGCCACATACAGCTGTGGAGGCCCGATCATTGGGGGTGTTTAAGGCACAGATTGATAGGTATCTAATTAGTCAGGGTATCAAGGGATATGGGGAAAAGACAAGGAATTGGGGCTAGATGGGAGAATAGTTTAGCTCATGGTGAAGTGGTGGAGCAGACTTGATGGGCTGAATAGCCTACTGCTGCTCTTTCGTCTTGTGATATTGTGAACCCATTTTCTACCTTAAACTAGTACTTAAACTGTCAACAAAATTGGAACCTCATCCAAATAAATGATCTAGACTGTAATAGCCTAGGGCCAAGCACTGGTCATTGACTTGTTATCCAATGCCATTCCTACTCTGTTCTGTCCGACCAACGATTCTACTCCCATAGTGAAATGTAATCTTTTGCAGTAAACCTCATTTCACTCTATCAAATCCCTTATGAATATCAAAATCTACTTCAGTTACATCCTAAAGAACTAAGCGATGGTCAAAGACAATTTCAAACAGTCTTAACTATGCCTAATCTTATGATGAGCTGCAAGGAAAATACAAGTTATTTTGATCATGACAAATGAAGTTATGAACACTTAAAGCAAATTAAAACCACCCATGAATTCTGAGGTTTAATTCTCTGCAGATTTGGTCATACATCCTGCTTAAACTAATGTGTCTCCTTCAATTATGAGTAATTGCTATATTAAGGCAAATAGCACAGTCAAATTCTTGCAAAAGATTGCATTCCACAGTTCAAGTCTTAAACCAAGAGTCCAGAGATCTTTAAAAGAAGATTATATGGATAAAACACTGGGTAGATAAAAAATATATTCCTCCATTAAGCAAATATTAAACTTAAAACCAAGCATCCAAAATGCACTTGATATGTTGTGGAGATGGTGCAATGAAGCTGCACCAAGAATATGCTGAAGGATTGAAGGGAAGGAGTAAAGGCCCGTTAGATCCCAAGAATGTTAGAGTTTGCACGGTAATCCCACAGATACTGAATATTTAACCAAATTTCCACAAATTTCATGATATGTAAGTCAGCGATAATAAACTTGATTCTGAATTTTCCTGCCCACGATCCAGCAGCCTCAGAGCTTACAACATCTAAGTTCATAAAACCCTTAAGCACAATGTGATAGCCCCATTAACCCTTAATGGCTGTGCAAATATTTCTGGTATCATTGGCCTCTCCTCTTTGCAAAATGAAATAAAGTGACAAATTGAGGTTATTTAACCCATTTTATCATTCTCCTCTAACTTTCCCACAAATTTCACATTTGTCTCGAAATCTGCTTCACCAAATGGAAGGAAAAAGGAGCATACTAAATTAGTAGCATGAGCTGATTAGAATTAGTGACTATGGAGTTTCATTCAGTTGCTGACTGCTGCACCCCACCTGCTGTTTACACTGGGCACAATCACTCAGATTGATATATAAAGGAGTCTGTAGTCAGCCAGTTTAAACCCATTGAAGATAACACCAACAGCATCAACTTTCCCAATTAACGCTAGGTATATGTTTTTTAAGTAACACATCAAGAGAAAAATTGCCAGTATTTGAATTAAAAATTTAAATTCTGGGATTACACAGGTATGTCATCATCAGAAGCTTACTAATAAAAGGATTTATTTTATATTCCTCTTAGCAATGTTAATCTGTGCATTTCCAACATTTTCTATTTCAGTTCTGGATACAATTATTTTACAAATTAAGGGATATTTATAAATTGCTCAAGTTGATTTGTTCAGATGAAATCAACTGAATTGTCAAAATAATAGTTGTCCCTGTATGTTAAAATCTGACTTTAAAAAAACCTGCAATTACAGAGCCTTTCAAAATCTCAGAACATGCCAGAAGGCTACTTGCCAGCAATTTGGGAACTATCCATGGAGATAATTAGACATGATTAGATTTGTTCTTTAATAAATATTAGTCATAGAGTTAGAGATGAGGTGGGTCATATGTCTTGGCTCAAAGTAAAGGGTTTACAGTATAGCAAGACCAATTTAAGAACATTATAAGTAGTAGGCTATTTGGCCCCTCTTGCCCGCTGTTCCATTCAATAAGATCTTTCCTGTACTAACCCTTTCCCATAATATACAAAAATCTGTTGATTTGTCATGAGTCTCTTTGCATCTCCTTACAACCCACACTGCCAACCAGCTTAGTGTCATCAACAGACTGCCCAACTGTGTCATTGTTGATAATAGATTGTGAACAGCTGGGGCTTCTGGACATAATCCATACAGTATATTATCTCTAATGCCATACATCCTAATAAAAGGCCTTCTGAAAATCCATACCCATTTTCAGAATCCATGTTGACTTTACCCAATCCTGTGTACCATGATACCGCTTCCTTAACAATAGCTTCCAGCAATTTTCCCCTCTAGTTCCTTTTACTCAAAACAGAGTTGACTGAAAGAGCAGAGGATATAGAACTTGGGTGCTATCCACTTATTTGAAACATACAAAAAGAATAGGCAGTTCTGTGAGATTTATGTAGGAGCATCTTCCAATCAGTTCTGTTCTCAACTTAGTCAGCAATACAAAAGTCTGGTTGACCTTAGCAGCCTCAGGCTTGGGCTAGAAATTTAAATTATTTTTGTCTGCTTACTTTCCTCTGAAGCATCTTGGGCATTTTACTGCCGTTTTGATTAGGCCATGTGAACAGGCTTTGTTCAGGTTCTCACACTGGAAATACGCTGCAGAAACAGCTGCCGTTCTACAGATATAGAGCGAGACACCAGGCTGAGGAGAACCAGCTCACAGCGACAAGAAATGTGTGACATGTTTTGCCTAGATCTAATCAAAAAAATGTACGCCAGCTGCCATTACTGCTCTAGCTTACAAACAAAACTTTCTTTGGTTTAATTTTATGGACAATTATTTATTGTAGATATAGAAAAGGAAAGCAGCCAGACTCAGCTCTGGGTACACTAATGTAATTATTATGCCATTTACCCTGCACTCCAGGATTAAAAACTAATAATTCAATAAATATCTTTACATACATTTCTTGCTTCAAAATCTAGAAGTTGCCCATCCTTAATTGCCTTTGAGAATGTGACAGTGAATTGTCTGATACTGTGATAGTACTTCTGTTGAAAGTACTTCCAGAGTGCTGTTGGAGAGAGGGTTCTAGGATTTAGATCCAGCTACAATAATGGACTTTCAGTAATATCCACTGCCCCTTCTTGGTGTTAGAGGTTACAGGTTTGGGAAATGCCTTTGGAGTAGACTTGAGTAATTGCAGCGCATTTTGTAGATGGTACATGCTGTAGTTAATGTGCTCTGGAAGTAGGAGAAGTTCTCAATGAATACTTCTCTTCAGTATTCACCAGGGAGAGGGGTCTAGATGAAGTGGAAGGGAGTGCTGG
>JAUZTB010000001.1:81841025-81852085 GCA_034780895.1 Rhynchobatus australiae
GCTCTCCTTTGTATAATTTTATGTACAATTTATTTTCTGTGTGTTGTCTATATCTACGTGCCTATGATGCCTCTACAAGTTTTTCCATTGCACTTGTACCTCACCATACTTGTGCACTGGACATTAGACTCGACCTCACCAAAATCCAGGATTTCAGACACTGGAACTCCACTCTGTGCTACTTACGTTTCTTCATCATTTTCTTCCCGAGCTCCATAATGACCCAGGCTCTCCGAGATAACTTCTTGCATCCCGGTCCGGCTTCTTGATTCTGCAGAGACCCGCCACTGGCAGCTGGGCCCAGGCCCTCAGCTCTGGCTCCTTCCCCCCGCCCAAACTATCTCCCTTCACCACACCCTTTGACCAAGCACTCGGCCACTCTTCCAACAGCCACTTTGGATGGTTTAGCCTCAAACTCTGTGTCATGATTCCGTGAAGAACAGCGCGCGTTTTTCTCCGCGGTGGGAGCACTTTTCAGCGACTGCACCAAGTTTGCTGTTCACCAGCAAAGCCACCGAGCATGCGCAAACCGGCGGAGCAGCCGTCCAGCAGACCCCTTCTGCGCACGCGCAGCTCAACGCCGCTCCGAGCCCGAGCAGCCGGTAAAGCCACTCTGAGCATGTGCGGGCCGGCATAGACACTGCGAGCGGGCCTGGCAAGTTTGCTCTGAGCATGCGCGGCCCGACAGACCCCCTCCAACCATGAGCGAGCGGCCGGCCGACCGGCATGTGAGGATCGGCAGACCTGCTCCGAGCATGCGCGCTGGGTTGGCTGCCGGAAGGCCTCTGTGGGTCGGGAGTGCTGGGCTGCGCGGTGTTGTGGTATTGGCGGCAGTTTAAATGGTTAGCGGCGCTCTAGCGCTCAATCGGCAAGGACCAGTGGCCGCCGTGAGTCGTCGGGGGCGATTGTTTGTGCGCAGACGAGGTGAGGTAACGATGCAGGCTCTGCCCTCCAGCGCCGTGGGAGCTGAGCTCCACCGCCAGCCGCAAGTCTTGTTCAGGGGCCCAGTGTGTGGCACTGCTCCCATGCAGCCGGTGGCTCCGGCCCTCCGGCATCGTGAGCCGACTCCTACCTCAGCCAGAGTCCCGGCTTCTGCTTCAGACCACGCCAGCCTCAGTCTTTATAGTTTACAACGAACAGACAATGCAATCGATGTCCACGTTCTTGAAACACATTAAAAGGCATTCGGACAGGTTCATGGAAAGGAAAGGTTTAGAGGGATATGAGTCAAACCCAGGCAACTGGGATCAGCTCAGCTCGGCAATTGGTCAGCTGGCAACAAACAATCTGCTGGAGGAACTCAGTGGGTCGAACAGCATCTGTGAGAGGAAAGGAATTGACGTTTCAGGTTGAAACCCTGCATCAGGTTAGATCTGTTCAGGACAAAGTCGTGATGCACAGTTTCGACTGGAAATTTTGACTATTCATTTCCTTCCACAGATGCTGCTCGACCTGCTGAGTTCCCCCAGTAGATTGTTTGTTGCTCCAAATTCCAATATCTGCTGTCTCTTGTGGCTCAATTGGTGAGCACCTCCGAGTTGGGATGAAGAGGCTGTTTTCTGTGACATATAACATCATGACTCCATGGCACATTCATACCTCTAGCTCCTGGCTGACTCCTTCAAGTGTATGAGAGGATGGCCCTTACAATAAACTCATGGTCTACCAAGTCGCAGCCATACTATGTACTTTGACAACATGGGCTACCTACAGCAGGGGATCGCAAAGCCACTGGAAAGGTTTCCATAAAACCCTCACAGTCCATAAACGGGATCAAGGGTGATTTACTTCCACTCTGGTTTTGTGGATTCTGAGGTAACTGATGGGAGCCAGTGTGGGAACTGCAGACTCTTTTACCGACAGGGCAGGAGGTGTCCGATGGGATGAATGGGTGGGTAGTTTATGAGGTTTGTTCTCTCCCTCCAATTTTTCCTCTGGCCATAAGGATGGTAATAAATACATCCCTTCTTTTCAAAGGGACTCAATATAATCATTGCCATCCCAAATGTGCCTGTGTTTTCATTGGTTGTGGGCCAGGGATCCCAGGAGTCAATGGTGATGATATGTTTTTACAAGGAGGCTTTGGGCACATCTTTGATTGTTTCCTCTGACCTGGAAATCTCTTACTATGACAGAGCTTGGAGTGTTTGTTCGGGGAGCCCAATGTCATACGTGTGCAATGTGGCTGGCCCACTGCAGCTGATCGAGTGTAACTTGAACTTCAATACTGTTGGCCTTGGCAAGGACAGTGACATTGGTCATTTTTCACATCTACGGAGATTATTGGTGACAGCTTTCCGATGGTTTTACAGTCCCTGTTGTAGATAGTTTATGTTGCCAAAGTGTATGGTATGACAGAGATCACTGGTGCCCGTTAGACCATGAGTACATTGTTGGAGCAGTCCTCTCATACATTTGAAGGAATCAACAATGAGTTAGAGATCAGAATGTGCAAATATATTGCATTGTCTGTTTATTGTAAGTGAAGGACTGAAGTTAGGGTGGTCTTTGGTTTTGGAATGGAGCTGCTGAAGCTTATACATTTTTGTATTTGATCTGCAGGTTAGCTCTTTCCAATGTTTGAAGCTACTGTATAATGGCAAGGAAGATTGAGAAGAGGGTTGGTGATTGACGCAGTCTTGCTTGATTCACTCTTCTGGTTGAGTCTGTGGTTAGGTAGTAGATGTAAAGTCACAATGATTTTCTGCAGACAGCAACATTTGAGTAGGATTCTGCATAGGCTTTCATGAAGTTGTAGAAGGCGATCTATAGTGAGTAATGCTGTTCTTTACATTTTCCCTGGAATTGACACACAGTGTAAATTGTGTCCATCATACATTTTTAATGGACAGAATTTGCATTATGACTGATGATTTTCCATCACTGGGAAGAGGTCATTGAAGAGGACCCTTGCAATGATTTACCTGGTGCAAACAGCAGGGAGGCCCCTCTGTAATTACCATAATCATACTTCTGTCTTGAAGATAGTCATGATTACAACAACTCTGAGATATCCTGCAACCTTTCCATCTCTCAGAAAAGGACATGAACTTGTGCCAGAAAGTACTTCTCTGTCACTATCGATCCAGTATGTTTTCAACTCAGGACAGTGTGCAACTTGGAGAGGAAGCTGCAGATTATGGTGTTGCCATGTGACTGCTGCCCCTGTCCTCGTTGGTGGTTGGCAGAGATTGTGGGAATAGTCTAAGCAGCTTCTGCGGTGTATTTATTCAATGGTACACACTGTAGTCACTGGTGAAGGGAATGAATTTTTAGGGTGGTGGCAGTGTGTACAGCCTCTGAGCTGCTCTTTGTAACCACTGTACTTATGTGGTTAGTGCATTTGATTTCTAATCAGTGATGACCTTCACAGGACATAAGATAGGAGCAGGTGTAGGGCTACTCAGCCCCTTGAGCCTGCCTGCCATTCACGATTGTTTGTGATGTATACAAATAATTTGGTCGAAAATGTAGTTGGGCTGATTAGTAAGTTTGCAGATGACGTGAAAATTGGGGGAATTGTGGACAGTGGGGAAGCATACAGCAGGATATAAGTCAATTGGAAATATGGGCAGAAAAAGGGCAGATGGAGTTTAATCTGGACAAGTGTGAGGTTTGCACTTGGGAAGTCATGTGCAAGAGTATGTAGTAAATGGTAAGAGCCTGAGGAGCATTGATGTACAGAGGGAGCATTCATTTCAAGAGGACCAGAATATAAAAGCAAGGATGTACTGCTGAGGCCTTTATAGGGCATTGGTCAGACCACATTTGGAATATTGCGAGCAGTTTTGGACCCCGTATCTAAGGAAAGATACACTGGCCCTGGAGAAGGTCTGGGGGAGGTTCACAGGAATGATCTCGGGAATGAATGGCATAACATATGAGGAGCACTTGATATCTCTGGGCCTGTACTCACTGGAGTTCAGGAGGATGAGGGGGGATCTCATTGAAACCTACCAGATACTGAAAGGCCTGGATAGAGTGGACGTGGAGAGGATGTTTCCATTGGGAGGAGAATCTCGGACCTGAGGGCACAGCCTCAGAGTAAAGGGACGTCCCTTTAAAACTAAGATGAGGAGGAAGTTCTTCAGCCAGAGGGTGGTGAATCTGTGGAATTCGTTGCCATGGAAGCCAAGGCATTTGGTGTATTTCAGACAGAGATTGATAGGGTCTTGATTGGTAAGGGGGGTTGAGGGTTACGAGGAGAAGGCAGGAGAATGGGGTTGAAAAAATCAGCCATGATTGAATGATGGAGACACTCGATGGGCTAAATAGCCTAATTGCTCTCCTATATCTCATGATTTTGTGGTGCAAGTCTATAGCTCACTGAAAGTGGCAGCACAGGTAGATAAGGGGTGATAAGGAAGCTGTATGGCATACCTGCCTTCATTAGTGGGGGTGTTGAGTATAAAAGTCGGGAAGTTGTATTGCAGCTGTACAGAACTTTGGTTAGGCCACATTTGGAGCATTATGTGGAGTATACGAGAGTTCATCTGGATGATAGGACTTGAAGGGGGAGGGCCAGATAGTTAGTGGTCAAAATCCAGAGCATAGGTCCTCACTCAGTGCAGAGGCCGTGGAGGTAAAGATGTCTCTGAGAAAGGAGGTGTTTAAAGGAGAGGCTAGTTAGATGGAACAAGGTGAGGCCCTCAAAGGAAGAGAAAGTCATAGAGATTAGGGTGACAGACCAAGATGTGAATTGGTGATGTGCCACATCATTGTAGTCTGAGAAGGACCAAGCAGGTGATGAAACAAATTGCCTGAGAAAGTAGAGTTGGATTTTGAGGAACCTGGGCTAAGTTTGAAATGGTCCAATTATCCACAAAAGATGGATATCTTTGTGAGGTGGAAAAAAAGGCTTTGGGCTTGTTCACAGTGAAGGGATGTCCTGGAATGATGCAGTTAGACGAATGTGGGCAATGTCAAATACAATGAGAGAGCAGGATTGGAAAGGAAATGAGAGAGCAGGATTGGAATATCAGATTGAACATCTTATAAGACCTTCTAAACAACGTGGAGGGGAATGCAAAAAAGGAATCTGTGTCATTACCAAGAGAGCGTCATCTATTGTAGAGCCAGGAGAATAGGAAAATAATAAAGATGTAAAGAATTGAGGTCATGATTTGCAAGGACAGATCAAAATATCCAAGACTGGAACAATTAAAAAGAGGAATCAAAGGATAAGCATTAAATAGCTCCTTTCAGACTGTTGGGACATTCCACTTTCCAGTAAATTAAGTACTTGTTAAGTGTTGGAATGTAAGAAATGCAGCAACCAAAGTCCCACAAACATAACAACATACCATCTCAAATGCCATTTTACAGCACTGTCCCCAAGTGCCCAAAAATATACCAATCCCTATTTTGAATGAACTGAGCTTCCACAGCTGACTGGGGTAGAGCATTCCAAAGGTTCACCACCCTCTGGGTGAAGAAATTTCTCATCTCAGTCTTAATGGCCTTCCCTTATTCTCAAAGTATGTTCCCTGGTCCTTCCTGTATTTAGCCTGTCAAGCCCTTTAAGAATTTTGTGAGTTTTGATGAGATCTCCGGTCATCGTTCCTTGTAAACATTAAAGAATACGGTTCCTGTCTACTCAGTCTCTCCTCATGTGACATCCCTGGAACCTCCCTATGATAAGTATATACTTTCTCAGATAAGGAAACCTAAATTGTACAGGCACTTCCAGATGTGGTCTCTCACCAAGACCTTATACAATTGCAGTAAGACTTGCTGACGTCTGTAATCAAACCCTCTCTTAATAAAAACTAATGTACCATTTGCCTTGCTCACTGCACCTGCATGTTGGCCTCCAGTGACTCGAGTAGAAGCGCATCTAACTTCCTTTGAATATCAGCATTGCCTAACCTTTCAACATCAAACATTTCTGCTTAACAGAAAATCTGTTAATGGCCACATGGCACTGTTAGTTAGAGGCTTAAGCATTGGACAACATACTGAGAAGAACTTCCCTGCTCTCCAAATAGAGCTATGAATTGTTTACCTAATGCAGATTGAGGCATGGTTATGTGATTATTCAATATATACAGGTCCTCCCCAGATTATGAATGGGTTATGGATTTATTAAATAAATTTATGGAAACCCCGCACATACAAATTAGCATTTGGGAGACCGGCAGGATGGATGGGGACAGATTTGCCAGTGGCTGCGGGGCTGTAGGCATCTCCTGCCACATGGGAATGGGGCATTTCCGTGTGCTTTCTCTCCCCATCTCCCCCCCTGCCCGAGCCCCAACAATCAGGGGCTGGGTTGAGTCAAGTTGAGCAGAGCCGGGAGCAAAGTGAGGCCAGCTGGCGGCCACTCTTTCCGCACCTGCCGACTCTCCTGTCACAGCTGTTTCTGTGATCCTGTCCCACACACTGTTTCAGTTCAACTCCGAATTAGGAACAGTTTGGCTCATGGACAGTTCTCAGGAACAGAACCCTGTTAGAAACTGGGGACTTCTTGTATCGTGGTAAAAAAATGCCATCTCCTTTCAGTGTTAGTTGTGAGGGGGCTTCAAGAGGTTGTGGACAGGCTGAATTGACGGATGCATTAGAATGAATTTAAGATTATTGACAGGCTAAGTGATTGACAAGGAAATACAAAAGGAATTTAATTTGTAAAAGTATGATGTAATTGGGAGAAAAGCAGAGGTCTTTTTTAAATGGTGAGAGATTGAAAGGTGTTGACCAGAGGGACCTGGGTGTCCTTGTACACAAATCGCTGGAAGTTAACATGCAGGTACAGAAAGCAATTCAGGTGGAAAATGGTGTGCTGGCCTTTATTGTGAGATTTCAGCACCATGGAAAAGATATCTACATCTTACTGGCATTGTATAGGGTCCTGGTGAGAGATCACACCTAGAACATTGTGAAGATCTGGTGTCCTTATATAAGGAAGGATATGCTTGAGATACAGGGAGATCACCAGATTGATTTCTGGGATGGGAAGCTTTGTCCCATTAGTTATCAGTGCCTGCACCATTTAGTGTTTGGAAGAAAGAGAGGTGATTTCACTGAAGCATACAAAATTCTTATGGGGCTTGCCTGGGTATTTGTAGGGATGATATTTTCATTAACTAGGCTGTCTACAACCCAGATAATGGAAATGTCATCCCTACAAAACATTCTCAAAATGAAAGATTGGCCATTCAGGACAGAGATAAGGAGAACTCTCTTCATCCAGAGAGCAGTGAATCTTTGGAATTCCCTACCAAGATGGCTAAGGAGACTCAGTTGCTAGCTTTATTTACGGCAGGTATCAATTGATTCTTGAATATTAAGGGAATCAAGGGATATGGAGATAGTGTAGGAAAATGCTGATGGGATGAAATCTGGATGGTAAGTTTTTGCTTGTGGGGGTGGTGTGAAATATTTCTTTAAAGCACTGGGCTGGATCAGATTCTGTCCAACTCACTGACTGAGTTGGTTCCTCATGCTGATTCTGTCGACTGTCACTGCCAATGATTTTGGTTTTGCAGCCATTCCATGGGGAGTGGTGTGCAACTGATGACCAGGCTTCTGGACAAGATGTTCTGAAGTCCCATTCTACAACAGCTTGATGTCCTTTAACAGTTCATGTTTTAAGAGACCGGTTTCACTTTTTAGACATCTCCAAAGACCAGTGCAATTTAGAACAGTTGAAGGATATTAGAGGAATTTAGTTCTGGCAGTTGGTGAATATTTAGGCAATCCAAGTACTGATGTACCTGTTCACAAGTAATCAAAAATGTTTTCTACATTTACAGAAATGGAAAGAAATAAATGGCGTTGCAGGAGGCAATTTACACAGCACAGTCAACGACAGCACAATCACCGACGATACCGAGAGCATTATGGTCACAGGTCAAGTGAAAATTAAAATTTTACTTGTCATTGCAAAACATATCTGATTTGGACTCAAATTTTGCATTTTTACTAAGGCTGTAACACATAATCCATCCCTCCCTGTTAAAGTCATGGCTCCTGTGTTGACGAAGGTCCTGATACCTCAATTGTTAGATTATATCAGTTCCTTACAATCATAGAATGATGTGCCTCAGAATGAGGCAATTCAGTTCAATGTGATTAGCTCTTTGAAGGCTTTTCTGTTGGTCTTACATCCGTTTTGTTTCCCTGATTGCCGGTAATGTTTTACTGTTTGAATATTTTAACAAGTGCTGCTAATCCTGCTTCTACCACCCTTTCAGGCAGTTAGCTTTTGTTTAAATAAAGGGAAAATTAATGTTGAGCGAATACTCTTTGCCTCTGCTACTGCCCCTCAAATTGAATATTTTGGGTTTGAAACCTGACCTATTACCAAAAGTGTTTCTGTGATCAAAATGCACCTCTGCAGGAGCTGTTTCTTTTTAATGCCTAGTTTGCAGCTACAGTTTAGTTAATCAGATTAATGTTGTTGACGAGAGGAAGTTTATCTCAATTGTGACACCATGGAATTTGTGTAGAAACTGAGGCTTAGCTGTAGAAGATGCCTTCTGCATCCAAAGAACTGAAAATCAGTGACTGTGTTAGCTAATAGTGAGACCAGTTGCTTTTTTTTATTTTTAAAGTATGAATTTATTATGTTGGTGGAAGTGCGTTTTATTTGAGAGATCATATGTTATAATGTGCTTTATACTGGTTTCATTCAGTACAACTGTGCATTTGCAGTTTCTGAGAATTTGAAGACTTTAATACACAGCCCTTATTATTTTTTTCTCCTGAATTTATTATGATGCTTAGGAACCAGCAGTATGACTCCAGTGAATCAAATGAACAGAATAGTTCCAGTGTGTCAGCAGGTGAACCAACTAGCAGTACGTCAGTGCCACCTGATGTTCCCGGCAAGTATTACTTTGACAGTATTTAGTGTTGTACCATTCATTCCTGATCCAATTATTTACATTAAATCAAGTAGAAATTGAAAATGATCCCAGTTCTGATGAAGAGTCTCAGATCTCAGACTATTTCTCTTTACACAGATGCTGCCTGCATATTTGTTCGTAGGAATTAGATGATAAAACAATGACATTTTTGATTATTTAAATTGCATAACTTTGAATTAGGAAGAAAAGCCTATAATACAGTACATTGTACAAGTTAAGGATTTTATCCTAGACATGGGGAGTTAGGATTTGTTGAAATCGGACACCTGTTTTTGGTGGAAGATGCAGAATCTTCACTGGGTTTCTCTGTTAGTACAGTGTCAGAAAGAATCCCGGTGTGATACGTAGGAAGCTGCAACTGCTGATTTCAGACCAGTCTGAAGATTGTAACAGCAATGCTGACAGATTCTCTCAAACCCTGAGCACTGCTACCAGGAACGTCAAGGGCAACAGTGGGATGGTCACCATCTACGGGTTGTCGAAGTCAAATACCATGACAGTTAGGAAATTTATCGCTGGCTCTTCATTGATGGAACTCCGCATTAACAGCACAATGAGAGCACCTTCACCAGGTGGCATAGCTTGTATTCTGCTCTCTCACAGCTCTAGTAATCTAGGTTCAATTCTGACCTTGGGTATTGTCTGTGTGGAGTTTGCAAGTTCTCCCTGTGACTACATGGGTTTCCTCCAGGTGCTCCAGTTTCCTTTCACCTCCCAAAGGCGTACAGGCTGGTAGGTTAATTGACTGCTTTAAACTGCCCCTAGTGTGTGGGTGAGTGGTAAAATCTAGAATAGTTGAGAGAAATGTGGGGAGAATAAAATGGGATAAGTGTAAACGGGTGCTTGATTGTTGGCATGGTCCTGTTGGGCGGAGGGCCCCATTCTGTGCTGTATCACTCTGTGACTCCAAGATGACAACCTTCTCGAGGGCAAATAGGGAAGGCAATAAATGCTGGTGTTGCCAGCAGTGTCTGCTGCCAAAAATGAATTGGGGAAAAGGGATGGGTATGTTGTGTGTAAATTCAAGGTTCAGTTTGAAAGTTTACCATGCTGCCTTCAGCCCCATGGCCGTGATTTCCATTCCTGGCTAGAAAATAACAAGTGCCATGTATTTATATTCTTCAGAGTCTCACAAGTTAGGATCACACCATGGTAGTAAATTATTTCTAGTCTAAAGCATACCAAAGCAAGTTTCAAATACACTCCATAGATATAACAAATTTGCAGTTTATAAACATGAAAGCTACTGGCCTGCCAATCAGCCAACATATCACTGAATTCTTGTCATGTCATACTGTAATGCCATACTATTACGTGCATTTGGCAACTCAGTGTATAATTTCATATGGTTTATGTTACATGAAGACATTGCCTGAGTTGACACCACCTGGAATGTTTGAAGCCAGAATGTCCTGGCTTCCATCCTAGTTAGAGCTTGGTTTGCTGGGCTTAAGTTGGACCCTATAATATATGAAGGAGGAAGGGAAAATCAGCCAGGGTTTCCATCCCTAATCATTTTCCACTCACTCCTATTGAAAAATATGTATGTATAGACTTCAGGCATAGTTGGGAGAGAGCTTCAAAGCAATGCCCTTCATGTTCAAGTGACCTTAATTCAACAAGAGTAGATTGGAGGCTGGTGATTCTGCTTCTGACTCTGTTTTCACCATTGTACTTGCAGTGTTAGCAGACTCCTTTAAAGAAGCTCATGTCAATATCAGTGCATTAATTACATAATTTAGTGACAGATCAGACCATTTTTGAAGCTTTCATATTGAAGGTATGTTGTTTAATTGCCCTTATCCCCTGAAGCATTGACTGCTTTTTGGCTGTGATTTTTTTTTAATATGGGGAAGTTATGCTATAACTGCCCTTTGGCATTTCAATGCAGGTCATTTAGTCCCTCAAGTTTATTCTGCCATTCAACGAGATCATGGCTATACTATGTGCTCATCCATTCTTCTGATCCATTAATAACTTTGGTTATCAAAAGCATTGGGTTAAAATTTAACAACTGCTCTAACACCAGCTGCTGTCCACATGAAGAAGTTGTTTCAAACTTCACTTCTAAGCAGTCAGCTCTATATTTTAAATTGTGCCCAACTAACAGGACTATCTTTTTTCTATCTATACTATCAGTGCACTTGGTAGTTTAAGCTGTAAATTACCAGGGAATATAATCCAGGCTTCCAT
>JAUZTB010000001.1:83191212-83202854 GCA_034780895.1 Rhynchobatus australiae
TTAATAACAAGCAAATGAAAATACTCATTTGATTTGAAATTAAGCCTTCTTAAAAAGAAGGAACGCAAGGTAGAAGCAGCTTTCAGATAAGCATATTGCCTTCACATTCTCCACCTAAGAAAAATAATTGCATTATTTCAATGAAGTCAACAGATGTATAAACAGATATTCACAACATGTATACCCTATAGCTAATGACAATAATAATTTCACAGTGAAGGAAAATGTGGCAAAGGATAAAATTTGATCTTGCTGGAAGGTACTAAATTGGGGGAGGGCAAATTACAACAGGATAATACAGGAGTTAAGGGGCATTGTTGGACAAGTCCACGTCTGACATGTGGGAGTTGTTTAAAGGTCAGATGATCAGAGTTCATGATTGGCATGTTCGAGTAAGGACAAGGATGGTAAGGTAAGGGAACCTTGGATGACCCGAGAGGTCCTAAACTTAGTCAGAAAGAAAAAGGAAGCATATGCAAGGTTTAGGAAGGTAAAGTCAGACTGGGCCTTTGTAGAATATAAAGACAGCAGGAAAGTGCTCAAGCAGGTGATTAGGAAGGCCCAAAGGGACCATGAAATGTCCTTGGCAAGGAGGATCAAGAATAATCCCAAGGCATTTTCTTAATATAAGATGATAACTAAGCAGAGGGGAGGTCCACTCAATGATAAAGCAGGGAATTTGTGTTCGGAGTCAGAGCACACCATTGAGGAATTACATAAGTACTTTGTGTTGGCATTTACCAAAGACAAGTTGAAGGATAGTGAAGGCAGAGTGGGGAATGCTAAAGTGCTGGGACATTGAGATTAAGGAGAAGGTAATGCTGGATCTTTTGAAAAGCATTAAGGTGGAAAAGTCCCCAGGGCCTGATGGCATATATCCCAGAGTACTGAAAGAAGCAAGTGAGGAGGTTGCTGGGGTTTTAGAAAAGATCTTTGTGTCCTCACTACCAACAAGTAAGGTCCCAGAGGGCTAGAGAGTAGCAGATGTTGTGCCTTTATTCAAGAAGGAAAATAGGGATAATCCAGGTAACTATAGGCCAGTGAGTCTCACGTCAGTAGTAGGGAAGCTATTGGAGATGATACCGAGGGATAGGATTTATGCCTATTTGGAAAAGGCATGGCCTACTTAAGGACAGGCAGCATAGCTTTGTGTGGGGCAAGTCAAGCTTTACAAACTTGATCGAGTTTTTCGAGGAGGAGACAAAGGAGCTTAATGACAGTAAGGCAGTGGATGTTATTTACATGGACTTTAGCAAGGCATTTGATAAGGTCCTTCATGGTAGGTTGATTCAGAAGATAAAGATGCATGGGATCCAGGGTGAATTGCAAGTTTAGATTCAGAACTGGCTTGTCCATAGAAGACAGAGAGTAGGGGTGGAAGTGTGTTATTCTGGCTAGAGGTCCGTGACCAGTAGTGTTCCATAAGGATTGGTGCTGGGACCTCTGTTGTTTGTGATACAAATCAATGATTTGGATGAAAATGTGGATGGGTGGATGCAAGTTTGCAGGTGACACCAAGATTGGTGGAGTTGTAGACAGTATAAAGGACTATCAAAGAATAAAGCAGGGTATAGATCAGTTACAGATATGGGCAGAGAAGTGGCAGATGGAGTTTAATCCAGGCAAGTGTGAGGTGTTGTACTTTGGGAGGTCAAATGAAAGGAGAAAGTAAATAGTTAATAGTAGGTTCCTTAATAGCATTGAGGTACCGAGTGAGCTTGGGGTCTAGGTCCGTAGCTCACCAAAGGTGGCTACGCAAAGGTGGTAAAGAAGACATATGGCATGCTTGCCTTTATTGGTAGGACACCAGAGGATATGTGACATGCCTTTAAGGTTGGGGGAGGGGAAGGGAGGGAGAAAGAGTTTAAAGACATGAGGGGCAATTTTTTTTGTTAAACACAGAGAAGGGTAAGTGCCTTGACTAGGTTACCAGGGTAGTAGTGGAAGCAGGAAGTTTGGTGGAGTTTAAGAGGCTTTTAAATAGACACATGACTATGAAGGGAATGGAGGGATATAGATGATACACAGGAGGATATTTAATATTAATTGGCATCAAGATTGGCACAACATTGTGGGCCAAATGGTCTGTCCAGTGCTGTACTGTTCAATGTTCTATGAGGCTCTGAGATTGCCTGATATACTGTGCAACAGAAAAATGTTATCAGTTTGGAAAAAGGGAGAAAATTGATGGTGCATTTATTTACAGATCAGCATTTAAATAAAAATCACAGATGGAATGCAAATATACTTAAGTGCAGTGAAGAATAGAAAAATTTTCTATTCAGGGGGCATTCAGGAAAACCTAAATTGGTAAAACTTAAATCAAAATAAAGCACAAATGAAATCTTAGGTTAAGAGGAAGATGTACACTTGTGTTCTCCCAAGTTCAGTCGTGGAAATACAGCTGTTTTTTTTTCTGTATGACACACCTCAGAACATCATGAAAACCACCCGCCCCTCCACTGTGTCTACACTTCTCACTGCCTCGGTAAAGCAACCAACATAATCAAAGACCCCAACTCTCTCCTCTCATCGGGCAGAAGATACAAAAGCCTGGAAGCAAATACCACCAGGCTCAAAGACAGCTTCTATCCCACTGTTATAAGACTATTCAATTGTATGCTTGTACGATAAGATGGACTCTTGACCTCAATCTACGTCGTCATGGCCTTGCACCTTATTGTCTGCCTGCACTGCACTTTCTCTGTAACTGTAACACTTTATTCCGCATTCTGTTATTGTTTTTCCCTTGTACCACCTCAATGCACTGATGTGATGAAATGACTTGTATGGACAAAACAAAGTTTTTTCACTGTACCTCAGTACATGTGACAATAATAAACCAATTTATCAATTTACATTCTGACCTAGGGTGCAGGACATAATTTCAAAATTTGCAGACAACAAAACATGAAAATATTATTAAGACTGGGAAATATAGCAGTTGGTTTTAACGCAGACTGGTGGAATAGGAAAGCAAATAGCAAATGAAGTTCAGCATTTCAGCAGTGAGATGATGCATTCAGTCAAAAGAATCATGATCAATACACAGTAAATGCTACATGTTTAAAGAGAATGCAATCTAGTTTATATGCAAAACTGTCAGGACAGGTTAACAAAGCTGTTATTAAAGCATCTGGATTCTGAGCTTCATAAACAGATACAGATTATAGGAAATTAGGTTATTAGTTCAGTCCTTTTAGAAAAATGGATTGAATCACCAGCATAAGACTAAAGGTTTAAATTGGATATAGAAGAGATTTACCTGCACTGTTCCAGTGAAAATGGATTACACTTTTTTGGATGGATTAGTGATTATTGGATTATTATTAGATGATTGGATGGTTGTTCTCCTCTGTGCTAAATAGATAGAAAAGGGAAACTTTGCAATGTCTATGACAATGCCTGGGGAGCAGATTTTAATACCCAGGATTTGCAATACAGTCCCCAATAGCATGATGTAATCAGATTTAAAAGGGAATTGCACAAATACTTAAAGAGGAAATACAGAAACATAGCAGAGGACCAGAGAAGTTGGACTCATTTGCTCATCTTTTGAAAAAGCTGATCGAAATTCAATGGGCAGAATTACCCTATTCTATGCTGACCTGTTGTATGATAACACAATTGGTATAGTAGATAAAAACAAGTCTAATAGTTCCTGTAATATCTTAAAAATACCATTGCAACATAGAGATCCACACTATAGCAAGGATAAATCCTTCAGTACTAGTTTAAATATGAACCAATGACAGACTTAATAAACCTTTCATTTCCCTCTCATGGGTTTATACTCAAGCAGGACCAAAGAGAATACTTGGTAATATCCTTCATACAGTGTGCATCACTACATTTCAGACTAATCTATGTGCACTATAAATATTCTGAAATGAGACACATGAATTTTCTAACTGAGGTGCTGTAGTTCCTGGCCAAGTCACAGAGGCTATCCCGAAAGGATTAAATTCCTGCTGATGGCCCTCCTTGCTTTGTGATTTGCATCTGACTTGGGCGCAATGTAATAGTGAAAGGATAGAGTGCACTTACCCGCCAGACGTGATAAACCGGGGCCTTTGTAGCTCCACACTCTGTACCAGTAGTCGTGGCTCAAAAGTACGAATCTCCACATATCGTGGCAGCACTGCGATGATATAAGGAGACTGATGTTCTATTGGAGACATAAAAAAATTAAATGGATATGAGTGATGAGAAACACAACTTTCGCTGAGTAATTTTGGACATTCTTTTATGGTGATTTTATGATCTAGTTTCCATCACCCCTCCACTCCACTAAGTATTCTTCAAGCAAATCACTTTCTTCAAGAATAGATTCATCATGAATTCCTGAATTATGCTGAATTACCTGGCCTCAGCAGATCATCTGCTGTTCTACAGTTAGGCAGTGTCATCTGTGAGGTGGATTGGGAGGGAATAAAACCATTCATTGATTTACATTTGGAAAGCATATGTGGAGACCTGGTGAATATAGAATTAGGCTCAGTTGCCATATGAAATAGAGTGCAAACAAAGTGATCAGTTATCAGGAAGTCAAGTTGACTCTGAGCCAAGCATCAGAGCATTCAGAAAGCATATAAAACAGGATTAGTATTGATGACGTAGATATGGTGGATCAAAGAGCCTGTTTCTGTGCTGTATGACTCCAGGAAGAGAACAAAGAAATATGTGACTGGAAGGATGGTGCAGGAGGGAAGAAACATGGAACCTGCACGGGTCAAGAGTACTGCACTTTAACAGAACTGGAACTGGTAAGGAAAGAAAGGTGGCAGGGGAAGGGGAGGTGGTGAGAATATTGACAAAGCAGAATACAGTTGTGCTGGAGAGAGACAGCATCTCAGAATGATCAAGGACAAAATCTATCTGTTTAGAGTGAATAAAACAAGAGGTGTCTTTACACTTCTAGAGAATTCTATAGGCTACCAATTAGTCAGAAGGATAATGAGGTGCAAAGTTGCATGGAAATTCCAGAGATGTATAAAAGCCACAGATTAATGAAAATAGGAGGACTTCAACTATCCAAAAATATGGACTGAAATAGCAACATCACAAGGGGCAAAAAGAGGTTCTGAAGTGTGTTCAGAAGAACTCTGTTGATCAGTAGGTTTAGTGCCCCAATGAGAAAAGTTTAGACAATTCTGGGAAATATACTAGGCCAAGAGAAGCAAATATCAATGGGAAATATCCAGAAACATCAATGAAGATGTCACTGCTGGAGTGTCAACAAGAGGGGATGTAGTTGAGATTCTGGATGGGCTAAAAATTAACACTAGAAAGGCAGTCCTCACTTCCTGGATAAACCACTTGGTCCAGAAAATACCATAGGTTGGCATGGGAAAGAAATTGCAGACTTGGGGGAGATGCTTGTTCAAAAAAAGGCTGAAGAGATAAATGTAGTAAGAGCAACTAGCTTAACCCCAGTAGAATATAGAACAGTCCAGTACAGGGATAGGCCCTTTGGCCCATGATGATGTGCCAAACTAAATAAACCAGGAGTGGAGAAAGTTCCAACAACAATAATCAGGACAAAAATGATGGGCAAGTGTAACTACTAATAACTGCTTGGCTACTGTTGTACACAATTCCTTTTGAGAAGATAACTTATGGGGCCAATCCATCCCATAACTACTTGCTGTGCAAAAAATATTTCCTCTTCTTACTTTTGGTTCTTTTGCCAATCATTTTTCTTCTTTGTCTTTGCAAGTGGGAAAATTCAGAAAATAACAAGAGTGAGGGGAGGGAGTGGAAAACTTGCCACCACATTTATTTATGGAAAGAAAAACAACAAATATTGTTAAGCTTTTCAAATTCTCCTGGAGGTACAAATCCAGAGCTACGGTTTGCTCTGAATGGGCTCTATCAATCATTTAACATCCTTGCACAGTTCTTCAAGTAGTAACATTTGTAGGAACCCTGTGAAAACATCAATAGAAAAGATTAAGAACTTGGAATAATTTAAATATTATATACCCATAGCAAGAGGGATATCTGTCCAGTTAAGGGCACACTTCTGAGTGCAGATTCCATCCTTGTTCAGAACCACTGTTAAGTCGTCTTGCCCAACTGCCACCTTTTGGTCCTCCAAGGGAGTTACAAGAGGCTCCAGTTGCTTCCCAGTTGGGAAAAGTTCCTTTATTGAACCTTTTCCATCTAACTGTTCGAAAAGGAAAAGAAAAATCTGTACATTATTGATTCAAAATCAATTTATCCCTCAAAAAATATAACCTTCACTTGTTAAAAAGTTTTCATTCATATTAATGATGCAAATAGGTTTACTAACTACTTATTGTACACCATCATAGAGATTGTAAAATATTTTCTAATCATATTCTTTTATTGCCTTGTTCCCAATTTCTGCCTGTAATTGTAAAGCATTCTTCAGCAGTGAGATTGCTTGTGTGGCGTGTTGAAGGGAGAGGAACTATCAGTTCAGACAATAGTTAATATGTTAACAAGCCCATCCTTCATATCCTGCTTCTCATCAATTCTTTGTTAGCAAGTCAGCAGAATTTGATTACAACTTCTACTTGAATCACTTACTGTTCTATGGTCAGGGCATACTAATGGCAATACTTATGACGTCTTTTGTTGGTGGATTACCCAGTAGCGACATGAAGAATTTATGCAAGGCCCTAAGACGAGTGTACATGTTACACTCAGATCCCCGTGCCGACAGAAAACTAAATGCTATTATGCTACCTTCCACACTTCCTGAAGTTAGAAAGACACCATTCAACATTCTAATTTGCAACTGGCTCAAGCATTTGAGTGATGGTCGAAGGTTGTTCCTTGGACTGTAGGCCTGTCACTACTGGCTGCCCAGGGGTCGGCGCTGGGACTTTTGCTGTTTGTTATTTATATAAATGACTTGGATGTGAATATACAGGGCATGGATTGCAAGTTTGCAGATGATACTAACATAGGTGGTATCCCAGACAGTGAAGAAGCTTATCAAAAATTACAGAGGGATCTTGATCAGCTTGGTAAGTGGGCTGAGGAGTGGCAAATGGCTTTCAATTCACAAAAGTGTGAAGTGTTGCATTTTGGGAAGTCAAATCAGGGTAGGACTTCTACAATGAATGGTCAGGCCCCAGGGAGCATTGTGGAACAGAGGGACCTCAAAGTACAAGTACACAGTTTGCTGAAAGCGGTGTCACAGGTAGACAAGATGGTGAAGAAGGCATTTGGCACGCTGGCCTTCAATCAGTCATGGCATTGACTATAGGAGTTGGGAGGTTATGTTGCAGTTGTACAAGATGTTGGTGAGGCCACATTTGGAGTATTATGTACAGTTTGGTTGCCCTGTTATAGGAAAGACATCATTAAACTGGAAAGAATTCAGAGAAAATTTATGAGGTTGCTGCCAGGACTTAAAAGCCTGAGCGATAAGGAGAGATTGGGCAGCTAAGTCTTTATTCCTTGGAATAAAAAGAGATTGAGCGGTAACCTTATAGAGGTGTATAAAATCATGAGGGGTATAGATAGGGTGAACACATGTACAGTGGCATGCAAAAGTTTGGGCACCCCGGTCAAAATTTCTGTTACTGTGAATAGCTAAGCGAGTAAAAGATGACCTGATTTCCAAATGGCATAAAGTTAAAATATTAAAGAAATATGTCATCTTTAAGATTACTTTTATTTCCATCTTTTACAATTTCAAGAATAACAAAAAAGGGCCCCAAAGCAAAGTTTGGGCACCCTGCATGGCCAGTACTTAGTAACACCCCTTCGGCAAGTATCACAGCTTGTAAGCACTTTCTGTAGCCAGCTAAGTCTTTCATTTCTTGTTTGGAGGATTTTCACCCATTCTTCCTTGCAAAAGTCTTCTAGTTCTGAGAGATTCTTGGGCCATCTTGCATGCACTGCTCTTTTGAGGTCTATCAGATTTTTGATGATGTTTAGGTCAGGGGACTATGAGGGCCATGGCAAAACCTTCAGCTTGTGCCTTGAGGTAGTCCATTGTGGATTTTGAGGTGTGTTTAGGACTGTTATCCTGTTGTAGAAGCCATCCTCTTTTCATCTTCAGCTTTTTTTCCCACAGACGATGTGATGTTTGCTTCCAGAATTAGCTGGTATTTAATTGAATTCGTTCTTCCCTCTACCAGTGAAATGTTCCCCATGCCACTGGCTGCATCACAAACCCAAAGCATGATCAATGCACCCCTGTGCTTAACAGTTGGAGAGGTGTTCTTTTCATGAAATTCTGCACCCATTTTTCTCCAAACATACCTTTGCTCATTGCGGCCAAAACATTCTATTTTAACTTCATCAATCCACAAGACTTGTTTGCAAAATGCATCAGGCTTGTTTAGGTGTTCCTTTGCAAACTTCTGATGCTGAATTTTGTGGTGAGGATGCAGGAAAGGTTTTCTTCTGACGACTCTTCCATGAAGGTCATATTTGTGCTGGTGTCGCTGCACAGTAGAACAGTGCACCACCACTCTTGACTCTGCTAAATCTTCCTGAAGGTCTTTTGCAGTCAAACGAGGGTTTTTGATTTGCAATTCTACGAGCAGTTCTCTCGGAAGTTTTCTTGGTCTTCCAGACCTCAACTCGACCTCCACCATTCCTGTTAACTGCCGTTTCTTAATTACATTACGAACTGAGGAAAGGCCTACCTGAAAAGGCTTTGCTATCTTCTTGTAGCCTTCTCCTGCTTTGTGGGCATCATTTATTTTCATTTTCAGAGTGCTAGGCAGTTGCTTAGAGGAACCCATAACTGCTGATTGTTGGGACAAGGTTTGAGGAGTCAGGGTATTTATAAAGCTTTGAAATTCGCATCACCTGGCCTTTCCTAACGATGACTGTGAACAAGCCATAGCCCTAACAAGCTGATGAAGGTCTGAGACCTTGGTAAAAGTTATCTGAGAGCTCAAATCTCTTGAGGTGCCCAAACTTTTGCATGGTGCTTCTTTTTTTCACTCTAAAATTGTACAAAGCAAAAAAAATACACTAATCTTGCTTAAAATGTTGAAAAGAATGTTTAATCTTTAACTTTATGACTTTTGGAGATCAGTTCATCTTCTACTCAACTATTCACAGTAACAGAAATTTTGACTGGGGTGCCCAAACTTTTGCAGGCCACTGTATATCTCTTAATGTTAGATGTTAATTTGTTGCAGCATTGAATATGAAAGATTGCTTTTCAGTGTCCTTTAATGATTGGGCAATGATGGAAGATCTGATCTTGATCCAAAACTGATGCAGTGATCAACAGCAATGTTTTCATTAATATAGCTTCTCAAATGGCAACATTATGTGTCTTCTGTTTTAGAAAGCAGAGGATGATGACCTGGTTCTTACACCTGATGGTACCAGGGAGTTCCTGACTTTTGAAATCCCTCTCAATGACACCGGATCTGCTGGCCTTGGGGTTAGTGTCAAAGGAAATAGATCAAAAGAGAACCATGCTGACCTGGGCATATTTGTGAAGTCTATCATCAATGGAGGAGCAGCATCTAAGGTAGGTCAATTTTGTACCTCGTCTCTGAATAATAATTATTTTCTGTGAGAGGGCAAATGATCTTAGGGAATAGAATCTAAGTATGTATTGAAGTCCTTTGATATTTTGTGTGTCGGGTCCACTTCAGTGCTTGACCTCCTATGTTCGTTGATTCATTAATGTTCATTATTCTGTCAGTCTCATCTGTGGATGTGCTGAATGATTTAGCAGTTACAGGCCTCTGAGGCAGATAATTTCCAAAGAATTTGCAACTGTTAGAGTAAATAAAGGCCTTTTCATCCCACTCCTCAGTCAGCATCATCTAAACTTCAACTTAGCTCCCTCAATCGAGGCACTTAATCCAGGTATAGCCTCTTGGCATCTTCACATCGATCCTTTTCAGAATCTTGTGAGTTGTGTTGTGTAACAATGAGAAGTTCTTAAAAAAAAAATAACCGAGGTCAATATAGATGTTATCCTCTCTCCAGAGAGTACTGACTGTCAGGTGAAAGTGAGGCTACAGCGACTCTCTGGTACTTAACTCATTACTATCAGTCATGCATGTCCTGATAGTGCTTTTGATTTATTGAATTGCTTGGAAATTAGGCAAAGCTGGTCCCATCCTCACAAGTGATTTGTGTATATGTGGCTCCTGTAGCAATCACTGCGGAAAGATGGGTGTTATACCCTGACTGATTTTCTCATCTATTCCAAGGTAACTGAAGTCAGTTGGAGAAGTTACATTGTTGGAAATACTGACAACAGCAATCCAGACCTTGAATCTGTATCCTATTTAGTATAATTTCTCACTGATTAAAGCAACATCACAAAATATTCCATAAGCAGAATACAGTGGATGTTGATCAGACAATGGATTAAAATGGTAGAAATCCAAAACTATACCTGGCAGCTACTGTGCAATAAGCAACAGAAAAAGGATGGATGTACTCAGTAGGTCAGGCAATATCTCTGGAGAGAAAAAAACAGAACAAATGATTTTGAGCTTTCTGAGCATCTTGTTTCAGACAAATGAATTTTAATTGGAACAGCCCACTGACCAACTGGTGTTCAACTTAGTCAAGATTTGAACAGTGAGAAAATCCTCCTGGGTAGGTTTAAGGATCTGTGCCTTATTATTTTTAAGTTTCATGGAACATTTTGGCTTATTGGAGCATTTTTTTTTCCTTTCTGAAGGAAATTCATTATATGTCTTAATTATACATATTTAACATGAAAATATCATGAATTTTTATCCAGAATTGCAGTAAACAAATTAAGAACAATGAATTAACAAGCTAATCAGATGTGAAATCTGATATATAAAAAAAATTACCTTTTTAGAGCCTGTAAGAAGAGTGATGAAAAGGTTCATTGGAATATGTTTAAAACATGCAGAAACATGTAAAGGATTGACTGAAAGTATAGAAGGCAAATGTAATTGAAGACACAATCTTAATAAACTCATCCAATATTAGGACAGTCACTAATCTACCAGGTAAATGCCTTTTTCAAAAAAAGATGCCAAAAAGACACAAACAAATGAGGATAAACATGAGAACTGGCATACGATCCAAACACATATCACTGAAATGGTCCGAGTATTGACAATACAAGTGGAATTTTTTGAGACTTTTCCCCAGCCACTCTCAAAGGACTCAAGCTAAACATACAGATAAAATCTGGGGAATGAATTAAATTTGTCCTTTGAGAGTATTAAGGAATTAGCAACGAAGGGCCGGGTATATCAGCTGTTCTAGGATCAATCCTATGTAAAATTATGGAATCGGTTATCATTTGATTTGGAAACTGGTTAATGTGAGCCAACATGGATTTAGCTTCCTTAACTTCTGTCAAAAATGCTTTTCTTAATGAAGTGCATGTGAAATGGTGTACTTATAGAGATTAATAGATAAATCTTTTTCAATTTAAAATTAGAGTTATGCAAGTTCTGGGATAAAACAAAGAGCTGGCTAAGAAAGCGTTTTGAGGGGAGGAAGCTGTTGGCTTCGTCTTAGAAAGGTTATGATTTGATTTGGGAAATATTCAGGAGTTTCCTCACGAGGGATGTTAGGACTTTTACCTATTAAGGGAATTCTATTTTTCTCTCTAGTTTCTGACCATACTGCATTGTGTTCTGAAATGTTTTAAACTTATTTCAATGAACATTTTCACCTTTCTTCTTGCA
>JAUZTB010000001.1:84334731-84344745 GCA_034780895.1 Rhynchobatus australiae
CCATGATCGTGTCTCAAGTCTGACTATTGAGCCTCCTTGCCAAGGGCCAAAAATATACTCCCTTTTTGAACAGCATTTTATAGGGCACTGAAACAAAGATCGTGCCTCATTTGAATTATTTCCTCCCCCTTTACCAAGATAGGAAGGTTGTCACTATTGTCAGTCTCTACCCCAGAGCCAATGAAGAGTGCTCTTAGGTTTGCTACCGAGAAGAAAATAGTCATGTGAGGTCTCCCTCTGGCAGTACAGCAGAGATTTCCAACACAACATCTTGAGCCACAACATCTCAACACACATGATACACCTGTTGCTTGACAATTAACTTCTGGAGAAAATAAGCTCTGTACTCACTCTTGAAATGCTTCATTAATTTCCAACATATTGGCAGCCTTTTCGCACAGCAACTTTTCATCAATAACTTTAGCAAGTTGACTGAAAAAGAAAAAAAACATAACTCAAAAAAAGGAAGCACTAAGAAAGTGAAAAATACATACTAGGAATAAAAATTAACTAAAATACAAAAGAAATCAAGTTGGAGGGTCACTGAGCAGCTCAAATGAAGGACTGCTACTCTTACATGGTGGTAAGCGATGTTATCATACTGCAAGCAAGTCAGCAGAACACAATGTGGAACAAACTCAGAAAAATACAAGACATGTGAAAGAGAAAGGACATTTATCTATTTATATTGATGCAAATAGTTATTTTCTTGCATTACTGTTAGATAAAAATCTTAGATTTAGTTATTTTTAGCAGACTCCTGAGGTTTAAACCTTGCTCAGAATTTTGACCAGATCTGGCAAGAGATTGAAGCTCCCTTTTAAATATTTGCCATCCCATTCTGCATAGATCAAAGGTGCCATGACCAAAGGCCTACAGATACAAAGGCTTACTTGCTGTGCTCTTTTAATAAATCTTTTTCCCCCAAGCTGCTAGTTTGGCCAGTTGAGAATTTTTTATACCTCAAGCTTCCTTCATTGGTAACAGGAGGGAACAACAGGGAATCCTCCAACCCAAGATATTTGCATTACAGGGACAATCTACAGAGGAATGCCAGTTAGGTCAGGCTTTTATTTAATTCATTCAAGGGATGTGGGCTTTGCAGACTGAGCCAGCAGTTAATTGCCCATCCCTAGTTGCCCAAGGTGGTGGTGAGCTGCCTTCTTGGACCACTGCAATCCTTGATGAGTGGGTATGTCCACAATGCTGTTAGGAAGACTGTTCTAGCAATGGTGAAGGAACAGTGATATACTTCCAAGGCAGGATGGTGTGTGGCTTGGAGGGCAACTTCCAGGTGGTGCATTCCCCGACTACCTGAGAATCCACAATTTGTCTGCAGAGAAAGCTAGCAAACTTCATTTTAGCAGATGAAACCTCCAATGGCAACAAAACAAGGTGTAATTATTAGAATCTCTCTTATTCCATAGTTCTTTGGTGTCATCCTTATCACAAACTAATGGTACATGAAATATGGCATGCCAAGCTAATAATAGTCAGGGATCTCTGCCCAACTGGCAGAGAGGCAGATGCCAGTGTTTGATCTTCTACAAATTCAGAGAGAAGCAGATGCCAGTGTTTGATCTTCTATAACTACATAGTACTCGTGCATGTGCTGAGCCAGTAGCAGACAGTTGTGATCTACAACCTTCCTGCATTCTCTTGGGGATAAGCTGCAGGGCTAATGAATTGACGAAACAAAAAAGCTCCTTGCGATATTATCTCAAGCTCAACATCTAAGAGGAAGCATGATGCTAAGATGTGTAATCACTGGTCAGCAGATGCATTACTGCAGCCTGGGGTTCTCTTTCCCTTCATGCTGACAGTTTACCTCCAAGTTATTTTTGCACCGTCAGCCTTGGTAAAGGTTGTTGATTGGCAAGATAGATTGTAGTGTTCAGCAGAAGCTTCTAGTTTTTGTTCACCTTTGATATCCATTTCTCATCCTCTAAAAGTGACTTGCACATAAATTCCTCGCCTTCTGGTTCTATCGAACTTGATCTCCCCCAATTTACACCCGGCATTGTAAATAAAAACATGGAAAGCTATTATCACTCATAATTCAAATAACCCCTTAAATTGTGCTTATCAAATTAAAACTGATCCAGACCCAAAGATGAACATTATCATCTGTATATCTCTATAAAATGACCAATGTGCTCTTTGAAACAAACAGCAATCTGCAGACATATTCACATTCACAGCAATGAAAATGTTCATCTTTGTAAACACTTAGAATTACAGGCTCACTCATGAAATAAACAATGGATCAGTGCTGGAAAAAAAATTCTCAAACCTATCATACCAAAAAGTGAAAATACATTTTTGAAGGCACCACTATTAATTAAAATATAAATACCTTTCCATCTTACTGTGTTCTGCCTGAAGATTCTTCAGATCTGCAGAAAAGGGACAAAATTAAACCACATAGGGAATTACCACACATAAGCTATTGCCAGTTTTCCTGCAGCAGTTCACTGAAATCTATGCCCACACTGCAAATCTGGGAGGGCCAATTAACAAAAAGAGCTGCAGCAAATCTAGATAACTTGCACAATTCCATTCACTCAGATTATGTACAAATTCATACTCAATGATAACACTGTGACAGACTCTCAGCCATTTACACGGTTCTAGAGATACCAAAAAGCAAAAAAATCACTTTGATATTATAATACAGTTCAACTAGTACTAACGTGAACTTCAAACATATAGAACCACAAACATTCAAATATATATGTGTCTGTAAAAACTTTGCAAAATCAAGATCTTTGCAGCAAACAGTTAAATAGAGCTCCTGTCATATTAATTTTCTGAAGTTGCTTAGTGAAGAAAATTTGTTCAGGCACACATCGTCAGAATCAATCATACAGAGACAAGTAGTAGAGAATAGCTCCCTCTACAGGTCAAATGCATCCTTCCAAACTCTGACTTAAAACACTCCTAATTTTTCTTTTTCTCCTAACTTTTCTTGCTACTGCCCAATTTTGTGCTGAGGTAGGAGATAATTTGTTTATGTTATGGACTAACAAGTAAAGTTTGCACAACACTTTTAACCAATTAAAAAAAGGGGGAAATACAATGAAACCAGGTTTAGATGCTATGGGAGTGCTGTTGGCTACAGTCTCCAAAATCTAGCAGATTGCCTGCTTCAGCCCCTGCACACAGAGGGGCAAGCAGAGATGGAGGGGCAGGGAGAGAGGGGGAGGGAACAAGAAAGAAGAGTCAGAAGAGAAGACAGAGAGACTAAAATTAAATCTCTTCAACATATTAACAAAATATATTGTTAAAAAATTCAAATATATATAAAAAAGAATTACTTGTGATTTTATGGGAAAACAGGTAATTTTACCCATGTCATACTTAGTTGGAAACTGGCATCGAAAACATAAAAATCAGACCAACCCATACAAACACTGCTATTTTGAATAACTGGCATACAATGAGAATTTCTGAGAAACTTCCTTCACATCTCCTAGTTATGCCATTCAATTTCTTACCCTCGCGTTTGCCTTTCACAATTTGCTTCAGCTGCATCAGACTCTCATCACTGTCAATGACATCCATGCTACACTCTCCTAGATGATCCAAATTTCCTATATTCAAAAAAGACAATCAATTTTCATCATTTGAACTATGAAACAGCAGTATTATTAGTAGTAAATAGATAGATGGATTGATAAATAAATAAATACAAAAATTGCTGGAAATACCCAGCATGCCAGGCAGCATTGAAAGAGAGTCAAATTTTCTGGCTAAAGACCTATTGTCAGAACTATATCATTATTAAGTGCAGAAACATTTCAAAGTAAATATTACAGGTACCTATTGCCAATAAAAGGACACCACAAAATTGGGCTGGAGTTTTTCTGTATTCTTAGTGAAGTCATGAAAAAAGGCCAAGATTTATCACCTTGGAGGTAGATTTTAAAGCTGATTACTCATGATCCAAAGATTAAAAAGGGTAATAGGCTCACAGTCAAACAGAGGCCCATGACCAGATGTCCATTTCTCTCAATATATTTTGTTAAAAGCATTACTTTACCTGAAGGCTTGAAAACAGCAAAGAGAATATACAAATGAATTTCTGGCTCCCATAACTAACATGACGCAAGTGCTACATCTATAGATTTTTATAAATATATAAAGTTCAAAAAGGCATTTCATAGGGACCTTCAGAAGAGTTTATTAGTAAAAATGATAGTGATAGTCAGGAGATAATAACATGACAAAACATTGTGATGTGGGCTTGCAATTTTGACATGGGGCCAGAAGGCAAGAATAAAAGAATTGCACCAACAAGAATAAGTAACATTCATCAAGGATTGCACTAGTGCTTCAGCTTTTCATCACCGTCAAGAAATTAAGGACAGAAACTGCTGGAAGTACTCAGCAGGTCAGGCAGCATCTTTGGGGAAGAAACAGTAAACGTTTCAGATTTAGATCTTTTGTAAGAAATGTGAAAGATAGAAAGCAAATTCATTTTTGGAAACAGAGAATGCAGAGGAGGGTAGAAGAAGGGAATATGTTTGATAGGATGAGACCAAAAGACTGAAAATGGCAATCAGAAGCCCATTATGCCTCTTTGTCTGTGTAATATATTGCTAACAGCAAGGCTATGGGACATGCCCAACAGTGCATACTAAACTAATGGAAAAAGAAAAACAGAGTCAAAATTATGACAGCTAGTTCTGATACAAACAAAGAAAAAGTGAGTTACCTACAATTAGAGAATTCTGTTTAGAATTCAGAAGGCAATGACATGCCCTGACAGAAGATGAGGTGCTGTTCCTCAAGCCTGCATTGGGCCTCATTGTAACAGTGCAAGAGGATAGGTCAGGATGGGAGTGAGATGGGGAATTAAAGTCGCAGGCAACCAGAAGCTCAGTCACCCCTGCTGATTGAATGCAGGTGCTCCACAGCGATCACCCAATCTGCTTTTGGTTTCTCCAGTGCAGAGGAGACAACATTGTGAATGCTGACTGTCACACATTAGATTTCACCTGAAAAGACTGTTTGGCTCCCATGATGATGGGAAGGGAAGAGGTGAAATGTCAGGTGCTGCAGCTCCTTTGGCTGCATGGGAAAGCACCACAAGACTGGAAGTGGTTGATGGGGATAAATGAGCTAACCAGGAAGTACTGATGGTAGTGATCCCTTTGAAATACTAAAAGGGGAGGGAAGGGGAATACATGATTGATGGTGGGATCTCATTGGAGCTGGCAGAAATAGTGGCTTCCTGGTTCACTCTTGAGGACCCAGCATTGAATGTTTGAACCATTTTGTTTTCATTTCATATTTATAGCATCTGCATTTTTTATTTTACCCATAATTATGATTTGCATAAAAGAATGAAGATTTTAATTCCCAATTTTGCAACTGAGAACCATTTAGTAAACACAGGTTGTGTAGATTGAGCAGAAAGTTACAAAATTAACAGCACATTGTAAACTGTGACAAGGAAGTCAATATGAAGCATTAAAGTCTGCTCCAGCTGCATTAGACTGTTCACAATCAAGAAAATCAGGACAGCTTCTGCATTGGTTGATATCACCAAACTCCTGGACAGAAGGTATGAAAACTCGTCTATTAGACAGAGTTATCATTCAAAAAAGTTCCCAGGCTATCATCATAATGGAGAAATACCAGAAAGTGTGCACTAATTAACCACTTAATGTATAAAACATAGTTTTAATTTATGTTGAAGTGTGGGGGAAAGTGAAAAGATCCTCAGCTATACAAGGTATGTAATTAATTACCAAGATCTAATGATGCAAGGCAGTCATCCATCTTGTGTAGTACACCATCTAAGGAATCTTCATATTCCTTCCTCTGTTGACGTTGTGCCTAGAACAGGAATCAGGAAAAACAATTTGCAACTCTTATCATTCCAAAATTAGTTTAAATAGGTAATGTTTCTGTTTCAAGATAGCATAGGGGGAGTTTTATCTAAATGGTATTCAAGGTATAATTAAGTTTTTAATCAATTTACCAAGGACACGTTATAAGGTCCAGTACAGATACATTTATTGAGGTTCAGTCTTAAAGTTGAAGAAATCAAACAAACAAGATATGGAATACTTCTAGTCACCCTGTGTCAAGAGCTAATTATAGAATGAGAAACGAGCCATGTAGCACCTTTAACCTATTCTGCCATTCTGGTATTTCGTCGCTGCTCCTCACCTCAACCCTAAAGTTGATTTCATGTCCCTTGATAATCTTGCCTTACAATAATCTATCAATTTAAATTTTGAAGTAGACCTAGTTTCAAATAAAAATTCCACTATTATTAACTACTAGGCAAACTTATGTGACTAAAACAATACAAAAGGTTTTATAGGTTTTTTTTCTGCCATATAAAAGATGACTCCACAAGACGTTGGTATTAATAGAGGTTTAGGCAGTACAACGTTAGGGTTGGAGGAGTCGATGCCAGGCTGAAAACAAAATGTCAGGATAAACAGGCCATTTCCTACAACTGGTGCGTTACCTCATGGATCACCGCTGGGGCTTCAGTGACTTAAAATGCATATTATTGACAAATGAATAGGATGGAGTCTAATATATCCAAATTTGCTGATGACACAAAGAAAGGTGTTAAAGCAAGTTGTGAAATAGACACTGCAAAAGAATTATAGCTTGGTTAAACATTGACAAAATGTAGAAAGATGAAATATGAAAAGAGGAGAAATGTGAATACTGCTTTTCAATTCTTCCCACCAGGAATCAGTAACGAGTGGTACAGAGGCGCAGACAACAGATCTGCTGTCTTACGGTTCCAGCAGCACAGGTTCAATCCTGATCTCAGGTGATGTCTATGTGGACTTTGTATGTTTTCCCTGTGACTGCATGGGTTTCCTCCCATATCCCAAAAACATGTGGATGGGTAGGTTAACTGGCTACTGTAAAAGTAATGCTCCTAGTGTGTGGGCGAGTGGTGGAACGCAGGGGGAGTTGATGGGCATGTGAGAAGAATAAAATGGGATTAGTGTAAACGAATGCTTGATGGTTCGGAGTGGATCTGGAGGCCAAAGAACCTGTTTGCGTGCTATATAACTTTACGAATGCTTTGGAGCTTAAAAGATTGAAAGGTGATCTCATTGAAAGATACGAGATTCAGAAGTTGGCTTCAGGATGTTTCCTCAAGTGGCAGAGTGAAGAATTAGGAGGCCGAGCCTCAGAATAAGGCATCACCCATTGAAGATCATGATGAAGAGAAACTACTTCTCTCAGAGTCATAGATTTAAAAGCAAAATCCTGCAGATGCTGGAAATCTGTAAATGAAAAACATTGGTCAAGCAGATCAGTGGAGTAAAGCACTTGAAATCAACCGGAAACATTAACTATTTTCCCTCTTTACAACTGCTGCCTAACCTGAGGAGTATTTACAACATGTTGTGCCTTGTCAGTAGTTTTTCCACCCAGTCCTCTGTAAATGCAGAGTGATAAAGTATATTCAAGTCATGGTAGATAGATTTTTTTTTAGCTAGAGGACTTGAGGTGGGATTAGATGTAGGTGGGGCAGGAGAGTGTGGTGATGAAGAGATTAAAAAGTAAGGCAACAAAATGGAGTTGAGGCCATCAATCACATCAGCCATGGTTTTATTTGAATAACCAAGGAGAGTCAAAGGGCCCTGTGATCGATTCCTCCTTCCATTTCTTTCATCCTACGTGGCCTAGAATTCAATTACAGTAGTACACCCTTGTTCTTTAGTTCCAGACTGAAGAATATGTTTATCCCATCAATTTTCCCAAATCTTTAATCCTCAGTTACATCAACCCATTGGCTTTCATACCCTAACAGAATACAAGCCCACTCACCCAACCTGTCCTGAACTTGTTTTGGTCTCAAATATCATTCTGAACATTTGGAATATTGTGTGCAGTTCTGGACGCTCCATTACAGGAAGGGAGTGAAGGCAATGAAGAGGGTGCAGAAGAAGTTCACCAGGATGCTGCCTGGATTAGAGGATATTAGCTACAAGGAGAGGTTGGACAAACTTGGATTGTTTTCTCTGGAGTGGCAGAGGCTGAGGGGAGGCATAGATAGGGTAGGTAGAGTCTTTCTTGCCAGAGTAGAAATGCCAAATACTAGACGACGTAGCTTTAAGGCAAGAGGGGGAAAGTTTAAAAGATGTGCAGGGCAGGTTCTTCCCCCAACACAGCGTGGTAGGTGCCTGAAACACACTGCCAGGGATAGTGGTGGAAGCAGACACAATAGTGGCTTTCAAGAGGCATTTAGACAGACACATGAACATAGAGAGAATGGGGGGGATATGGATCACGTGCTGGCAGATGGGTTCAGTTTGACATCATGGTCAGCACAGGCATCATGGGCCGAGGGCCTTTTCTGTGCTGTACTGTTCTGTGTTCTGTCATATTTTGTGTTGACAGTGAGATTTTCATTGCATGTGTATTTTGCAAAGACTAAGAGGCATCGTGGCTACCACTGGAATACCAAGAATTGATCAACAAGATTCTCTTCTTCTCCAAATATTGCTCATTTCCTCCTCACGTGCTCTGGTATTTCAACACAGTCATAATAATCAATGCTCACACAGCAAACAGCAGCCACATAAGAAAGATACTGGGAGATGGAAGGTGCAGTTTGCTGGGGATTCCAGTGTATTTCAATGGAAATTAAGGAATTAAATGGAAAAGTAGAAACATTTTCAAGTCAGGATGGAGTGCACCTGAAGGGAAATTTCAACGGAATGTATTCCAATATTCCTAATGTCCTCAATCTTCTAAGTGTTCAAGGCTGTGGCATTGGGAAGTGATGTCAGAGAGACCACAGGAAAATTGTTGTAGTGCATTTTCTGTTGCACAGCACATACTGCAGCATGATGTCCTAATGGTGAAGTAATGAATGCAGTCAGTACGAAAACCACTCCACTTCATTGCCTTATTAATTAAGATTTACAGCACCTCATAGTTGCTTGGTATTGCTATATTCCAACGGATGTCGACGTACTTGGTCATTATGTCAAAACAGTAAACTGCTGGATAAAATGTATCCTTTCCTCTGGCCATTTATCTGCTTCTGCTTGTGGTATGATCGCTTTTGTCACATTAATGGCTGAGCGATCCATTTTGTTCAAATGGAAGGATCCAATACCTCCGACCACTTTTCAGTGGTTCTCTCAAACTATAGCATGTTTAAACTTAGAAAAACTTAGGAGTGGTACTGTTGATCCTTTGCTTAAATTTGAAGAATTTAGGAGTCCATTCATTCAATATTTCTATATGATATAAGCTGACCTTTTTCAGATCACTTTCAATAACCCTTGAAATAAAGAGGAGTGGAGTTAACGACATAATAATGTTTTCTTTAATTGAAGAAATATTCATCCTTTTAAAAAATTTTTTGGTTTCTTTTTGTTGAGTATTAATTTTTTTGATTTGGGTGTTCTTTTCATATATAATTAAATCTCTTTTCAATTTTCCTTTTGTATTATGTTCACTTAATAAGACAGCGGGAGGTCTAGATTTCTTTTTTTTATTCCTTGTGATTATATATATTAATTGTTATCCTGATCTCTTTGCACCAAATGTATAATTATTAAATGTTATATATATTAATTTGTACTAATTTGAAAATTAATAAAAAGATATTTAAAAATCCTTTCTTATTGGCTTTGTTTTCTAACATTTCAGAGGAATGTATAAACGTAACATCTTTTTCTAGAAAAATGAGATGCAAAATATTTAAACATTTTAGAAAAATAATCAAGGATAATTTAATAAAATTAGATCTTTGACAATGGGCTCAAACTCAGGGACTCGTATGCTAAAACGAGAATCTAATGCTCTCAAAACAAATGAATGGGTGCTCTTTTGTACAGAGGAAAGAAGCTTTGACAGTCAGACCAAAGATAATCTTGTTCATTTCCATTCTGAATTTAAACACTATGGCCACAAATGAATGAAAAGTCGTTTGCAGACTTTACATGGTCTTAAGGGAGCCTAGATTGAGCCTTTATCCAAATTTCTGCAAAGTAAAGCCAACAGAATACA
>JAUZTB010000001.1:84699498-84712601 GCA_034780895.1 Rhynchobatus australiae
GTGAGATATCATATACCTTCCCACCATCTGCATCAGGAGCATGCTGGAGTACTCTCTCTTGCTTCGATGAGTGCAACTCAAACAATTGTGAAGAAGCTCAGACTTTCCTCTTCATGACCCCCAATCACAACCAGTTCTGTGTGGCTGGAGTGTGTACCATATACAAAATGCACTGCAGTTACTTGCCTAAGTTATTCTGACTGCACCTCCAAACCTGCAACCTCTATTACATAGAGGCACAAGAGAAATAGGGACATGAAAATGTCACCATCTTATCACACTGTTTTGACTTTCTTTCATCGATACCAGAACTAAATACTGTCATTCCCTACCCAATAGCACTGTGGGAGCATCTTCATCAGAAGGATTGCCACAGTCCACTGCAGTGATTAGCTACCTCCTTCCTGAGGGCAATTAGGATGGACAATAAATCCTGGCCAAATTTTTAAAAATGAATGAATGAAGAAAGGACTCACTGACACATACTGTCCAGCGAGCAGGTGAATGGGAGAGAACCAGTGACCAAGGCAAATCATGGAGTCATACAGCTCAAAACAGGTCTTTCGGTCCACTGAGTCTGTATCGATTTGCACTAATCTTACACTAATTCCATTTTATTCTCTCCATCAACTCCCCCAGATTCTACCACTCCTCTACACGAGGGTAAATTTACCACCTTTCTAACACCTTTCCTCAATCATAAAATAGTTCCAGACCTTCTTATGTAACTGTATACCTTACTTCTCTTTTATAACCTAACACCTCCTCCTAACTGGTTCGGTCTCTTGTACAATGTCGGCACTCAGTGCATGAGTCAGCAACATTTGTCCCATGGATGTCCTTTTGGGAACAGAGCCACAGATGGGACAACAATTAATCCTGTTAATAAACCGAGGTATATGTCTTCAGGAGAACAGGAAACAAAATTAAAAATTGTTTGTTGAACCAGTCTTCCCCTAGCTTCCATTGACTTGATGATGCATGTCAGTTCACAGTGTTGTTCACATATGTTTGGGATGTGTCCAGTTCTGCTTGGTGGTCTGGTGTTTTTTAAGAAACATATTTTTATTTTTTCTTCTCTGGATCCTATTATTGATAGGTTTTGAAATATCTAAAACCTCCTACATTGACTAAGGCAACATACAAAAACTGCTGGAAGAACTCAGCAGGTCAGGAATCATAATGGAGAGAAATAAACAGTTGACGTTTTGGGTCTCGACCCGAAACATTGACTGTTTATTTTTCTCCGTAGATGCTGCCTGACTTGCTGAGTTTCTCCTGTATTTTGTGTGTGCTGCTCCAGATTCCAGCATCTGCAGAATCTTGTGTGTCTGCATTGATGAAGGTACCCCTTTAAATAGTTTGGTGCCAAATTTGCTTTGAAACATGTCCCTGTCTTTGTTAAGTGACTATGTGACTTCCTGATTTACAGTTATTTGTGGGATGTTTCTTCTATCCTCTCTAGTGAAGACTGATGCAAAATACCTGTTTCATCTGCTGTCTCCTTGTTTTGCATGATTAATTCCCAAACTCACTTCCTATAGAACAAATGCTCAATTTCTATTTGTGTTCTATTTGTACCATGATTTGCAGTAGATGATCAGGATGATCCTTTTCATTTGTATAATCATTAGTACTGGAGGAATTACTGAAGGAGAACAGCACTGAAATGAAATTTCTACATTACAAAGATGAGTGTTATGATGTAATGGGAAGTATGCTCCAGGGGTGAGTAGTCACAGCTGAATCTGAACGAAACTGTCCTTATTGTGGATATGAACCGAGGGTTGCATTTCCCACTGTTCACACTGTCGTTTGGGAATTCTCTCCTCCTCTTGTATAAGAAATAGAAACAGGAGTAGGCTATTTGGCCCCTTGTGTCTGTTCTGCCTTTCAGTAAAATAGTAGCTGCTCTTTCTCAGCAAGACTTTCCTTCACTAACCCCATAATCCCCTGATTCCCTTAATATCTAAAAATCTGTCTTGAGCATACTTAGCCATTGGGTCTCCACAGGTCTCTTGGATAAATATTCCAAAAGTTCGTAAAAGCATCTTGGTCCTGAATATCCTTTATTTTGAAACTATGACCCTGGTATCTGTGTTAAGCCTCGTAAGAATTTTGAAAATCCAAACAAAAAATCTGCAATAAAAACAGAAAATGCTAGAAAAACTCAGCAGTTCAGGCAGTAGCTACAGAAAGGGAAACAGTTAACATTTTGGGTCAAAGACCCTTCATTGGTTTCTCTTTCCACAGCTGCTGCCTAACCTGCTGAGGTTTCACCAGCATTTTCTGTTTTTATTCTTGTATGTTCCAATGAAATCACCTCTCATTCTTGTGAAACTCAAGAAAATACAGCCCCAGTCTGTTCAATCTCTGCTCACTGGGCAAAACCTCCCATCCCAGGGAATGATTTGGTGAAGCATTGCTACAGTCTTTGTATAGTACAGTATGGACTATTTTTGTTCTAATTGTGTTCTCTCTTGTAAAAATTATGTATAATTATACTTCATTTTTGTTTTTCTCGTGAATGCTGCTTATATGATGCTATATGTCTCTGAAGATGCTGTAAGTAAGATTTTCATTGCACCTGTGCATACATATACTTGTGTATATGACAATAAACATGACTTTGACTATCCCAGGTTTATCCTTCCTTTGGGGAGTCCAGACCTGGATATTATACTCCTCCTTTCAGTTTTTCTTTGTCTATGATAGGATGAGGTCTTTATTAGTCACATGTACATCGAAACACAGTGAAATGCACCTTTTGCGTAGAGTGTTCTGGAGGCAGCCTGCAAGTGTCACCATACTTCTGGCGTCAACATAGCATGCCCACAACTTCCTAAACTGTATGTCTTTGGCTTCTTCATGTAGCAAGACCACCTTGTGAAGTTATTTTCTGTTACTAATGCAATGTCTCTCTTCTGTACTTATAGCCCCAACCACTTATATATCCCACTTGTCCCATCAGTGTAGCCAGACCTTGACCTTTGGAGCCCAAATCTCTCGAATTCCACCCTCTCCTCCTGGGAATCTTCTTAAAGCATAGTTAGGCAGTTATAATGGAAGTTCATTGAGCTGGAAGTATCTATAAAGCAAAGAACTGCAGATTCAGGAAACACTGGACTTGGTTTATTATTATTGCATGTACTGAGGTACAGTGAAAAAGTTGTCTTGCACACAGTTCATATAAATCGACTCATTACACAGTGCATTGAGGTAGTACGAGGTAAAACAATAACAGAATGCAGAATAAAGTGTAACAGCTACAGAGAAAGTACAGTGCAGGTAGACAATAAGGTGCAAGACCATTATGAGGTAGATTGTGAGGTCAAGAGTCAATCTAATTGTACTAGGGAACCATTCAATAGTCTTATATCAGCAGGATAGAAGCTGTCCTTGAGTCTGGTGGTATGTGCTTTCAGGCTTTTGTATCTTCTGCCCAATGGGAGAGCGGAGAAGAGAGAATGTCTGGGGTGGGTGGGGCCTTTTGATTATGTTGGCTGTTTTACCGTGGCAGCAAGAGGTATAGAAAGAGTCCCTGGAGGGGAGGCTGGTTTCCGTGATGTGCTGAGCTGTGTCCATAATTCTTTGCAGGTTCTTGCGGTCATGGGTAGAGCAGTTGCCATACCAAGCCGCAATGCATCTAGTTTTCTGTTGCGCATCGATTAAAAATTGGTGAGGGTCAACGGGGACATGCCAAATTAGTTTAGCCTCCTGAGGAAGTAGAGGCACTGGTGAGCTTTCTTTGCTGTGGTATCTACGTGGTTAGACCAGGAAAGTCTATTGGTGGTGTTCACTCCTAGGAACTTGAAGCTCTCTATGCTGTCGACCTCAGCACCGTTGACGTAGACAGGAGCATGTGGACTGCCCTCCTTCCTGAAATCAATGACCAGCTCTTTTGTTTTGCTGACATTGAGGGAAAGGTTGTTGTCATGACATCATGTTACTAAGCTCTCTATCTAATTCTTGTACTCTGACTCATCATTATTTGAGATCTGGCCCACTACAGTGGTATCATCTGCAAACTTGTAGATGGAGTTAGAGCAGAATCTGGTCACACAGTCATGAGTGTATAGAGAGTAGAGTATGGGACTGAGGACGCAGCCTTGTCGAGCACCAATGTTGAGAATAGTCGTGATGGAGGTGTTGCTGCATATCCTTACTGATTGCAGTCTGTTGGTCAGGAAGTGAAGGATCCAGTTGCAGAGGGAGGTGTGGAGTCCCAGGTCTTAGAGTTTGGTGATAAGTTTGCTTGGAATTATAGTAATGAAGGCAAAGCTGTAGTCAATAAATAATCGTCTAACGTAGATGTCTTTACTGTCCAGATGCTCCAGAGATAAAGTGGAGGGCCGGGGAGATGGCGTCCACTGTGGACCTGTTTTGGCAGTAGGCCAATTGTAGTGGGTTGAAGTTGTCTGGGAGGCTGAAGTTAATGCATGCCATGACCAGCCTTTCAAAGCATTTCATGATGTTGGATGTCAGAGCCGCTGGGTCAGTGCCACCATTCAGCAGGTCAGGCAGTATCGATGGAGAAAGGAGCAGTTAATGTTTCAGGTTGCTGTAAAAATTGAAAAGCGAAAAACTGCAGGTGCGTGAACTGAAGAGGTAACTATTTCTCTCTCAGCTGCCTGACATGTTGACTGTTCTAGCATTTTGGAATATATTTTGGAATTTCAGCAAATGCAGCATTTTGTCTAATGTGGATCATGTCAAACTGAGAAGTACCTTGATACAACTTTATGAATTGATTAAATGCAAGATGCCGTGGGAGTTGTTGGAATTTTTTTTTTTGGCACTTGTGGCTTCTTCACAACAGACCCAATTCATAATGTTATGAGGGAACCTCATTTACATATCTAACTTGTGTGCAAAGACAATTTGGAGTTTCATTCACCTGTAGGCAATCTGGACACTCAGTTTGTACTCTGCATGGGTGTTAGAATAGGCAAGAGTCCCCGCACTAAGCAATTTACCATTGCTCCCAAACCTATCTATGGACTTACAAGTATAATATTTTAAATGTAAAATGTAATTTGGGAAATGCTCAGCAGATAGACAGAAACAAACCGGGTTCTGGTGAGAGCTTGTGAATCTGGAGCGTTCACTTTTTATTTCTGGAAATACTCATATGCAGCTGTGTTGGTTTTATTTAAGATTTCCAGTTTCTGCTACGTGTTGTCTTGGTACCATTGCATTATATACCGGAGTTTTGTACGACTGGGCAGAATTGAATCATGTGATCCAACACCTGAACGGACCTGGGCCTCAGCAATGTGTTTCTTACTGCAGTGCTCATCTGGCCAGCCTCTCATATTCAGCCCTCTGCAAACAGAAGCTCATTCAAAATCACAGCTGAACAACGTTGCCACCTGTCCCTTAACTAAATAATTCCAAAACTGTTGTTTGTAAATCTCCCCAAGGCCTGAACCTCCCTATCTCCACAATCCCCTCTAGTTCTAGAACCGTAGAGCCATATAGCACAGAAATGGACTCTTCGGTTCAACAGGTCCATGCAGATCAAGTTGCCTAACCGTGCTCATCCCATATGCCCATGTTTTGCCCACATCCCTCTAAACCTTTCCTATCCATGTACCTCTCCAAGTTCCTTTTAAATATTGTAATTGCACCCGCCTCTACCACTTCTTCTGGCAGATCGTTCCATGTACTCACCAACCTCTGTGTGAACATCTCTCTGAGAATGCTACATTCTCTATCTCTGGCTGTTGTGCATCCCCTACTACCTTTAGTAGCTGTCCAGACCCCCAACTTCGTAATTTCCACTCTGCAGTCTTACGTCCTCCTTTCAGCACCTCTTTGACCAGGCATTTGAGTCACCTGCGCGAACAATGCATCGACTGTTTTTGTCTGATTGGGCTACTGTGAACTGCCATGGGACAGGTTGGGTATTAGACATGGCTCACTGGTAGTCGCTTTCCCTCTGGGAAGGGTCCAGCCCCAGTTTGGAAATAATCAAGACCAGCACCCTCATGTGAGGGTGAGACCAGCACCCTCAATGCACTGCCTCATTGAAGCAACGAATTTGTTGGCTATGAGGGAAATATTGTGAGGCAAATTAGATAGTTCCTTCAAAGGCAGGCATGATGGGCTGAATAGCCTTTTGTACCATGATATGCCTGCTTTTAGATGAGCCCTTTTTGGGTGAATGTGGCTCTATCCCAAGGGGGATCTGGGGAGTTCTCTCAGTTCTGGCTAGTACTTATCCATCAACCAACTTCTCCAGAAGAGATTAACTGGTCAATATCACATTACTGTACACAGAGCTTTTGTGAAAGAGGTATATATACAAGTTCCTTCTCTCATTGTTCATGCATTCCAGGGAACATGTTTTATTTTGTATTTTTTATTGAGCCTTGGTTCAATGTACATGTGATTAATAAGGATATCTTATCTATTCTTGGAGTGATCCTTTGAACTGGGCATATGGATTATATCTGGAATCTTCACAATCTCAAGTTCATCAGAAGAAAATCTTAAACAACAAACAAGCTGCTGGAGAAACTCAGTGGGTCAGGCAGCATCTGTGGAGGGAAATGAACAGTGCATGTTTCCGGTTGAGACCCTTCATCTGGACTGTTGAAAAGAAGTCCAGAAAGAAAATCTCCAAAAACAAAATCTTAAATGTTTATAAAACTTCCACAACTGTGATATAAGCCAAAAATGGTTTTACACCCGATGAAGCACCTTTTGCTCAGAATTCCTTATGACAGAGAAAAAGGCCATTTGGCCCATTTGAGTCCATGCCAGCTCTGAACAATCCCATCCCTCTACTTAGCTCTTACATGTCCATCAACTCTTTCCACTGCCCGCTTCCCCCCCACCTTGATTTTTCTGCCAATCACCTACACTATGGGAAATCTACACAAGATAACCAGAACATTTTTCTGGGGTGTGGGAGGAAACAAGAGCAGCCGGAGAAACCCATACAGTCACAGGGAGAACATACAAACTCCATTGGAGGTCAGGGTCACTGGAACTGTGAAGCAGCAGCACTATCTACTACACAGTCTTGAAATGTAGTAACTGCTATAGTTAGAAATATGGTAGCCAGTTATCACAATGTTTGCTTTAATGTCCCTTGCTTTGCAATAATTTAATTCAATTCTTTATAAATGTATGATTTATTCTTTGCAGGCAGGCTCAACTAGACACAGGTTTTCAGATACAGTAGACAGCCCAGCTCTATATTTAGAGTAACTGCAGGATTTGATGCTATACCTCATCTGACCTGTAGATGACACTCAGCTCACATCTTGGAACCACCACGTGATTTGAGTGTGGTGTGTGGTAGTATTGATGTTCTGTCACTGGACTAAGGTCCAGAGACTAGAACTAACCGTCCAGAGATGGTTCTAAATACTCTATAGTAGCTGAAGAATTTAAATGGGTTAATAATAAAAAGTTTCTTTAAGTAGCACTGATGATTTAAGAAGCTACTAGACTGCCATAAAAACCTATTTAGCTCTTTTAGGAAGGGAACTCTTTCATCCTTAGTAATGTAGCTGATGTGGGGACACACAACTCAATGGTGGCTTTTGATTGCCCTCTAAAATAACTTAGAAGGCTACTCAGTTTAAAGAAAGGTAGGACAATAAATATTTATAGTGGATGAATGAAAAAACATAAACCAGGAGAATACGCAGATTCAAAGCAAATAGTGTAACTGCTGGAAAATTGAAATAAAACAAAAGAACTGGAGAAACTCAGACAGCATCTGTGAACTAAAAAAATAGGTTGATAATCTCTCAATAGAACTGGGAAAAGTCAGAGAAAGTATGCAGAGAGAGGGGAGCAAGGTCTTCCTTGGAACAGAGAGGTGGACCAAAGGCTGGTCAGAGTGGGAAAGTAATAAGGTAAGGTCCATGGTGGGTCATTCAGTTTCTCCTGGTCTCCATCTGAAGTGGTGGTGTTGGCTGAGAGACAATGGGAAAGGCTAGTGAATAACAAAAGATTTGTCTCAACCCAAAATATCGGCTGTCCCTTTCCCTCTACAAATGCTGCCTGACCTGATGAGTTCCTCCAGCTGTTTCTTTCGCTCCAGATTCCAGCATCTGCAGTCTCTTGTGTCTCCAATAGATTTGTCTCTTCCTATTTATCCTTTCCCAGACATATAAAATTACCAGAGGAGAGGAAAAAAAAACAAAGCTGGAAGTGTGTGATATAAAATTGAAGAGGCTGAATATCTAAAATTGTTGAATTCAGCGTTGAGACCGGAAGCCTATAATGTGTGCTTTTCCTTGAGCTTTGTTGGAACAGTGCAGGAGGCCAAAGACTGTCAAGCCAGAGTGGGAACAGTATGGAAAATTCAAGTCACAGACAATTGGAAACTCGGGTCACCTTTGTAGTCTGAACAAAAGTGACCCGTGTCTAGTCTAGAGCAGGATATTGTATATAAGGTCTACCCAGAGAGTGTAGTGAAGAAGATGGACATATTGAGGGGTGTATGGAATGGTGCTGTAACTGAAAAGCATATACTGATGGATGTTTGTAATAGCTTTATACCTGATGCCCATATACTGAGTGGTTTATGTTATAGTTACAGCGTAAACTGTCATGAATAGTATGTACTATTAGAGTCATAGAGTCAAACAGCATGGAAACAGACCCTTTGGTCCAACTGATCCATGCTGATGAAGATACCAATTGGAACAATTCCCATTTGTGGTTGGCCCATATTCTTCCAAACTTTTCTATCCATATACCTGTCCAGCTGGCTTTTAAAAGTTGTTATTGTACTTGCCTCAGTCACTTTTCCTGGGAGCTCATTCTGTATATGCACCACCCTCTGTGTAAACAGAAGTTGCCCCTCAAGTTCCTATTAAATCTTCCCCTTCCACCTTAAACCTATGCCCTCTAGTTCTTGATTCCCCAACCCTGAGAAAAAGACTGAGTGCATTCACCCTATCTTTGCTCCTCATGTTTTTTCACACCTCTATAAGATCATCTCTCAATCTCCTGTGCTCAAATGTTTTAGGAAAAAAGTCCTAGCCTGTTCAATCTCTCCCTATAACTCAGTCCCTCAAGTCCTGGCAATGTCCTTGTAAATCTATTTTGCACTCTTTCCAGTTTAATAACATTTTTCCTATAGCATGGTGACCAAAACTGAACACAATACTCCAAGTGCGGCCTCACCAACATCTTGTACAACTGTAACATAACATTTCCAACTCTTATATTCAGTGCCCTGACTGATGAAGGCCAGCATGCCAAAAGCCTTCTTCACCACCCTGTCTGCCTGTGACTCCACTTCTAGGGAACCATGTACCTGAACTCCAAGGTCCGTCTGTTCTATAACACTCCCAGGGCCCTACTGTTCACTGTGATAGTCCTACCTTGATTTGACTTTCCAAAATGCGGCTCCTCACACTTATTTGAATTAAACTCCATTTGCCATTCTTCGGCCCATTTGCCATTCTTCGGCCCATTTACCCAACTGATCAAAATTCCCTTGTAATTTTTGATAACCACCTTCACTGTCAACAATGTAGCCTATTTTACTGTCATCCGCAAACATTCTTATCCAAATTATTGATATAGGTGATTAAACAACAATGGGCCCAGCACCGATCCTTGAGGCACACCACTAGTCATGGGCCTCCAGTCTGAAAAACAACCTTCGACTGTCACTTTCTGCTTCCCACCGTCCAGCCAATTAGCCAGCTTTCCCTGGATCCCATGCAATCTCACTTTCCAGAGCAGCCTCCTATCATGTGGAACCTTATCAAAGGCCTCACTGAAAGCCACATAAATCACATCTACTGCCCATCTCTCAGCGACATTATTGGTCACTTCATCAAAAAACCTGATGCATATAACTGTGACACATATGTTAGGAGTCCAAAATTGCCAAATTATGGAGCAAGGTGGCGGGTTGAATTACTACAGTCAACTTTATCACAGAACTGACACAGGCAGGATGGATGCCTTCCGTGTAATATGATTGAGATTTCAAGCACTTTTGAACTGTAACTGTATTGCATTGCAGCATATGTGGCAGCCCATTAGTGTACAACAGGTCTCATTTAAGATAACCTACTTCATTGATGAATAAATATTGGTCAAGGCACGAGGGAGTCTCATGGGTCTTTTCTCAGCAGGCAGAGGATACCTCATTTCACCATTTCATCTGACAGAAGACAACCCCCCCACCCCTTTCTGCAGGGCCCACGCTGAGATTTGGTGCTCAAGGCTCTGGAATGGGGTTTTAAACCACAACATTCTGAGTTAGAGGTGTGACTGTTGTTAACCAAGCCACAGCTAATGCTTTGCTGTAGCTGAGACCTATATACTAATGGAGGGTATTTAGAAATATAAAATTCATTGCAACACAAAAGGCGCTGGATCCTTGCAAAGGTCCAGATGAAGGGTCTCAACCCGAAATGTCAACTGTCTATTTCCCTCCATAGATGCTGCCTGACCGCCAGCGTCTTTTGTGTTGCTCCAGATTCCAGCATCTGCCATCTCTTGTGTCCCCATCTAAAATGCATTGTCTGCTTTGGGAACTGCTGGGGTATTTATAATTGTTTCCTTCCCCCATGACTTGGGCTTGTGTTGCTCAGTCTGTGTTCCTACATGTGTATATTTCCCTTATTAGTCCACTGGTAGCTCCCTAATGTTGATGCTTGAGTGATTCTACAGTATGAGCATTGCCTGATGGATTGTGTGGGGTCAGAAAGCTTTCTTTCTGAGCACTAGTGGTAGGTTAACCTGCTGATATGAGGTCTGAAGGGAGAAGGAAGGTAAGATGAGGGCAGAAATCAGCTTCAAGAAGCAAACAAAACAGTTAATAGAAAAAGGGCAGGAAATTGGAGCCATTCCAGGAAATTGTGTGGCCTGTCCTCTGCTGAAACTCCAACCACGAGAGTTCTCAAATGTTGTTTAGATGGCATTCCTACTCGATTTTATTTATCTTTCTACTATTTAGGTCATGTTTTTAGTTGGAGGATTTATGCTATGGATCCAGCCTTGGCTGGTATGGTCCACTTACATGGTTATCCATGTCATTTTACTACCCAGGCCCTGCATTATATTACTGATTCAGGCACACAAATAAATGCTTATTTGTTATCTCTTTCAGCATGGGATTTGAGAGAAATACCAGCTGCTCTCTGGATGTTTAAGTAATTTTCCTCATGTTTGACTTGAGGGCGTTCCAGCTCTCTAAGAGCCAGGAGAACTGGTTCAGAAACAATACATGTTGGGAGGGTGTACTGTAAACATATATGGAACACAGATCTGAAAGATAAGCAGTAAAGATCATAGCTCGCCTTGTGTGCTGCAGCGTTCCAACATTGGCATTGTGACCAGCGGTAGATATGTTTGGTTCTCTATTCTTGGCACCCGGCCCATTCTAAAACACTCAGATTCTTTGTTTGACCTTCAACTGTTCAGACTGTTATTACAAAGCTGCAGTTTCAGGATTTGGCCATTTGGGGGCCGTCAGCGAACCGTGGAACTGTTTCCACGTCCTTAGCCAGAAACATGCACTGTTGAGTATTTCAGTGTTTCACTCCATAGTGTTGCCTGAATTCTCTGAGGTCATTCTCCCCACATTTTTCCTTCCCATTCATTTCACAACACTGCCACATCCTAGTTCAGTCCAGCAAAACCTTTTTGATGTGAACTTGTTGTTTTGCACATCTCTAATAGTACTCACTCAGCCATTGGTAGCCTTGCATTAGCTACCCAAGTCTCTGGAATTTTCTCCCTAAATTTTTCCACCCCTTTATCTCCTCCTCTGCTCCTGCTGTAATATTTTGTCACATTTTTGTTTGAAACCTCCTTGCAGTAGCATGGAGTGATGCATTATGGTGCAAGTTCACGAAAGGGAATTACAATTACAGAGTGAGATTCAATTGTAACTGAGAGTTTACAAGCCACAGCTCTCCCTGCCATGCTTGCAACTTAAAGGCACAGGCTGCCCTTCGCCAGGCCTCCATTTCAAAATACTGCAAACAGCCAGCTCCTTGTGAACGGGTTATCAGGCAAGGCCTGGAAAATGTCTGCCCACTCTTCACAGTTCTGCCTCATTGCTACAAATTAAAGGCTGACACCTTGTGCTGGCTGTAAGTCTTCAGTGGGATGGGAATTTATTTGGGAGGTCCACGACACTGGTAGGTTGAACAAACTCTCTCTTGCCTCTGCTGCTTTGACACTTTCCTTTATGCTTTCTACTTATTCTCTGCACTGAAAGCACCAACTTCTTGGGTCGATGATGATTCTGGAGCACACCCTGCAGAATGCATATGTTCTTGTGTGAGCAGAGGCATTGTCTCACTTCTCTATCCAACCACATTAGGCATTAAAGCTGCATCTGAGCTTTGGTTTTCACTATCAATTAGCCATGTACTCTGTGACTGAAGTGATTACTAATGAGAGGGGGTTGTGTCTATTTTCACTTAACCATTGGTAATAAGGAAGGTGCTCCATAAACGTGTGTGTCTTTTTAATTTTGAGTTCTAATAGTAAAATTCTAACTGTGCACTCAAGTGAGATTAGTTGATAAAGCATTTGATTGAACCCAGATCTTTCTGATGTGAAGGAATTCCCACAACCTTCCACAACCTGTGCAAGTTCACATCCCTTGTTGGGGTGGGGAGGGAGGAATGTTTATGTTGGCTAGTCACACATATCAACATGCATGTTGTTTCATTGATCCTGCACTCAAGGATCCATTATAGCCAGGAATTTCTGTGGATTTATTTTTAGGTTACACCTTCATGAATGCTATGCTACATTAATAATGCTGTATATATTATCATAAGAAAAATAAAGATAAACAAAAGTTGGCAAGTCAATAACCAGAGGGCACAGATTGAAGGTATTAATAAAAGAATCAAAAAATACATTTGCAGAATTTTTGACAAGGCACTGGAACCAGATTCAAAATTGACATTGAAAGGGGAAATTGCTTGACATTACCAGATATTACATAGAACATTATAGCACAGTACAGGTCATTTGGCTCATGATGTTGTGCTGACCTTTTAGCCTACTCTAAGATCAATCTAACCATTCCCCCCCCCCCTCCACTTTTCTATTATCCATATCCCTAATGTATTTGCTTCTACAGCACCCCTGGA
>JAUZTB010000001.1:84725269-84747243 GCA_034780895.1 Rhynchobatus australiae
GTGAGTAGAAGTTACCTTTGGCATTACCAGCAGAAGGTGCAGATAGATCCCTCAAAATCATATTGCTATGATGTTTTAGGCTTTTGTTGTAAGTGTGCTTGATACAAATTCTCCATCAATAATAGTTCCCTACTTAGAAAGGACAGAAAATGGTATTCAAGCAGATAACTCTGAATCACTCTTTCAGAGTCTGAAGCTCTGAATTCCTCTGTAGTAACATTCCAATTCATTCTTGAAATGGAGAAGACTTTTGAAATAGATTATCAGAAGCCGTGCTGCTGAACAACGTGTTTTCACAATGGGAAAGAATAATTTCAGTGCAAAGCAATCTGCATCTGTGAAGCAAAGGGGAATTAAAATATTGCATATCATTCAAAGGAAGGTATTAAACTTGAAACCAACACTGCACGTTCAAATAACAACACTTTACAATAGATAAACAGGACCTTTTTGGTGCAATACAATTTTGTAATGTATTTTGTTAAAGATATGCCTATGCTAAACCGTTATTTGAACTTGAATACGCTATAAAGTGATTAAAATAGAGTTCTTCATAAAAATCTTAGTTCCCATTAATCATAGCTGAAAGTTGGTGTTAGTTCAGCTACCTGCAAGCAATAAATATTTGAATTCCAGGAATACTGAAATGTGAGAGAAGTGTTGGATTTATCAGCTTCTGTTGGACCATAAGACATGGGAGCAGAATTGGGCCATTCAGCCCATTTGGTTTGGTCTGCTCTGCCATTCAATCAAGGCTGATAATTTTTTCAACCCCATTGTCCTGCCTTTCCCTGTAACCCTTAACCCCCTCTACCAATCAAGAACCTATCAATCTCTGCCTTAAGTACACTTAATGATTTGGCTTCCACAGCCCTCTGTGGCAATAAATCCCACAGATTCACCGCATTCCGGCTGAGGAAATTCTTCCTCATCTCAGTTTTGAAGGGACATCCCTTCATTCTGAGGCTGTGCCCTTGGATCCTAGACTCTCCCTATGGAAACATCCCCTCTGCCCACGTCTTTCAGTATCCAATAGATTTGCCCCTGTTGTAATCTGTACAGATAGTAATTCTCTGGTAAAACTAGGTAATAGTTTTATATTATTCCTAATTTTCTTTTAAATAAAGTCTCTATGGAGTAAAAAGTAGGATAGACACAAACAGCTTCTGAAGTTATCTACTGTGTGATTTGGTTGATTAGAAACTTAAATATTTTAGCTCGTCTCCTTCTCTCTCACTCTTTGCCTCTTTTTTGTGTTTTCCTGTGTGTGTGCCCATCCACGTGGACACGTGCTCTCTTACTGTTAAAAATAATTGCTTATTTTGAGTTCATTTCAGTTTTAATGTTCAATAATGCCTTAAATGAAACTCTGTTTCCTATTTTCAAATGACTACATGAATCTATCCCTCCCTGTGCTCAAAATCTCCTCTAGCACTCCAACTTTCAGGCACTTGTCCACTTCTCCACTTCCGGTTCATTGAAAATCTTAGTTCTCAAAGCTTCAGTAGCAGCAGCTGTGCCTTCAGTTGTTAACGCATGGTTTTGAATTTCTCTTACTAAACTGGTGCCCTTCTACCTTTTCCTTCTTCCAGACCTTAGTTAAAGTCTAACTCTTGGATTATGCTTTGTCCAAAAATCTCCCATGTGGCACAGTGTCAAAATTTAGTTGATATCCTTCCTATGAGGTACTTTGAGATACTTTGGTTTTGAGAATTGGATTTCTGAGGTTTGGCTGGAGTTTATAGTGTTGCCAAAAAATTTGTCCTGTGGTCCCTAGGAATTAGACAAATAAATCCTCGCGACTCTGCTCTGATCAGTTGAAGAGATAAGTCATATTGTTCTTTTTAAAATAAAATTGTGAAATGAAAGTGGTGTGAGATGTCCCCAGATAACATGGCTTTGTTGCCATTTGTTCTGCTGTTCTCGCCTGAAGTCAGGTGGTGACCTTGCATTTTAATCAAAGGCCTGGTGGGCTATCCAATATTGAAAAGGCAATTCTAACTCCTTTCATCAAACAGAGAGTGGGGTGAGAGATTATTGGGAGAGATGCAGTTAAAATGACATCATTATTGAATGCATTACATAGCATAGTAGCATATAACACCTCTAATAGTACAGCAGTCTGTCACCATTGAACCAGAGTTACTTATTCTCAGTGGATGTCACTGGTTAGGCCACCGTTTTACATACACCCCTAAATTCCCCTGGACCGAATGTCTTGCTCAGCCACCTCTGAGGGTAGTTAAGAATCGACCACAGTAGTGGAGCTGGAGTCACATATTGGTCAGATCTTGTATGGACAGTGCATTTTCGTCCTGATGGAAGCATTGACTTGCTTTGCATGTTCAAGTCCTGTGGTGGGGTTTAAACCCACAACCTTCTGTTTCCAAGGAGAATGCTGTCACTGAGCCAAGCCACATGAACCGCAACTCAAGAACACATTGGATGGAGTAATTAGTGACTGGGGAAGCTGAAGAGGCTGAGAGACTTTCCGGTGGAACTTCCAGCCAGTTAAAACTCTGGTTTGGCACAAGCTGGAGGATTCAGTTGTGGCTCAGTGACTCACATCTGAGTCATGTTTATCGGTTCAAGTCCCTCTCTTGAGAGTTAAGCACATAATCTAAATGAATGCTTCAGTGCTGTGCTGAGCATGCCATTGATATTTGCGGGAGCTTGCTGTGTACACATTTGACTGCCGTGTTATCTGCAGTGCATTACTGGTGGGATTTAAGTAAATATGTTCAAATTTTGGGGCAAACTGAGTTTGTGAAAGTCTCTGTGTTAAATATTTTTCTTCTTCTAGTGAGCAATCCATAGTGGTGAGTGTATGGCATTGATTGCAGCTCCTTGTGCTCTGAGTTATGCTTCAGTCATTTCAAATTAAGGACTTTGAAGTACAAATCTGTTTTCTGCAGGCATCGTTCACATTTTCCATTGATGGTGCCAACCTTCCCCTGTGGTCTATCGCTAGTTTAGAGCGTATGCTTAATGTTGAAAAGAGAAGAGCACAAGCGTTGATATTTAGTTCCTCTCCCTCTATCTGACCCAAAACCAGATTGCCACTCACCCCCAACCCACCCTACCATTTTCAGTATCAGACTTCTGGTGTGTTGTGGGTGGCTGGTCCTGCAACTTCATCGTTCTCCACTACAAGGCATGGTGACCAAGGCACCATTATTAGCCTTGGGATTTCTGGCAGAAGAGAAGGAAAGCAGCCACACATTGCATTTGATCTTGTCAAAACTTTCATTATCATAGCAACGTGCCTGACCCCAGAACACTCTGGGGTGGTTTAGACCCAGTTAACAACTTTTAAAGTGTGGTCATCAGTGCAATGCAGAAAATGTTGTGTTCACTGGTAGGACAGTCTCAAACAAGGGGACATAGTTAGGAGATGATGGCTGGTCATTTCAAACTGAGGTCCATTGAAATTTCTTCTCTCAGGCTGTGGTGAATCTCTGGAATTCTGTCCCCCAGAGGGTGGTGGAGGTCAGGTCATTAGAAATATTTAAGATGGAGTTAAATAAATATTTGAAAGATCGAGGAATTGAAAGCTAGAGGGAGCTGGCATTGAAGAGGATTTGAGCCGAGCACAGATCAGCCATAGGAACAGGCCCTTCAGTCCATTATGTTGTGCTGAACCAATTAAACTGGTAATTAAATGCCTAACTAAACTAATCCCTTCTGACTACGCAATGTCCATATCCCTCCATTCCCTGCACATTCATTTGCCCATCTAAGAGCCTCTTAAACGCCTCTGTCATATCTGCCTCCAGCACCACACCTGACAGAGCATTCCAGGCATCCACTATTCTCTGTGTAAAAAAAACTTACCCCACACATCTCCTTTGAACTTACCCCTTCTCACCCTAAATGCATGCCCTCTAGTATTAGACATTCTATCCTGGGAAATAGATGCCTGCTCTCTACTCTATCCATGCCTCTCATAAACTTATAAACTTCTATCAGGTCTCCACCTAGCCTCTGCTGCTACAGAGAAAACAATGCAAGTTTGTTCAACTCTCCTTATAGCACATGCCCTCTAATTCAGGCAGCATCTTGGTAAATATCTCCTGCACCCTCTGAAATAACCATAGCCATGATTAAGCCATGATCATACAGGTTTGAGAGGCCTGATGGCTGACTCCTGCCTGTATTTTCTTATATTCTTTTGTGGATAAGAAGAGCTTTACTACAATGCCTTTCTTAATTTCTATTTTTAGCCCACTGTTAATCTTTTCAGTTTAAGCCAGTTGGAACTTAAGTCAGCAAGCACCATCACTTTTAGTTGGGGATGGGTGAGGAAGGGAATGACCACGATCTGTTACCTTTGTCTCTTGGTTTGGTATCTCCAAACTGTGCAGCAGAGCTACTCAAGTAATAGGAGTACAGCTTGCATCTGGATCAAGAGATGAAAGAAAGCCTCACCTTTCAGTAACACCTTAGGATGTATCAAAGCACATTATGATCAATCAGATATGCACCCTTGAAGTGTAATTACTATTGAGGTATGGAAGTCATAGAGTGTAGCACAGTAGACCATTGGCATCACAGTGTCTATGATAGTTCTTGGAAAGAATTATCCATTCATACCAGAAATCTTTCCAGGTATTCATCCAATTTTTTTCCAAGTTACGATTCAACTTCCTTCCTTCTAAACATTTGAAATCACATGTGGTGTGTGTTTTTGAAAAAGAAATTGCTCTGGGTCTGATTTGGTATTGGAAATGGTTTTGTGTTTGTTCTGTCTAAACATAGAACATTATAGCACAGTACAGGCCCTTTGGCCCACGATGTTGTGCCAGCATTTTATCCTACTCTAAGATCTATCTAACACTTCCTTCCCACATGGCACTTCATTTTTCTGACATTCATGTCCCTATCTAAAAGTCTCTTAAATGTCCCTAATTATCTGCCTCCACCACCTCTGCTGGCAGTGCGTTCCACGCACCCACCACTCTCTGTGTATAAAAAAAACTTACCTTTGACATCCTCCCTGTACCTTCCTCCAATCACCTTAGAATGATGCCCCCCTCGTGTTAGCCATTTTCACCCTGGGAGAAAGTCTCCGGCTGTCCACTCAATCTATGCCTCTTATCATCTTGTATACCTCTATCAAGTCACCTTCTTTGCTCCAAAGAGAAAAGCCCTAGCCCACTCAACCTATCCTCATAAAACTCTTCATGGATTTTGAATATATCCATAAAATTTGCCCTTAACGTTCCCTGCTGCAGCTACGGGTTCTGTAGCCGTGCAGTCTTGAGCCAAACATAGGTAAAAGAGGTGAATTCTCAAGTGAAATGAGAGTGATTACCCTTGACATCAGGGAAGCATGTGACTGAGTTTCACATGAAGGAACCTTAGTGAAACTGAAGTTATTGGGGATCAAGGAAAACAGCACTGTAATTATAAAGGAAAATGATTGTGGTTATAGGAGTTTAATCATCTCATCTTCAGGATGCTGTTACAGGAGTTATTCAGGGCAGAGGCTGGGACCTAGTTATTTCCAGCTGCATGGTCAGTGACCTTCCTGCCATTATTGGTCGAGAGGTTTGATGGTGATCACACACTGTTCAGTTCCATTTGCTGCTCCTCAGATACTGATGTAGTCCATTTCAGCCTGCAGTAAGAGTTGCACAAAATTAAAGCCTAGGTTGATCAATTTGCACTCCATGAATGGCATGCAATGACAGTCTACGATTAGAGAGAGTCTCGCTTTGCCATGACATCCAGTGCCATTGCTATTGAATTATCTCCATAATTATGTAAGGGAAACACTGATGACCCCTTGAATTGATGACCACAATATTGTAAACATATCAAAGAAAGTGGAGAATATGAAGATTGATTACTTTGTATTAGTATTTATATTGGAGCAAGAGGATTGCATTTCAGATATCGCAAGGAAAATATCAAATTGGGCAAAAGGATTTGCCAAAATTAACATCAGCAGAGTAACTAACAAAGAGTTGGGAAATCCCAAGACCCAGATGGTTTCCATCCCAGGATACTTAAGAACATAGTTTAAAAACTTTATAGTGGTATAACCATAATCTTCAAATGTTCTTTCATTTCAGGATCCATTCCTTTTAGTTGGAAAATATTTTATGTCACTCACTACTTCAGAAATGTGGGAAGGAATTATAGACCAGTCAGCTTAATGTATGTTGTTGGGGAAATTAATGGAGCCTATAATTAAGACTAGAGTGATTGAGCACCTTGAAAATTTTCAGTTGATGAAAAATCATAGTTCCTGCCTGATGGTTTTTTTTATTTGAAGAGGTGACTAAAGTAGCAGCCAGATTATTTACATGGAAGCAATTTGATAATGTCCTTCAAAAGTTGAAGCTCATAGAATTGAATGCATTGCATTTGAAGTGGGTGGAAATTTAGCTAAACAGTGTGGGGGAGGGATAATAGGTGTGCAATCAAATTTAACAGGATGTGACGTGATGCCACACAAGGATTTGTATTGGGGCCATTTTTATAAATCTTGACAATAATTGTTTAAGATGAGATAGAAAGCCACATATCCAAGTTTACTCGTTACACAAAGCTGGGTGGCATTTTAAACAGTACAGCTGGATGCATTAAATTACAAAGATAAAATAATAAATTTGATAAGTGGATAAAATTGTGGCAAATATATTTCATTTCCCACAGATCTGAGGCCATCCACTAAACAAAACAGACGGAGTACCTCCTAAATGGTGAAAAGTTGGAAGCCATGTAGCTCCATGAGACTTGTGATCTGCATACTAGATAATTAGTGAAATTAGGGATTGCCAACCCACACAGCATAGTAGAAACATGGAATTTTTTACTTTAAAGGGCAAATTGATGGTGGGTCCATTATTAAAATTCAAAGGTTATTGCACTACTCTTGACCAATATTAATAGTGGTTTATAGTTATGGTGGTGGATATTTGAAGATAGATTACACATCAGTGATAGCTGGACAGGATCAATAACACAAGAGGCCATGTTCCTTTCATCCATTGCCAAATCCTTCACCACCACCATCATCCTATAGCTTCGCTGGAAATTTACTTGGACCAGCCACCTAAATTCTGTGGTTACAAGAGCAGGCCAGAGCCTGGGTATCTCAGGATAATTAAGTTGACCTAAATTCTATTCACCATTTACATGAAAAAAGTCAGGAGTGTGGAGGAATAGTCTCCAGTTGCACCTCCCAGAGATTTACCACCATGCAGGATTACCATCACGCAGGACAAGGCAGCCTGCTGGATTGCTCCCTTAAACGTGCACTCCCTCCACCGCTGGCACACTATGTCTGCAGTGTGTACCATCTACAAAATATACTGCAGACCAACAACTCACCAAAGTTTCTTTGACAGAGTCTTCAAAAACCCCTACCATTTAAAAAAAAACCAAAGCCAGTAGATGTACACAAATACCAGTTCTTGCAGGTTCCCTTGCAAGCTGCACACCATCCAGACTTGGAAAAATATCGCTTCATTACACTGGGTCAAATCATGATACTGTACCAAACAGCACTGCGGGAGCATCACTATTATGAATGCAGAAGTTCAGAGAGATTGGTCACCACCAACTTCTCATGACCCTCGGGTGGTTATACAATGTTGGTCTTACAAACAATGTCCAGCATGAGTGAATTATTGATATAAAATGATTACCCATGTAACTGATCTCCTGTATTTCTGGTGTTGTCGTATTTGCTCAAGTGCAGCGACTGACTGCCATTGTTCTTACTGCAGCAGTTGACCTCAGTTTCTCAAGCGTTTGTCCATTCTGTGCATGGCCTTCACTATTAGTCTTCTGGATGAGGGGGCATTAGAGTCTCCAGAGCTGTCCATTTGCTGGCCCAGCTTCAATAAAAAATCTAAAAAGCTGATATCCTGAAGTATTGCCTTTAGAGTTAATCCCTTGCAATAGTTTTTTTTATTTATATGCAATGTCAAATTTCACAACTTTTAATAAGTTGAGGCAGGGAAGGAAATATTAAATAAGGACATGAAGAAAGTTTGAAGTTGCCATTGTAGGCAGACTGTTAAATCACTTCACAGGGCATTGTGCTTTCACTCACTGTAAACTTGCCTGGGAATTGTAGTTTAAGCTGCAGCTTAAGTATGCTATTTCAGATGTGAAGATTCACTTGAGTTTGTTTCATGGCCCAATATCATATGCTGTGCCTGAATGTTCCCTTTGTTTATAGTGGTCCAGCAGTGCAGGATTCATTTCTCAGTTTTTTTTTGAATAAATTCACACAAAATGCGGAGTGAATGCTGGCGATGACCGACCAGGGCTTCATGGTCCCCATCGGGTCCATAAGTCTTGTTGACCCTTGCATTCCTTAGCAGTCAGACTAAGCTGCCTTGTAGTCTTCATGCATCTGACTATATAAGCATTGTCACTGAATTCTGGTGAAATGCATATCCCTTACCAAATTAATTGAGTATCTGTGCCAAAGGCAGAAGCCCAGACAAAAATATATGAACAGAGCGAGACTTTCTGGCCCCTTGGCTTTGTTTGGTTATTCAAGTAGAATATAGCCCAACTGTATTTTAATGTCATTTGCCTCCCTGGATTCAATAGCCTTCAATATCTTTCCTAACAAAACTCATTTAATCTTGGTTTGCGAAACTTTCAATTGGCTTGATCTCGGAAACTTGTGTGGTGCTCCCAGATGTCCACTACTGTTTGTACTGGGGTGATATGAAAAATCATGAATGCTGTGTACTATTTTAGAAGAGTGAATGTTTTTTTTTGAAGGCATGTAAAACGAAGTAAAATTGAGGCTGTCATACTTTCTACAGCATTCAATATGGCCGACAGGTGTCCTGCTTTGCTTGAGTTTCCAAGAGTATTAAGTTAACTAGGTTTCTAATGCCAATGGCTTTGAATAGATTTTGGCAGCTGTGTTTATTCAGTGACCTCATTGTGATAATATGAAGTTGCAGCTCCTCGTCTTATGCTAAATGTTATTGCCATATCTATACATAGCTTTAAAGTCAAGGCCACAGCTTAACAAAGCACTGAGTGTTGCTGTTGTTTTGGCTGTTTCTCTGATGATATTCAAATAGGGTTTGTTTGTTTTGGGTTAAAACTTGGAGTGAGGATATCATTGTTCTATGTCGAATGCACTGTTAGTCCTTCACTGTGCTTTGACTCGTGTGAGTCCGTAGATTTTGATTCAAACGTGGAAATTGATTTGGGTTTGAAACATGCCAGTGGAGAGGGGTATTGGTGGCACAGTTCCCAAGATTGACTGGGGATGGGGTACAAAAAAACAAAATGAGTGAAACCGGTCATTATTAAAAGATTGGATGAGGATGAATAGGAGTAATTTTTGCAAATCTTTCAGGTTATCTGTTTCTCTTTTATGGTCCAGAACTTCCAGTACAATCTGATACTTCCCTCAAGTGGTCATGTTTACATCTGCGCCAAATCGTAATTATCATTAAGTCTCCATACCTGAAAATAGTCATAATTCTGGCACCTCTGAGGTCTCCTGGCATGTTTTCCTCTTCCCAAGTGAGGAAAATGAGGTCATGAATATATGCCAGACGTTCTTCTCTGCTGTGTTTCAGTACTTCAGTAGGGATTTCATCTGCTTTAGAGGCCTTGTTTTTTGGCTGTGAGATTGTCATGAGTACTGTGTTGTTCACTGGAGTCAAAGATTCTTACTTCAAAGACAGAGACTTGGTTGAGGAGAGCTTTGGATTGTTTCTTTCAGCAGAATGGACAACCTTCCATCCGAGATGAGCCCTCCTTAGTCCTTTCCTGCTGTGCAGAATGTGTTTAACCAGGCCTGTCATTGCACCAATTCTCTTCTCAACCTTACTTGCTGTAATATTTCACAACCCCAACAACAAGCTTCCCGCTGGATTGGAATTAATCCACAGAATGAGTGGGAAACTTCAGGATTTGCTTCCAGTCCAAATCTGAGATCATTTTCACCTCTGTCATCAATTTATTGATGACAGTTGTGGAGGCTGAGTTCTAAACCACTGTTAATTACTTCTGTGTACAAGAGGATGGGCCTCACAGTAACATCCGGAAAGCAAAGGCCCTTCACTACTTTGTCCCAATTCCTACCCCTGAGAATGAAGAGATCAAGCAAGACCCTGGTCATGTGGATCTCTTCCCTTATCCCAGGTGTCATCTTTCAATGAAGGCAGATACTGAAGATGAAATTCACCACCACCTCCAGCATTTGCCAGTTCAGTTTTTTGTTAAGACCAAAATCTCAAGCTGGGCAGCCCTGATCCCCATTCTCTTGTATGAATCAGAGACATGACAACTGCAGCAGGCACTTCAAAGCACTGGGGGAGTACAACTGACACTGTCTCCACAAAATCATCCATATCTGCTAACAGGATGGACAAACCAAAATCAGAATCCTCTCCCAGATCAATGTTCCCAACATGGCGGGATTGATCACACTTCACCAGCTCTAATGTACTGGTCATATTGCCTACATGCTTGACATCAAATTCCTGAAATAGATGCTGTACTTTCTGCTCCACGGCTCCAAGGGATTTCCAGGAAAACCAAGAAAATACTCCACCGATATTTGCTGTCCCATGCCCATTCAAAATGTCCCTCTGGTTGATTCTGTGGAGAAGCAATCAGAAGGACACTCTGAATCTTCTAGGAGCATGTGAAGGCCAGTGCAAAGAATGGGAGCAGTGTGCACTAATCCAATGAATCTACCTGCCAGCCCTCTCCCCAACAAAATCTACATAACCTGCATTGATGACCTTCAGAATCCACCAGACTGGAGTTGATCTCCTCCTCAACCCTGAAAGGCTGCCTAAGAAGGAGAAGGAGATGATCTACCTTGGGGCCAACACATTGATGCAATCACGAAGAAGGCACACCAGTAGCTCTACTTCATTAGGAGTTTGGGGAGATTTGGTATGTCACCAAAGACTCTTGTAAATTTCTACAGATGTATGGTGGAGATCATTCTGACTGGTTGAATCACTGCCTGGTATGGAGGCTCCAATGTGCAGGATCAAAAGAGTCTTCAGAGGGACGTAGACTCAGCCAGCTCCATCAGGGGCACAACCTTTCCCACCATCGAGGACATCTCAAGAGGCGGTGCCTTAGGAAGGCGGCATCCATCATTAAGGACCCTCACCATTCAGGACATGCCCTCTTCTCATTTCTACCATTGGGGAGGAGGTACAGGAACCTGAAGACCCACACTCAACATTTTAGGAACAGCTTCTCCCCCTCCGCCATCAGACTTCTGAACGGTCCATGAACACTACCTCGTTATTCCTCTCTCGCACCATTTATTTACTTATATATATAGACATTTGTAACTTATAGTGATTTTTATGTCTTGCACTGTACTGCTGCCGCAAAACAACAAATTTCACTACATATGTCAGTGATAATCTGATTCTGCAAGTTGTTGGTTCAGCATCATAAGGAAGTGAAGCTGCAGGTTCATTCCTTTAGAATAGAAACATCGCTGACCTTCATTGCCTCTTACTCTGAAATAACAGTGGGGTGTATTTGTATCCCAATAAACCACTTGTTTTAGGCCAATGTAAATGGTGAGTTCTATCTGTATTGCAATAAACCATCTGTGATATTGCTCACAGGCTTAAGTTTTAACTATACCAAAGTACAGATTATGTTCTATCGCCCTCGGACCCATGCTAAAGGTGAATTGTCTGTAGTTGAAGATCAACAAACTCGCCCTTAATGTCAACAAGATGAAAGAGTTGGTTGTTGACACAAGGAAGTGGGGGGGGTGAATGTAACCCCGTCCTCATCAACGGAACTGTTGCAGACATGGTCAACAGCTTCAAGTTCCTTGGTATTGATATCATCATCAATCTTACCTGGTTCCTTCACACTGATGCAGTGATCAAGAAAGTGTATTTGATTTTTTAGGCATTTGAAAAGATTTGGAATGTCTACAAGGATTCTCTTGAACTTCAACAGGTGCGCTATAGAAAGTATCCAGGCGGGTTGCATCTAAGCCTGGTATGCCAACTGCTCTGCTCTGGAACCTGCAGAGAGTGGTAAACACAGGCTCATCACTTCCTTTCATCTAGTCCAATCTTCATGGTATGTTGCTTCAGAAAGGCAACAGTATTGTCAAGGATGTCTGCCACCCTGGCCATTCCCTCTTCTCTCTTTTAGCTTCTGAGAGAAGATACAGGAGTTTGAAAGCCTGGATGTCCACACTCAAGAACGGCTTCTTCCACTCTGCTATCAGACTTCTGGACTAATCACCTCTTTCACTTTCCTTTCCTGGTGGTGCCTCCATATTCCTGTACTCTTAATTCTACCTCTTTCAGTTATTCCACTGTTGTCACTGTAGCATTTCTTTTTGCACTACTTCAGTTTGCACTACAATCTTTACACCATTCTGTTGTTTTGTGCTTCTTGTTGTATTTATTATTACCATGTATACTGTTTATTCTGTGAGCTTCATGTGAGCAAGGAATCTCATTGTATTCTGGTGTATATAACAATGAACAAGTCTGAAATCTGAGCTATTTTCATATTTCCCTCAGACCCATACTAATGGTGAGATGTGACTGTAATGTAGTAAAGCTCCTGTTGTTTTGCCCTTGGGGCCCATGCTAATGTTGAGGTGTGACTTCTGCAATAGGGCTTCTCTTATCTTGTTGTTGGACTTGTGCAGTGTCGGTGATATATATTGCCAACCTTAGCAATCATGGTATGTTTACTCATAAATGGGACATTCTTATCAGGAGCCTTTCAGCAGTGTCAGGAACCTGTCGCCAGAAGAACATAGTGTAAAAGTAATTGCCTTCAGGACTTTTTGTGGGGGGCTCAGAAATAGTCTTTGAAGTGTTGGGGTGTCTGGATAGAAAATGGAAAAGGTTAAAATAGGTGGATTGATGCAAGTAATTCAAAACCTGCTGGAAAAGTAGAATGTTCAGCAAGAGGAACTCCTTTGTGTTTCAACAGCTTCTACTTAATGTAGCGGCTGATGACTAACATCTCGCCCTCCTTGCAAACATACCAGACTCCTTTTGATGGGCTGTGGAGCTGGGAGGTGTGACTATATCCATTAACAAGTGAGGAGAGAAGCTTGGCCAGTGAGTGTGGGTCAGAAAGAAGCAGAGAGAGCCTGGGTTATATGGGCATTTGGGGGCTCTGGCTGCCTTTTCACTGCGGTGCTTCATTGTAACAGGATCCCATTTAGATTCACTGATTAGATTCACGGTTCCTGTGCATTCCATCGCCTTGACTGTGCCGACAGATTTTTTTTGTCACTGCCGATATTGTTTCTCTCTCAATTTGTCTCATTCAGTCCGTCTACTGGAGCAGAATGACATTTTGCACACTGCTGCGCTCTGTCCTTTGAAGTCATTTTTTTTGAAAGAAAGCAATTGATTTCTCCCAATCCAACTCAAAGGTATTGAGTCAAATACGCAGTGTTAGAAATGCCCAGTAGGTCTGTTGAGGTGTGGGAATCAAAAAAGACAGCTTAATGTTAATGTACACTCACCCTACTTGAGTTCGGAAACATTCCTCACAGTTCATCATAATGTTTATAAAAACAATAGAAACAGAAGCTTGAGAGGTCAGAGTGCACTTGCGTGGTGTTGCACTTAGGGAAGTTAAACCAGGGCAGGATGTGCACAGTAAGTGGTCAGGCTCTGGAGAGGGTTGTTGGACAGGGAGGCCTTGAGGTACAGGTACATCATTCCCTGAAAGTGGCAACATAGGTCGACAGGGTGGCAATGAAGGCGTTTGGCATGTTTGCCTTCATCAGTCAGGGCACTGAGTACAGGAGTTGGAAGGTCATGTCGCAACTGTACAAGTTGTTGGTGAGACCACACTTGGTGTATTGTGCGCAGTTCTGTTCGCCCAATTATAGGAAGGATGTCATTAAGCTGGAAAGGTTGCAGAAAAGATCCACCAGGATGTTACTGGGACTGGAAGGCTTGAGTTATAAGGGGAAGCTGGATAGGCTGGGACTTTTTTTCCGTGAAGTGTAGGAGGCTGAAGAGTCGCCTTATAGAGGTTTATAAAATTATGAGGGGCATAGATAAGGTGGATGGTCACAGCTTTTACCAGGGGAGGAGAGTCTAAAACTAAAGGGCAGAGATTTAAAGTGAGATTGGAAAGATTTAAAAGGGACCTGAGGGGTAACTTTCTCACACAGACAATTGTGGGTATATGGAATGAGCTGCCAGAGGAAGTGGTAGAGGTGGGTACAATTACTATGTTAGAAGACATTGGAACAGGTACATAGATAGAAAAGGTTTAGATGGCTATGGGCCAAATGCAGGCAAATGAGGCTGGCTTGGATCGACATGTTGGTCAGCATGGACGAGTTGGGTCGAAGGGCTTGTTTCCGTGCTGTATAACTCCTATGACTCTGTGACTCAACCAATTCACTGCCGGTACAAGTGTAATGTTAATGGTAATGCTGCACTGGAGAACCTGTAATTTGAGCAAATCTCCAGTCGCCAGGTGGCCAGCTACCTGGTCTTCCAGCAGATGGGTGGCTGTCACTATGTGTACCTTGCTTAGCTTCTATGGATGCTTGCTGCAGGCTCTGTAGTGCCCACACTGTCAGCCCACCCAGATGGTCTGATCTGACTGTATGAACTACTCACAGCCAGCATCTAGTTGTTGTTGATGTTTACTCCTCACAAACCTGTGCAGTTTAGACCTGGCATGTTGCATTGTAGGCATCTGGGTGTGGATGATAGTTACAGGCATCTGTAACCAGATTGGTTCAGAGATGGTCAGCAAACCACTTGATTTTGGTAATGTTGCAGAGTGCTGTTCGAAACTAATGTTCTTTCTCCTAGATGGAATCACTGTAACTTTTCCATCTTAATAAAAATGCCATAAACCTTGACATGTTCCTGGTGATCACTCTGCAAATAATTACAAAACTTGCAAAACTCCTGTGAATTCTGATACACTCCTCTATAAATGCTGCACACTCCTGGGGACTCTGTGTAAATCTAGCACATGTAGGAAATCTGCAGATTAAGATACTGGTGAAAGAGATAATCTCTCAATATATATTTAATTATTAAGGAAATTTACATAACTGCAACACTTTAATATGTTAAAAGGTGCTTTATAAATGTAACATATCCCAATGTGCTTTATAGGAAAATTGACATCAAACCATATAAGGATATATTGGGACAGGGGTCCAAAAGCTTCTTTAATACTGGTAGGAAATGAATTGGATTGGTTTGGATTGGTTTATATTGTCATATGTACCAAGATACAGTGAGAAGACTTTGTTTGCCTGCCATCTAGACAGATCATTCCATACATGTCCATCGAGGTAGTAAAAAGGAAAACAGAATGCAAAATATAGTGTTACAGTTACAGAGAAAGTGCAGTGCAGGTAGACAAATAAAGAGCAAGGCCCACGACGAGGAAGATTGGGAGATTGAGAGTTCATCTTTTAGTGTATGAGAGGTCCATTCAAGAATCTGATAACAGTGGGATAGAAGCTGCCCTTGAGTCTGGTGGTTCGTACTCTCAGGCTTTTATATTTTCTACCTGACAAGGGAGGGGAGAAGAGAGAATGACCAGGATGAGAGGGGTCCTTGATTAAGTTGGCTGCTTTTCCGAGGTAGCAGGAAGTGTTGGAGTCAATGAAGGGGAGGCTGGTTTTCGTGATGGACTAGGCTGCATTCACAACTCTCTGCAATTCTGCAAATGAAAGGTGAAAGAGTTTAGAGAAGACATTTCTAAGCTTGGTCTTTAGGGGGACCACCAATAGTGGAGCAGTAAAATCAGGATTATAACATTTAACCACTTAAATTGAGAAATAGTAGCAAGAATATGACAGCTGAGCTTAAAGTGGTGTGAATGAAAAACTCACTTTATTGATTTTTAATTGGACTGTTCAATTTATTGTTTAAATTATATACAGCTCTGTTGGAAACTGTAAATGTTGGAAACAGTATAACTTAATGTAATATACTCCTACCAAGTTATACTGTGACAGTGATCAAACTGCAGATTAAGCTGGAGCATCAAAATAGTACACAGCAGATCCAACAGGAAAGTTTATGTTTCAAATGTTGATCTATGTATATTCTGCATGGGAATTTTGCTGTCATCAGCTTGGTGGGGGCATTTTTGTGGGAGGTTTTGTTACCCCACCAATGACCCCACCAACCCTCAAAACCCCATTATCACTCAGCCTTTGGTTGGTTAGCAGGTCCAAACTTGTGGCCTTCTCTTATCTTGCTAATTGGAAAATAAATTTAAATTTTGTTAACTGGTTCAATGTAAATCATCCATTTACTTGTAATATGTTTTAATGAGTAAGCAAAAGTGTTCAAATCAAATCAATGAAACTTGGAAGTTTTGTGCCTATGGCCGAAAGATTTTCCCCTGTGATTGCTCATAACAGAAGATTAAATGTTTAATTTTAATTCATGGAAACACTGGTCAATATGGGAGGGTTGAAAACTGTTTTGGGCTCAGCTGAAATGGATCCCCCCACCCCCACATCTCCACCACTCTGGTTTTAACTCTCTGATAGTAAGATACCATGGTCATGGATATTAATGCAACTGAGCACCTTCAGCAAGCTTGGTGGGGAATATGAGAAGGTAGGATCAAAAAAAGAATGACGTCTAGCTTGAATTAATGCTGCAATTATGGAGCAATCGCCATGGGCAAGAATTGAAGCAGCAAACAAATGAAGGGTACCTTATATATTTCCATTGTGTGGCCGGGTGCTAAAATAGTGAAGAATCATAATCATGACCCTCTCTGGAGGTTTAACTGAGTATGAGAGGCCAAGCCAAGTGCCAGCATCATTAATGAAGCTATTGTATTGCAGCCAGCCCAATACCAGGTCCAAGAGCAGCATTTACTAAGGAGTGCAGTAAACAATTGGCATTAAGGGTTAACGAGGGCTTTGTAGCTGTTGTTTCTGAAGCCGTGGGCCTTTCCTAGTTAATGAAGTATCTTTGAATAGGGGTCATGGCCAGCCCTGGTCTAGTCTCTCAACACTGCCCTTATGGCTATGTTAGAATCTCGGTTTGTTTTCTGCGAGGCTTTGATGGTGTCAGTAATTTTCAGCACTCAGGTGAAAGCCTCCCTATTCATGAGCCTGCACTCCATCAATCTGTCTGGTTATTATTTGTTTATGTGTGTGTCGAGCATTTGTTCAGACATGGCAGGGAATCACTTACACGAAGATTGGACTCGCAAGCAGAGATTGCTGCCCAGCACTTGAGAAATGGTTTCATTTTCAAAAGGGTGTTCTTTTGAGTGGTTTTGTAGTTTATTATTTATATTATTCTTGGTTCACTGCTCTTTCTTTGGTCTACTGTCCAAGACGATTTCTAGATATCTCTCCAATACTTGTCATATTTGGAGCACCAGGAAAACTTTTTTGAACTGTATGAGATCCTTCTGGGTGCAAAGATGACCAATCTGATCTTTCCTACAACTTGAGCTCTTTTTATGGTCTGCAGAAAGGGTTTTCATTTAAGTTGTCATAAAATGACTCAGAAGTTTAAATTTGGCTACATGGTCTTAACCTACAGCAATTTGGAGAATTGTCTGGCGAATTTAAAGCTGGTGGGTATTCACTGATAGGAAATAGATTCATGGGTTTGAGTATCAAATGAACTCTCACAAGGAGAACTGGGACATTCATTCAATTTTATTTCTGCATCTAACTGTAGCTTTTAACAATGGAGAGATCTAGAAGGCTGCTGGCTGAAATGTTTCTCTGGATGAAGAGCATTTCCAGTTAGCTTGCTTCCTTTCCTGATAAGGTTAATGGAGGATGTGCTCATGGTTTATGAAATAAAAATCCCCAGACATATCTTGGCAAGATAGATTGTTCTTCACCATGTGGGTCACTCACATCTTACCAAGGGTTCAGCCTAAAGCTCCCTGAGAACAGCAGAAGCCACAAGGTAGTTGGCTTAAGAACAGTTGGCCTGAGGATAAATGTTTGGTCTGAAGGAGCAACAGATGCATAAATTTACATGGACCGAGGAGAGACTGGAGCTGGTCAAATTTCACTGAGTGTTCTGTTCATTCTAATACAAAATAGTCCAATTTATTCAATTCCATACATTACTCGTATTAGGGAGAACACACATTGCATCACAGTACTAGTACAGGTGCCAACTTGTACCTCCAGGCCTTGCTGTTATTTAAGTAGATATTGAGAAGCAGAGATGTACTCTGGAGCATAAGGGATGGGAGGTGCAGGTGACTGATAACTGACTAGTGAGCATCTTGTGTGAAATCTACCAGATCTGGGACTGAGCTGCACAAGAGAGAAAGGTTGGTGGTGAGTTATTATGGTGATTGGGATGGTGCTCCTGGCCTCAGCAGCTATGGGTTGGATACCTGCTAAGAGAGCAAGGAATATATAAATATTGGGTCCCAGAAAGCTGCATCTCTGTGTGTGACAATAGGCCAACACTCATGGCTGAGGCTTGCCCTTGAGGAGTTACTCCTTGAATAAGATGCAGATGGGCAGCTGGTGTCCATAAATCTGTGCCCCAGTCAGGAGCAGTCCTGCCATGTTAAAAGATAGAATTGATTACATGCAAGTTGAGCGATAAGAGAAGCAGTGGGAGCATTTGTTTCCACTCCCACCTCCCCCCTTTCCCAGTTTTGCTGTTGGCTTTTTGTTTTGCTCCCACAACTTCCAGACTGGTGTTTTACCTCTGTCTGCTCAGAATATCCCCATGGCATTGTCTACTTTCTCTCATCCCACTGATCCAGTTGTAATGCTTCTTCTGCTGTTTGGCATCCAGACTTAACTGGGAATATCAAAAGAGATGGTAGGATGTTGGCACAGAATTTAGCACTACAGCCTCTCAGTTTCAGGGACCCAAGTTTGCTCCTACCTCAGTTTCTGTCTGTGTGGGAACTTTCACATTCTCCCTGTGTCCGTGTGGGTTTTCCCCAAATGCTTGAGTTTCCTCTTGCATCTCAGAGACCTGCTGGTTGGTTAATTGGTCCCTGTAAATTAACAACAAACTCCCAATGTATGTTAGTGACAAAAAAAAACAGGAGTTGATGGGCATGTGTGAGAGTAGTTAGTTGTACGGGTACAGTGGAATTAGGAGAGGGGAAAAAGAACTGATGGCAATGTTCTGCTGGAAGCTGGCATGGATCCAATGAGCTGAGAGACCTCTTTCTGTGTCATAAGTGATAAGTAATTGGATGTTAGTTTCTAGGTTGAGTTTTGCTACCGTGCCTCTTCATTTCTCTCAACGTCTACCAGTTACTGTGTTTCTCCCCACTCTTAATCCAAGTCCTAAGGGTTTTTAATTTCTGTGAAAGCTGTATTTTATCTTAGCAGATCTTTGAGTAGAGAATGAAGAATGTGTGTGCCAGAGGCATTGCCGAGATTAATTAGTGAGTTGTCCTGCATGCCTTAAAATCTGGCAATGCTTCAGTTGTAAAGTTCTTGTCTACAGTTGCAATTTTCCCTGTCCACTCCAGTACCCATGGTCTTTCTCCTCTCTCTTTAGCTTCCTCCACCATGGCAGTCCTCCCAAGATTTCACTGATCTGGCTGCTTACCCATACCTGAATTTCATCATCCCTCACTGGGTTGTGCTTCAGCTAAGTGCTGAACTCTGATTCCCTCCCTTAATCACTCTGCCTCTCCTCTGAATTCCTTTAAGATCTTTACTAAAACATATTTTGTTGCTAGCCCTAATGCCTGCTTATGTGGCTCAGATCCCATTTTTTCCCCTGTAAACTTGAGATATTTTACTACATTAAAAGCATCTTCATCTGCTTCATCAGGATCTTTCTTTCCATTGTGAAATCAGAAGTGTGTTGTTCATTGTACAACATTCGAATCTGTCTGTAGTTCCCTCAAAAATAAAGCAGCATATGGCTGAATGCACTAAGACCTGGAAAGGTCCAGCCAAGGCTTGTAAATGGAAAATAGCATTCGTAATCTTGTTCCCTATTATCAACATCCTGGAGGGTCACTTTTCACCAGAAACATGGCTACAGGAACATAAAAGTGGTTGTATATCCTTTGAGCAGTGACTAATCTTCTGATGTAGATGGTGGAAAAGAACAAGACACCAAATTAGAAGCATGATAGAATATTCTCAGATTATGGCTGATACAGCTTCAAAAATATTAGAAACTTGACACCAGGTAAGACAAAGCAGCCCACTTGTTTGGTGCCCAGACTAACAGTCCAAACATTTATTCTTTCCATCACAGTGCACTGTGGCTGTGTAGTTTACCATCTACAAAATGCATTGCAATTATTCTCTAAGACTACCTCAACAACATCTCTCAAATCCATGATCTCTACTACTAAGAGGGGCAAGAACAACATCCAGGCTGGAAATATGTAACCTTTTGTTCATCAGTGTTGGATTTAAATCCTGGAAGTCCTTATGCAACAACAACGTGGGAGTGCCTTCATTAGAAGGACTGGAGCAGTTTACGAAAGTGGCTCAGTTCTGGAGGGCAATAAGGGGTGGGCAATAATTGGCAGTGTTCACACCTCTTGGATATATTATAAGAGTATAAATTTAAGTTGTCCTTGGAATGATTTATGAAAATGTTATCCTATTAAGACATTTTCTTTTGGAACATGTATGACGTATGGGAAAAGGGGACAGGATAAGTTAATTAAACGAGTTGAGGAGAGCATTCAGGGGATAGGTCTATTGGGCTGAATGGCCTACTTTCACGTTTCTGTGAGGGAATGTTTTGTGTTTAAAGATAATTCTGTGTCTGTCTCAACATACTTGATGAGCTGCTGTCCATCCACTACCCATTTTTCACACTCCTGAAAAGATGCTCTCTCTAAAATGGAATTCCTATTCTATGGTGTTCTCTCAGTGACCACCCCCCTCCCCTTAGCTTTTCTTTCTATACTCTGCATTGACCTCCGTGTGATCTTTGAGGCAAAAAGCACTTGCTAATCTCCAATCATGTAAACCCACTGGAAATAATGAGCCTTGGTGCTCCTTGGAGGTCGCAGCTGGAATCATGCTGTCACAGTGACCGTTTGCAGTTCTTAAGGCTGAGAACTTCACCACACGGGAATTACTACAAACCTCCTGAAGGAGTCAAGAGCAGAACAGCAAGACAATTGCATGTGATTTGCTCATGGACCCATGTTTAAAGAAACAAAGCAAACTTGGCTGACACCAGTCAAAGGACTGGGATGTAAGGCAGCAGAGGGAGAGATAACAGAGGCATGGGAGGGAGTTAATTGCCAAAAATAAAAACACATTAATTGTCTCTACCTACTTCATTTGGTTCAGTGATTGAGACCTTGTGATGAGTATAAATTGTACTGCAGTATTTATAATTAAACAGTTTAAATACTCCCCAGATTCAGAGCTATCACTTGCTGTTTATTCTTCCTGGGTAGTGGAAAGGAACCACAGAAGATGTATTTTGAATGGTAACATGGAACAGTTTGCAAACCTTGCAGCAATGTCTCCATTTCCCTTTGGAGTGCATTGCAATTATTCAAGGTGAATTATCATTGGTGCCTAGGTGCTCATTTTCCCCATCTTATAGTGCAGAATCCCAAGTGTGGCATTTGTTCTCACATATGCACCTGGTTACATGAAACCCTGCCATCCATAGCAAGGCAAATTGGCAACTGCAACAACTTGAATCAGAATTCACTGCCTTTCTCGACGATGAAGTTTCCTCAGTGTTCTGGTCAATATTTGCTGAAACATCTAATTGCCTCATCATTGTTTCGTTACTTTTCTCTGTGTAAATTGGCTGCCATGTTTCCTACAGTTGAACAATGGCTGGACACCAGAAACATGCACCTGAAATACTAATTTCTCCCCCATGGATGCTGCCTGACATTCTGTGTATTTTCTACTTTTATTTCATATTTTCAATATCCATTGAACTTTGCATCAAAAGTAATTAATTGGGTGTGAAATTCTTTGGAATGTCCTCAGGATATGAAGAGTACTATTATTGCAAGTTTTCCTTTAAATCTACATAGTTAATTGA
>JAUZTB010000001.1:84811381-84825329 GCA_034780895.1 Rhynchobatus australiae
CTGTTTTCTCTGGGCTTCCATGTGCTCAAAACTCATTGTCATCCTGGAACTTGCTCCTCTGTTTTGATCAATTATGAGGGGAGAAATTGACAACATTTATTCCCATTAGACTTCACTGTACCAAACTAGCTTATTCTATTTCTAAACAATTTGCATTCTGTTAATTGCAACACTTAAGCTATTTTTGTTGTCTTCCACTGTTTATAAGCTAGCATCAAGGCAGTAATTACATTCTGGAAGACCCAACACCTGTGTTAATACCTTTGTGACTGATTTCTTTCACTTGCTATCTGATGACACCAAACCTAAATTTCAGGCATCAATTGAGAAGTTCTAACTCCACAAAATGAAAGATCGAACCTCACCATCTAGGTCTATTCTTGGCTCTGTAGAATACTACATTGTGCCCTATTCACAGAGGAACTGGGAGCTATTGGAGCTGATTTAGCTTTTTGGGAACTCAGCAGTGTGATCTTACTTGACTTAAAGAATGTGATATTATAGGTGACTTTGGTTTAGTGCAGACAAATGATGCTACGGTTTGACGGTGTATTGCGTGTGGAAGTTATAACAAGGATGTATTTAGTACAATTCAATGGGTGGCAATCAAAGAAGACCACAATTGAAATATTGGCTGATCTGTGTCATAACACCAGCTGCTTGCTGTGGTTCCATAACCTTTAATATCCCCTCCCCCCAAAAAATCTATCAGACTCCATTCATAAACTGAACCATAGCCTTAACAGCTCTTTGAGGACAAATTTCCAACCTTCCACTTCTTTTTGTGCAAAGGGCTTCCTGACATCACCCAATGAATGATATAGCTTGTGCTTCTTGACATGATGGAGTAGATAGATTAATGAAGAGATGTGAAAGGAACATGCTAGTTCCATTCACACCAATGGAGAAAGGTAAAGTAAGCAAGTAATAGCTTCTTGTTTGACTAAGGAGGTACAATAATGAAAAATGGGTTGTAAAAATGCACATCAGATTAACAATTCACACAAGAAAAGGAAAATTAGATGGGTAAAGAGAGAATATGAGAATGTAAGAGAATGGCAGTTATATAAAAGAGAACACAAAGGTCTTCTGTAATCATGTAAATAATAAATGTGTACAAGGAGAAGAGGTTAGGGATCAAGTAGTTGATGCCTTGAGATGGAGGATTTGGCTGATATACCAGATGAGTATTTTGTATCAGTCTTAAGTTTTTTGCAGAAAGAGGATGCTGTCCAAGGGAAGGTGCAGGTAATGGATGGTGTGAAAAATAGTAAGGAGGAGGTACAGGAAACACTGAAAATCAATGAAACTGCAGATACTGGTAATCTGAAATAAAAACAGAAAATGTTGGATAGACTTCACAGGTTGGGAAGCACCAGTGGAGAGAGAAACAGAGTTAATGTTCCAGGTCAAAGACACTTCACCAGAACCGAGAAAGAGAGAAACAACTTAGTCTAGGTAACAGAGGAGGTGAGAGAAGGCAATGGGTGAAACAAAGGGGATGTCAATAATAGTGTGACTCTTTCATCCCCATCTACTGCTCCCTGTAGCATGACACATTCCCATGCAATTGCAGGATGTGCAATACTTTCACTTCTCTTTCCACCACTGAGGAACCCAAACAGTCTTTCCAGATAAGGCAGTGATTCACTTGCACTTCTAATTTAGTGTACTACATTTGGTAATCCCAATGTGATTTACGCTGGAGAAACCAAATACAGATTGGGTGATTGCTTTGCGGAACATTTGCACTCAGTCTGCAGGAGTGACCCTGAGCTTTTTGTTGCCTGAAATTTTAATTCACCACCTTACTCCCACTCCGACCTCTATCTGTGGACTCCTGCACTGTTACAAGGCCGGCCCAATGTAAACTCGAGGAACAAGGCCTCATCTTCCAACTGGGCACATTGCTGCCTGAAGGACTCAATAGTGAATTCTCCAACCTTAGACGGGTTTGTGTCAGAATGACCATCTTTGCTTGCCATTCCTCTCTTTTTTGTTCATATGCAGATTGAATGAAAAAAAAATTGCCATCATTAAAAATTACAGGGGCCATCTTGATCAGCTAGGTACGTGGGCTAAAGATTGGCAAATGGCTTTCAATCCAGATAAACGTGAGGCATTGGATTTTGGGAGATCAAACCAGGGTAAGACTTGTACAGTGAATGGTAGGGCCCTGGGATGTGTTATGGAACAGAGGGACCTAGGAGTGCAGGTGCACAGCTCGCTGAAAACAGCATCTCAGGTGGTGAAGAAGGTGTACAGCATGCTGGCCTTCATCAGTCAGGCATTGAGTAGGGAAGTTGGGAAGTTATGACGCAGATGCTGGTGAGGCCACACTTGGAGTATAGTGTACAGTTTGGGTCACCTTGTTATAGGAAACTTGTTATTAAACTCGAAAGAGTGCAGAAAAGATTTACCAGAATGTGTAGACTTGGGGGGCCTGAGTTACAAGGAGAAGTTGTGTCAACTAGGACTTTATTCCCTGGAAGGTAGGAGATTGAGGGGTGAGCTGATAGAGGTATATAAAATCATGAGGGGCATACACAGGGTGAAAGCACATAGTCTTTTCCTGGCGAGGGGGTGCTAAAAACAAGAAGGCATAGGTTTAAGATCAGAGGCGAGAGATTTAAAAGGGAAATCAGGGTGGCAGCTTGAATGAGCTGCCAGAAATAGTGGTTGAAGCGGGCACATTAGCAACATTTAAAAGCTATCTAGATAAATACATGGGTAGCTGGGGTTTAGAGGGCTGTTGGCCAAACGCAGGCAGGTGGGACTAGCTCTCTGGGCAACACAGTTGGCATGGACAAGTTGGGCTGAAGGGCCTGTTTCCATGCTGTATAATTCTATGACTATATTCTGTCCTGCTGGGCCTGTCCCAGTAGGCAAGACCATATGATATTAGCAATGAATTACAGAGACAGAGGAGCTTAATTGTCCATTCAATGGCTACATTATTTCACCCTATTACAGCATTCCTTTAGTTTCACTCATTGCCCTCCCTCACCTCTGTTACCCAGAATAACTTATTTTCTCTGTTTCTCAGTTCTGAGGAAGGGTCCCAGACCTGAGGCATCAACTGTTCCTCTTTCCAAAGATACTGCCTGACCTGCTGAGCATTTTATGATTTTATTACAATAAAAGCTAGCTGTTCTTAAGGTAAACAAGTCACTTGTCTGTAAGGGATGTTTCCTGGATTGCCAAATGAAACTAGGCTGGAAATTGGATGAGTTTTTCAATCATACCTAGACACAGAAAGGGTGCCTGAGGACTAGAGAATGGAAAATGAACAGCGCTCTTCAAAAAGGAGTGTGAAGATGTGCTAGGTAACTGCAAGCTGGTCAGTTTAACCTTGTGATGGGGCACCTTTTCAGGAAGTTTAATCAATGGAATAATTAATAGGCACTTGAATAAATTTGAGTTAATAAAGAAGAGCTTGCATGCTTTTGTTTTATTAAGGAGAATGTGATGGTCCTAGAGAGGGTGCAAAAAAGATATACTGGAATGGTTCAGGGGTTGAGACATTTCAGCTTCAAGGTTAGACTGTTGAAGCTGGGGTTGTGCTGTTAGAGCAAAGACATATGGAGGAGAATTCATAGGGTAATAAGATGATTGTGACTGTTCTAGATGGGGTAAATAAAGAGAGGCAGATGGTTCATAGTCCAGGGAACACAGCTTTAAAATGGGCAAAAGGTCTGGGGAAACAGAGTATGGTTCTGATCTAGAAAGTCGCTGTCAGTAATTCTGATAGAAACAAAAATGGAATTGGATAAGCAAGAGAAAATAATGTGCAAGGGTACAGAGGGAGAAAATGGAGAATAGGGCTGATGGGATTGTATTACAAGGAGCTAGTATGAATTTATGGGTCAAATGAACTTCATAGAAGTTCAATTCCATGATTGATTAAACGTCGAGTCATCTTTAACATGGAATCTTTATCTTTACCTGAAGCACATGGAATCATAGTATTATGCAGCACTTAAGAAAGTAATTGTGGCCATAAATCTCTCCCTGCTCTTTCCCCATAGCTCTGCGGTTTTCCCCTTGAATAACTAATCCAGTTCCCCTCTGAGGAATGTTGTGGAATCTGGTTCCACTCCCTTTTCAGGCAGTGCATTCCAGATCATAACAATTTGCTCTGCAAAGAAATTTCTCCTTTTGTTCCTCTGGCTCTTTTGCAAGTTATATTAAGCCCTCTTGATGCAGACCATTCTGGCAGTAGGAACAGTGTAACAGTTTCTCTCTCTGTTGCCTCCATCAAAACTGTTTATAATTTTGGCAGCCTTTCTGCTCCAAGGAGAACCATCTGAGCTGCTTTGGTTTGCTCAAATGGCTTTAGTACAAATGCTTGACAAGTAAGAGCTTCTCCAACATGGTGGAGGTAGTTGGACAGGTTGGGCTGCAGAAGGAACCAACAGCAAAAGCAGAGGAGACAAGCGGAAAATATTGGTACTCAAAGGGTTAACAGGTGCAGAACTTTTTTGCTCTCATTCCTCCCCACAGTAAATAACAGGCTTCACAACACTTTGGAGATTTGAGCTTGTAAAGAGGGATCATGTAACTGTGAATGAGATGTGTTGGTGCACTCTTACCGAAAGCTAAAACAATTGTGGTTCAGACACTTTGCCAGCTGCTCGACTAATGGAATCAAAATATTTATTGAAAGGAACATGCGCTCAAAATTGGCCTTGACTTGAATGAGACTGTTTCCACTGGCATTTGATGAATATAGCAGGCTCTACCTCATACTTTCTGGAGAGTGAAATGTTTATTTTTGCTTCCCCCACCCCCCACTCATAAATTGTGCCTGGTCAAAGATTTAACTTGTTTTTTTTCTCTTCCTTCCTCCCCCAACGCCTCGAGGGTTTCATTATGTAAGGTTTGCTGGTCCCTTTTCTGCAGGAAATGTTATCGAGGGGAGTGAGGGCAGCCAGTGTACTTGGCTTCCCAGTTTGCCTGTCCTCACTATCGACAAACAAAATATTTTGCTAGGGAAGAGAAAGGCCATCGCAATATAGTGTTTGTCAGGGTAGTCATCTGTGTTTCTTTGTGTTGGCTGCCGATAGCGGACCTCATGTTTATATAAGGAAATCATTATGCTTGGCTCTCTCTAGGCCAGCAATTAACTTTTCCACTGGGATGAGAAAGGAACATTCCTTGACTCCAAGCAAGTTGTTTAGCTGCCACTTGGGGGTCTGTCTAATCGTCCTGTATTTGTTCAGCTGGACTGTGCAAAAATTGGTTCCTGCGGGGACCAGGCAGCTCTGCTGCTGGTTTCACATCGTTAATTAATCTGAATTTCAAGAGTTCCTGGTTATATAATGACAGCGCAGATAGTTCTTCATGGAGCCAAAATAGATCCTTGTTGGCGTCTCTGGAGAGGTGAAGAAAATCAGGAGGGAGGAAGGTGTGATGGGTAAGGGTGTTGTGTTGGTATCTCAGCTGGTGTAACCATGAGTCACATGGGTGTCCTTCATCAGAAAACTACGGCACCAATGACTATTGAATCACCCAAAGCATGGAACCCACATACTCACCCTGTCTCAACACAAAAGCACTTTTTGTGTTGCTCCAGATTCCAGTATCTGCAGTCTCTTGTGTCTCCTCGCCCTGTCTACCACCCATACTTTTCCCTTCCCTTAACCCATTACCAATGTCAAATCATCACCATTTTAATGCCCCTTCCCATTCTCACACTGACCTGTCTGTCCTCAACCTCCTCCACTGTTAGGGTGAGGCCAAATGCAGACCAGAGGAACATCATCTCATATTCTGTCTGGGTAGTCTACACTTTGACAGCATGAACATTGAATTCTCCAATTTCAGGTAACTTGCTCCACCTCTGTCCCTTCTCCTGATCCACCCAGTTTCTCCTACACACACTGAAACCCCACCCATGCCAGCACCCCCATCAGCCTGTTTCTGACCCCTCCACCTATCATCTTCCAGACTCTGTCACTATTTCTACCCTTCCTTCCTCCATCTGCCTATCACCCCTCCTCACCTGGATCCACCAATCACTTGCCAGCTCTTGCTCCATCCCTTCCCCTCACCTCTTTATGCTGGCTATCTCCCTTCTACTCTTTCAGTCCAGATAAAATGTCTTGGATCTGAAACATCGACTGCCTGTTTCCTGCCATGGATGCTGAGTTCTTTTAGCTGTTTGTTTTCTGCTCTAGAATCCAGCATCTGCAGTCTCTGTCTCTGCTTCATGTTCTAACCCATCGAGTTTATGCCATATCACAAAGCAATCCTATTTCCTTGGTCATTTTCCTTTTAACATATTTTCCCCACATTCCCTACAATTCCACCACTTACCTACGCTGGGGCCAATTAACTTACTGTCCTGCACATTCGTCAGTGTTTTGCTCTCCTTTTTGAAGCTTCCTTTTACTTCCTCTCCAATACCACCAATTGAAAGCCTTTGTTTCAGTTACTGCTCTCCACTCTCCATCCAGTCCTGCAAATACTTGTACTGCAAATACAATCGTGCAATAATTTGTAGGGTGGCATGGTAGCGTAGTGGTTAGTACGATGCTATTACAGCACCAGCGACTTGGGTTCGATTCCCGCCGCTGCCTGTAAGGAGTTTGTACTTTCTCCCGTGTCTGTGTGGGTTTCCTTCAGGTGCTCCGGTTTCCTCCCACATTCCAAAGACGTACGGGTAGGTTAATTTGGGCTTTAAAATGGGCAGTGCAGACTCGTTGGGCCGGAAGGGCCTGTTATTACGCTGTAAATAAAATTAACTTTAAATAAAATTAAATTTAAATTAAATTAAATTAAATTTAAATACCCTCCCAAGGGCATGTTCTATGATTATTATCTATCCTTTCCCTGATTCAGAATAAAGGAGCTCCAATTTATACAATGCATTACATCTTTTGAAGCACACAAGCACAGCATGGCCATAGCAGCCAATATACTTAGGGTGACACAGTGGTACAGAAGCTGCCTCAGCTCCAGTGGCCCAAGATCAGTCCTGACCTCAGATGCTGTCTATGTGGAGTTTGTATATTCTCCCTGTGACTGAATGGCTTTTCCCCAAGGGCTCTGGTTTCCTCATGCATCTCAAAGCCTTGCGGCTTGGTAGGTGAAATGGCCACTGTAAGTTGCTCCTACTGTAGGTGGGGAGAAATGTGGGAAAGAATGGGTTACATGGGAAATTAGCTGGGGAATGGCATTGCTATATGAGTTGGCATAGACTCAATGGGCCAAATGGTTCCTGTGTCATACAGAAGTAATCACTGATATTTGTTTAAATTGGGTGTGAATTTGCTGAGAAATGCTGGCAGGTCTGTGCTGAACTACCAACATTTACCCTGTAGGTGTCAGGAAATTTGAGAGTCCTAAACTTTCTGGCCACTTCCTGCTCAAGTTTTTTGACTTCACTCCAACATTGGACTTAAGCAGAAGAATGTGGAATTATTATAGTTTAGGAATAGTAAGCCCATTCATCTCAATGGAGAAGAATGGATGTAAGGAAGAAAGGTACAACTTATTGGTTAATCTATTTTCAAACTAATTGGGCTTTGTTCAGTGTTTTAATGATTTTTAGATGTTTTAATTTTTAATATTTTAAAATAATATAGCTTCATTAATTTTATTGTTAATATTTTGGGAGAGTGGCTTTACGTTGTCATCATTTATCCCAGCCGTTGGATGAGTTGGGGTTGTTCTATCCCACCCCAGTGATGACATTACTCTCTGTGAGGCTTACTTCTGGCAGCATGTTCTTCTCCTTCTAATCATTTGTTCACCGGATGTAGATTTTGCTGCCAGTATCAACATTTATTGTCCATCCTTAATTGTCCCAGAACTGAGGCAGTTCTAAGAGTCACCCACATTGTTGGGCAGTACTCTCCTACTAACCAAACTGGGGTAAGGATGGCAGATTTCCTTTTCTGAAAGACGTGAGTGTACCAGGCAAGTTTTTATGACATTTGGGTTGTTTTGTGATTGCCATTACTGGGACTGCTGTCGTGCGATTCAAACTTCAAACCTCTGGCTGCGATCCAGAAGCTTAACAATTATTGGAGCAATATCTCTCTGACTCAATATTAGTAAGGACAGAAGGGAGAAATCTACTCCAGTTTAGAACAATACCATGGAACATTTTATGTCCTTAGAGTGCAGAAGGGGACAGGGTTTAGTGTGTTGCCAGAAAGAGGCACCTCTGGAAGTGGCTCAGTCAGTGGGAGTGTCAGAATAGATCCCTGGAAAGGGTCTTGAACACCCAACCTTCTGACTCAGAGGCAAGAGTTCTACTACCTAAGTCAATATATCCAAAAAAGCTCTCCTCTTTAACCATATCTTGATTTTGCTCTGGCCTGTAATTATGTTAACTTCTTTTCCCTTTGTATTATGTGCTTTCACGTGTCTACTTGCCTTATTTGTACTCTTCAGTTTCAGTCAGCAGTTGTGTGGGAAGGTGCGTAGAGCACACTTTGTGCAAGAGCAGCTGTGCTGGAATTAGCATCCATTGTTGCCCTAGTGCATGCCGTATTACTTCCCAGCAATAAAGTCTGGTATTTTTATAACACTTTTTAATGTAGTAAAGTGTTCCAAGACATTTCAGTGGAGTGTTATCAAACAGAATTTGGCATTGAGGTGATGAGGTTGTTTCTGTGATTCTGTTCAATGACTCTGACAACACCAACCCAGACTTCCTCTCCTCATTACAAAAATTCTCTGGTGCGGGTAACGTCTTGTAATTCTCCTCTGCACCTTCTCAACGGCTATCATATCCTTCCTGTTGTGCTGTGACCAGAACTGTGCACAGCCTACTAATTGTGACCTAACTAATGTTTTACACAGGAATTGAAAATAAAAAAAAACTGTAGATATTGGAAATTTGAAATAAAAACTGGAAGTGTTAGAAACATTCAACAGGTCAAGCAGCATCTGTATGAAGAGAAACTGTTAATTTTTCAGGTCAGTGACTCTTCATCAGGCTCCACCCCTGCATCTTTCTGCAACTTAAAATCCACTTGCTCTCTTTCTTTTCTAGTTCTGATGAAAAGTTATCGGTCTCCATAGACGCTGCCTGATCTGCTGAATGTTTCCAGAACTCTTTTTATTTATGTTTTATACAGTTGTAGCGTGATTTCTCTGCTAATGTATGATATGCCTCAGACAATGAAGATGTATATGCTTTTATACACTCTCAGCTACCTTATCTATCTGTTCTGAAATTTTCATGGGTACATGATTGGTCAGGGAATTGATTACCGGTGTTGTAACATCATGTTACATCTGTACAAGTCGTTGGTTAGATCACACTTGGAGCATTGTGTGCAGTTCTGGCTATCTAGCTATAGGAAGGATGTCATTAAGCTGGAAAACGCAGAAGAGACTCACGAGGATGTTGCCGGGACTGGGTGGCTGGAGTTATAAGGAGACACTGGATGGACTGGGGTTATTTTCCCTGGAATGTGGAAGGTTGAGGCATAACCTCATGGAGGTATATAAAATAATAAGGGGCATAGATAAGGTGAATAGTGACAGTCTTTTTCCCAGGGTAGGGAAGTCTGAAGCTCGAGGGCATAGGTGTAAGGTGAGAGGAGAAAGATCTAAAGAGGACCAGAGGGGCAACTTTTTCACATAGAGGGTGATGGGTATATGGAACCAGCTACCAGAGCAAGCAGTAGAGGTGGGTACAATTACAATATTTAAAAGACATCTGGACAGGTTCATGGACAGAAAAGGTTTAGTGGGATATGGGCCAAACACGGGCAAATGGGAATCACCTTGGTCAGTATGGACGAGTTGGGCCAAAGGACCTGTTTCTGTGCTGTAAGACTCCACAATGAGGATATGCACACCAAGGTTTTCTAACAAAGGAGACCAAGGGAAAATTTGATTGAGGTGTATAAAATGATGAGAGGTCGATATAGGGTGATAAAGGAGACTTAGTTTCCTTAGCGGAAAGGACAATAACTGGGGGCATAAATTTAAGTTAACTGTGGATGAATTAGATGAGTCAAGAGAAGAGCTTTCATTCAGTGAGTGGCGGGGGTCTGGAAAGGCTGGTGGAAAAAGGAACTTTTAGCACATACTTCGATGAGCATTTGAAGATTCATTACCTACAAGGCTATGGACCAAGAACAGGGAAGTGAGATTAACTCTGGTTGGTCGGGGTCTGTGGGTCAAATGGCCTCCTTCTGGGATGTAAGTTTCTTTGATTCTGTTCTGCAACTGTGACACTCCCAGAGGTTTGGCAATTCATGTTTTGCAACAGGCCTCTGACCTCCCTGTATCCAGTTACTGCCTGGGTGGTGTGGTTAGTAATTCTCTGCCCAAATCTTTTCACAACACAATGTGATTATATCACTGGGGGTTTCCAGGAATTAGTCTGGCTTTAGTATTGAAGTCACTGACAGTGAAACTTTTCCCAACCCATACCTCAAACTACTGGAACCCACCTTTAGTGGGACTGAGGGAGAGGAATGAAACTGAGAGTTGATCTTAGAGGCTCTTAGATAGGCACGTGGATGTGCAGAGAATGCAAGGATATGGACATTGTGTAGGCAGAAGGGATTAGTTTAGTTAGGCATTTAATTAAGTTTAATTATTTTGGCACAACATTGTGGGCTAAAGGGCCTGTTCTATGCTGTNNNGGGCCTGTTCTATGCTGTAATGTTCTATCTTCCAACCATTATTTCTGAATGCCCCTTTCTCAGGGAGTGCTTACACCCAGCTTTAGGCTCTGGTCAATTGAGAGAAACGGTTGTTAAATTGCACTGAAGGTCAGACCCACTTTTTGTTCTGGCTGCAGTTTCTTTTTAAACTCTCCTCAGCTGGCTTGCAGCTGCAAGGTGCTCTGACTTGATGCTGGATTCAGACGGCAGTCAATCACTGAGCACTCCGGCAAACATTCCAGGCAGAGCATGTTGATGTCATGGAAAGAGATATTGGTCAGGTCCAACTGCTGTGGATTAACTACACAGCCCCAGTTGGCCTTTGCCGGAACTTCACGTCATCAATGCAGCCCTTCTGTGTTATGGCACCTGTCAGCCTTGAGTTGCGTTTCTCCAGGGGAGGTTTAACAGAGAGTAACCAGAGCCTGGCATGTGTGTTCGTGGGGGTGGGGAAGAGGAATGAATCCCAGAAGCACTGTTGTTTCTGAACTCTTTCCCACCCTCCACTTTCTTCCTCATTACTGACATCCTGAAGAGATGCAATCCCACATGTCCTGCACCTCACTTGGGCCACTTTATTCATTTGCAAGCTGGCATGGGGGAGCGCAGGGGTCCAATTTGGCCCGAGCCGTATCAGCCGGGGCTGATCCTGACCTCGCCAGAAGCCTGGTCGTGCTCATCTGCAGCAGCTGTCAGCATTGTGGAACGTGGAGCCTGGGCTGGTTTTCACATTTCTCCCTCCCGAGGACGAAGCCAATAAATTGGCGGCAGAGCAATAATCTGGGACTTTGCAGACTGAGCTGTTCCCTGTCTGTTGCGCTGTGTTGTTATCTGCACCATCTAAATCTGGATTCACACTTAGGGCTGCAAGGCTGTTTTCATTACAGGTCCTTGGTTATCACAGTTACATTATCAAATCCACCTCAGTAATACACTCATAACCTCAAGGCAAGCCATGCAGTTTGGAGTTGTATGATAGTGCCATATTGATGGCAGGAAGATTAAAGGGTTGATCTAAGTGCAGTGTTTAAAGTAATTAAGGGAGTGATGCAGTAGATAGCAAATGTTTCCTGAAATGGAAGAGTCCACAACAAAGGATAATGAAAAGCTGATAATTCCTCCCTCTAAAATTCTGGGTCAGCTGAAAACTGAAATCCATAGATTTTTGTTGAGCAAAGATATTAGAGATTGTGAACCACAGTGTACTGTTGGAATCAAGCTACAGTTGTACAAGGCATTGGTGAGACCTCACTTGGAGTATTGTGTACAGTTCTGGGCACCCTGTTTTAGGCTCATTAGACATCATTAGACTGGAAAGATTGCAGAGAAGATTTATGAGGATGATTTGAGTTAGAGGGAGAACTTGGGTAGACTAGAACTTAATTCCTTGAAGCGTAGGAGACTGAGGAGTGACCTATAGATATGTATAAAATAATGAGGGGTATAGATAGGGTGAACGCACATAGTCTTTTTCCCAGGGAAGGGGAACTGAAAACTAGAGGGCATAGGTTTAAGGTGAGAGGTGAAGGATTTAAAAGGGAGCTAAGGGGCAACTTTTTCACACGTAGGGTGGTACTTATATGGAATGAGCTGCCAGAAAAAGTTGTTGAGGCAGATACAATAAAAACATTCAAAAAACACTTAGATAAGTACATAGATAGGAGAAGTTTAGAGGGATGTGGGCCAAACGTGCGCAAATGGGACAAGCTTGGTGGGAAGCATGAATGAGTTGGGCCGAAGGGCCTGTTTACATGCTGTACGACTCTGTGACTCTAGAGATCAGCCATGATTTAATTGAGTGACAGAACAGGCTCAAGGGTCTGAAAGGCCAACATGTTCCAATGATGTCTGTAATCAAAAATCTTCTGCATGCAGGTCTTTTGGAAATGTATTTTAGTTTGTTCCACTAAGCCACAGCTGGTGGAGATTCTGCAAATACTTTATCCTTTTTATATCTCTGGTCCCATTGCATGCTGTGTGCGGCCAAATATGTGTACAGAGAATCTTCCATAGAGTGTACAGCAGGGGAATAGATCATTTGGCAGAAATGGTCTGTGTTTTTACTCCACACAAGCCATCTCCCCACCCTACCAATGTGTCCTTCTCATAGAGTCATGGAATTTGTACAGCACAGAAACAGGCCCTTCAGCCCACCATGTCCATGCTGACCTCTTTGCCCATCTACATTACTCCCACTTTACTGCATTAGGACCGTTTCCTTCTATGCTTTGTCTATTTAACTATCTGTCTAAATGCACCTTAACTGTAGTAATTGTATTTGATCCTACCATCTCCTCTGGCAGGATGTTCCAGATATCAATCACTCTCTGTGTAAAAAAAACTTAATCCTCAGATCCCCTTTAAACTTCTTACTCTCACATTAAACCTATGCCCTCTTCTTTTTGATACCCTTACTGCTAGGAAAAGATTCTGACCATCTGCCCCTTTTATGCCTCTCATAATCTTATATACCTCTATCAGATCACCCCTCGGCTTCCTTTGCTCCAGGGGAAACAAGCCTGGCCTATCCAATCTCTCCCCATTACTAAAGTCGTCCAATCCAGCCCACATCTTGGTGAATTTCCTCTGTGCTCTCTCCAGCGCCAGCACATCCTTTCTATAATAGGGTGACCAGAACTGCACATAATACTCCAAATGTGGCCTAACCAGTGTTTTGTAAAATTGCAACATGACATCCCAACTCTCATATTCTCTGCCCCAACCTATGAGGGCAAGCATGCCAAGTGCCTTCAGCACCCTAGCCACCTGTATTGCCACTTTAAGGAAACTATGGATTTAGACTCCTGGGTCTCTCTATTCATCTGTTTACAATATATGTCTGACCCCAATCAATCTGTGTTTTAAACAAAATATTCTAACTTTTTTATTGGATTGATTACCAGCTCCATATGTAGTTTCTCAGTCAATGCTGTCAAGCTCCTTCAGAGTTCTAAGCACTTCTATTATGTCATCCATCTTGCTTCTCTTTTCCAGAGAAAAGATGCCCTTCCTGGTTAATCTTTCTGATAGGTGTGATCTCAGATCCGGGAGAGTTAGAATAAATATCTGAGCGCCATACTCAGTGCCTCTACTTGCTGTTGTTTCCTGCTACAGATGCGTGGTAATTAAATTCAAATGCATTCGTGATGGATATACAGCTCCAAGGTGCTTATTTGTCTAATCTCCCAGCTGTATCATGGCTGCAAACTTGCAAACCTCCAGTCTGTGAAGCATCATAGCTTCCCTAGGCCATACCCCTATAACAGTACTTAATTTACAATAAGCTGCCCAAAGAAGTTGATTCCAGTTAT
>JAUZTB010000001.1:84985539-85000956 GCA_034780895.1 Rhynchobatus australiae
AGTTTAAAAGTGTAGCACGATTATAGTAAGGGTAATGAGCAGATCTACAGATAGCAGCTTGCAATGAGTCGCCATGCTCCGGCACCATCTTGCCAACAAATCCGTCCTGCCAGTCTCCCAATCGCCTGTTCATTTGCACAGGATGCCCATAAATCAGGCATTTGTAACCTGGGGAGGATCTGTAGTGCAAAACAGCATAAATCCACCAGGTCTGTGCCGATCATTAACCTAATGCTAATTTTACATTATCCATTTTCTCTTATTCTCCCCACAGTCCCATCAACATCCCTCCCCCCCCCCCCGCCACCAGATTCTACCACTCACCTCCTCACAAGGGGCAATCTACAGTGACCAATTAACCTACCAACCCATACGTCTTTGGGATGTGGGAGGAAACCAGAGCCCTCAGAGGAAACCCACATGGTCACAGGGAGCACAGACAGACTCCACACAGACAGCACCCGAGGTCAGGATTGAACCCAGGTTTCAGGCACTGTGAGGCAGCGGCTCCACTAGCTGCGCCACTGCCCTTGTTGCCTTGTGAAGATGCCGGTGGACCTCTTTTAACTGCTGGTTAATTGAGATGACTTCAAACAACAAAATAGGCACTGAGTGTTTCAGAGGGCCTTGGTGTGGGACTGAAGATCAGATGGGTAAGGAGCCTGAATTTCTTTCTCAGCACTCGCTATGTTTTGTTTTAGTTAAAAACCACATTTCAACTGCTTCGTGATCACTTTTACTGAAGGCAATTTTTTTCCTCGTTTGTTTTATTAAATCTGAGAGTGGCATTTGAACTTTCATTCTCTCAGTTATTGGTCCTGCAACATGTACCCTGCAGTATCAGCCTTTCTGATGGGTAACTGGTCTTATAATAAACACACACCTACCTGGGCTGAAACCACTTTGCTGCTTCCAAAGTGATCCCAGAAAGACTGAAGGCAGTTGAGGCTGGTCACTTTAAACAAAATTATTGTGGAGGCTGGGGGACTGTAATTAAAAACAAACCCAGCAGCTTTACTTAAATTCTTTCACCAGCTGCCCGTGACCAATATAAAATCTGAAGACTGCAGTTTAACGCAGCATGATCAGAGAATCTCGAACAACGGGATGTAGTTGCAAGGTTAGGTGATAGTCATTTAAAACTGAGGTATATAGGAACCTCTCACAGAGGGTGGTGAGTCGCTGGAATTCCCCAGAAGGTTGAATATTGGGGGTATTTAAAGAGGAGGTGGATGCATTTTTGAAAGATCATGGAACTGAGGGCTATGGAGAACTGGCACAGAAGAGGAGATGAGGACTGGGGTGGTTCAGTCATGATCGTATTGAATTGCGGGATAGACTTGAGGGGCCAAGTGGCCTACTCCTGTTCCTACAGGCTGGCCCCAGGTAATGAGCAGGTTTTGTTTTTACTGACCTCCTTAAGTAAATTATGTCCATAAGTTGAAAATACACAAAAATCACTCGATATGGTAACCATAGCTCCACAGTATTATGATGAATGGCATCAAAAGCAGATAATACTGATAAGAAAGAATGAGTACTGAAAGTGGAGAGAGTGACAGAGAGAGAGGGGGGGGAAAACTAGTTCTGCTGTTCGTAGGAACAAACATTTGTATATACGTCAGCTTTTGAATTTGGTAACGTTATGGGAGCTTATTCATATCCATGAGTGTCTATTAGTCACTGCTTCATAACCTGGGGATGGTATGTATTTTTTCATCTTTTGATGTTCAGTGAAGGCTTTCTGCATGCACAAGACAACTTACAGCTGTGCGTAGGCTGGGCCAAGCATAGAACGCAAATGAAAGTTAAAAGCATTGCAGCATCTGGATGCATGGAGTGAGGCCATTCACTCCATCATGTCTGTACTAGCTTTTTAAGGAAAATGCTGTGGCTGTTGAAAATCTGAAATAAAAACACAAGCTGCCAGAAATACCACAAGATGCCATCCTCGATCCTCTTGGGACAAAAGGGAACAAGCCTGGGTACCAAGGACCAGCCTGGGAACGAGAAGCAGGTCTCTTCCTGGCACTAACCACAACTTCAAAGAGCTCTTTTAGAGAGCTGTTATAGGCAATATGGGCTGTAAGGATTTTTGAATTCCCAATCCTGCCCCAACTCCCCTCAGGATTTTAACTCTCATTAGACATGGGCAGGTGGACGTGAGCGAGGGAGTCCCTAGCGATGTTGATGCTGCAAAGGTCAGTGGTGGTTAAGGGTGGATGGTAAGGAAATGATCAGCTTTCTGGCCTAGCTGATTGGGAAATGTTTGCCAAATTGTGAACACCTAACTTTGATTTATGTGTTTTTTTCTGAATGGCATGAAGTTTTAGCAATTAATCATTAGATATCCGACACAGGATAGCTGGATCCTGTGTGACATTTGTTTTCTCCTCTTTGACTTGATTCGTATCATTTCACACAGTGTTCATGGTCACAGTCTGGCCCATTGAGTCAGCCCTGCTTGCCGGATTTTCTATTATCCAGGGGAGCTCGTACTGGTCCTGCCCACAACCTGTCCCATTGTTGGAATACAATGTTGGTAAGCTTCCCTGGGAGTGCAGAGGATGCAACATCTGCCCCTTTATCTACCTGCTACCCACAGTCCACGCCCCAGACCACTTTCCAGGTGACACCGTGATAAATGTACACTCATTTCGATTTAGATAGCTATTCTGCTGCTCATGATGTGCCCTCTGCTTTGTGGCGACAAAGCACTGATTGGGTGAACGCTGTGTGGAAGACCTCTTTACAGTCTACTAGTGTGGCCTGGAGCTTCTAATCATGTGTTACTTTAATTCTCCTCCCCACTTCTATTCCAACCACTCTCTCCTTGATTTCCTACTCTGTTCCAATAAAATGCAACGGAAGCTCAAGAACTGCTACATTATAGCCTTCTGAAGTCACTATTGGGTCAGTAGTGATAATGTTCCTCTATTTGCATTTACATTTCTTTTATCCCCATTATTTGTTTCTATAATTTTCCTGTTACCATCCCCTTTTGTATTCCCCCACCTTCTCTTTCAGTTCTTGCCTTCCATCCTGTCACAGACATCTCTTTTGTCTTCTCCCCTTATCATAAAACTTGCTTTATTAGCATTTTCTAATTCTGTTGAAGAGTCATTGACCTGAAGCATAAACTCTGTTTCTCTCGCCACAAGACCAGCCGAGTGTTTCCAGCAATTTTGTTTTTTGCTTTTACTTATTTCAATTCTTTGAAAAAGTTGTCCGATTAGTCCCACTTTCCCCATAGCCCTGCAAATATTTCCTTTTCAATGGTCCCAGCTCTGAATGTGCTGAACAAAATAGTTGAAGAGGTTATTGAAGAATGGTGGAGACAGAGACAGAAAGAGACAGAGACCCATTAGCAACGATTTAGGAGCTTGGTTAAAGCAGGATTGCATTCCAGATTGTGTCAGCTGATGTAAGAGTACAGCTGATATGCCGTGTTCGATTAACCTGCTTTAAAGGAAAGGTTATGCTCTTGAACTCCAGGATGATCAACCCAAGAGAAGCAGGCATTGTCTGAACGCAGCATTCATTGACAGGGCCTTCTATTGCATAGGTTTAAAATGGATTGAAATTGCCCATTATCTCAATCAGTGAAACAAATGGTCTCAATACCTTAGGTTGACCATTCAGATCCTTAAAAAATGCCTGAGTTGACAAAATCAGGACTGTCCATCCACTGGACCCATATCCATACTTGATACTTGCTGCTTCGGCCCTGTTAATGAAGCCCCTCCTTCAATTTTCTTGCCTCTTCATCCTCCTTTAAGAGGCTTCTTTGAACCAACTTCTTTGGCCAAGCTTTTGGTAAGCTCTCCTAATACCTCCTAATGGGGCACGGTGTCAACTTAAAACTGATAATGTAGATCACTATCAGGTGATGTTCTGGATAAATGAACGTTGTTGCTGAGACAGCTTGCGATTCTGTAGTGAAAGATTCTTCTGAGCAAGATATTCAAGGACATTTTCGGGCACAGATAAGGTTTTCTCTCCCTTTTTTAGTTCTTTGCCCTCCTTTCCTGAGATGTTGATTTAAGGTGTATTGTACCCCACAAGTTGTGACAGCAATTGAATTTAGCACAAAACCCATTCCCAAGATCTCTGCCATAAAGTGCATTCATGTGCAGAGAGAGTTGAGTTAGAATAGATTCAGGCCTGGCTCTGACCTCCTTCCACTCCTCTTCTGTGCATTACTCATGAAATAATGGTGCTGGGGTGACCTTGCCCCTTGAAGCACAGCCCAAGAGTTTGATGCGCTTGAGTACATGAGTTGGGGTGCTTAAGCTAATTGAAGATGAATAGACTATGTAGAGAGAAACTACAAAATAAGAAGGCATTGGTAATTGGTTTATTATTGTCACATGTACCGAGGTACAGTGAAAAACTTTGCTTTGCATGCCATTCGTACAGATCATTTCAAAACATCAGGACATCGAGTTAGTTCAAGGGAAAAGCAGTAACAGAATGCAGAACGTAGTGTTACAATTACAGAGAAAGTGCAGTGAAGGTAGACAATAAGGTGCAAGGCCATGATGAGGTAGATTGTGAGGTCAAGAGTCCATCTTATCGTACAAAAGGTTCGTTCAATAGTCTTATAACCATGTAACCCTAAAATTAGATCAAGCTTATGTTCTTAAAAGTTCATGGAAATGTAGACTTTTTCACCCCTTCCCCCCACCCCCCACACCCAATAAACAATGGAGATACAGATCAGCTAGGATCAAAGAGAATGGCAGAACATGCCTAAGGGGCTGAATGGCCTATTTTTGCTTCTCTATTTACACTGCCGATGGGAAGAAATAAGAACACAAAGTGTGAAAACATTCAGCAGATCTTGCACTATCTGTGGAGAGATAATCAGAGTCAATGTTTCAGGTCATTGACCTTTCATCAGTTTTTGCTTTGCAGTAATGAGAAGAGAGTTGGGTAAGGGGATGGTTGCCCACTCAAAACATACCAGCACATTACAAGGAGATGCCTCTTTGTGGGAATTTTGCATGACTTAAAGAGAAAATGAAATAAAGTCTTAAAAAACTAAACTTAATGCAGAGAAAGGTCCTAACAAGTTTGAAGAAGTTCAATACCACATGTGCGATGACACAGGCTTTTAATATGTACCAGCTGAGCTGTGGTGATGGACTGGGTGTGAGATGTTTGCTTTGTAAAGCACTGCTCTCATTTTAAAGTTCACAAACCCTTGGATTAATAGGCAAAACAAAGTAGGAATGAATCACAGAATGGTATTCATACAGACCCATAAACCGCAAACACTCTCTACCCTAGATTGCCAAACAAGCCACAGTCCTTTTCCAATTTATTTTTAATCCAAGTGCTTGAAAACATAACTGCCGAATCTTTGTTCCTTGTTGAATAGTTTCTAGCATTTCCCATGTAATTTCCCTTCAGTTTTCATCCTCTTTCCTAAAAGCCACAAACGCCAGTCGTTTCTCCTGGTTTCCTTACATCTCCTGCTCCTTCCTCCTGCTTCTCGCCCTCATCCTCCCCTTGCAAAACTATCCATCGTCTGCCTTCTTCCTTTATAGTGCACCCTCTCTTTCTTTGGCTGCTTTTCCTCTTCCAGCAGTTTCCTCCTCTTTCTGTTCCTCCAGTGCTTCTGCATCTTCCTTTTCCTGCTCCTCCTTCTCCTGCACTTTAAACTTTCTCATCTCCTTTTCCTCTTAAATAAAAACATAAGAGATAGAAGCAGGAGTTGGCCAATCAGGTCCTCATATCTGCTCCACACTCAATAAGATCATGGCTGATCTTTTATCTTGGCACCACTTTCCTCCACTAAACCTACATCCTTTATGCTCAGCCACTTTCTCTTCTTCCACTTCTTTTCCTCCTCCTGATCCTCTTCTGCGTCTTGCTCTAAAATCCTCCCATTTATTCTCCCTCTTATTCTTCCTATTTCCCTTCCTCTTCCTGCTTACCTCCTCCTTCTACAGTGTGATGTCTCTTAGGACCTCCATTAAGAAGAAATATAGAGTCATACAACACAGACACAGACATCACCCATTTACACTAATCCTATGTTAATACCTTTTTTTTTATTCTCCCCACATCCTCATCAGCTCTCCCAAGTTCCTGCCACTTACCTACTCACTAGGGGCAACTTAAAGTGTCCAAATAACCTGTCAAACCACATGCCTTTGGGATGTGGGAGGAAATCAGAGCACCCAGAGGAAACCCGCCCACAGGGAGAACGTGCAAACTCCACACAGACAGTATCTGAGATGGGGATTGAACCCGGCTCTCTGGAGGAAGTATCTCTACTCTTTTGTGTGACGCTTCTTTTCAGTTCTGCCATTAATGGTAAATATATCACAGACTATCAAACTAGATCCTCCTTTCCCTATCCAGATGTCTCCATGGTGGCTTTATCAACATGAGCCATCCAAAGAGAGAGCACCAAAAAATAATATGGATTGTGAACGAGGCTGGCAGTGCTCAGGCAGGAATGAGCTAAACAGTGAATCATCCTGTCAAAGCAAGACATTTACTGTAATAGTTTATGAGAGAGAAAGGGAATCTCCACCTTCTCCAATGGGGAAGCAGCAGGTACTTCACAAAGCTCAAAATTAATGTTGCGGCATTGAGAATGTGGCGTTGTTCCGAGGTAAAGGTCCCCACAGCTGTCATGATTGAAGACAGGGGGCTTGGTTTAATACTGGCAGTTCACCCTCTCTCCATGTGCCAGAAGGACTGGGAGCAGCACACAATGTTGGTGAGGGAACTTGGGGCCTCCGAGTTAGGCCAAGCCACAAGCGCCTGGGAGGTTCCAAAGCAGTGGCTACCTCCCAGCTTGCTGTTGACTGCCAACCTTCTAGGATTGTCTTGCGTTTCCAGGAATTAAAGACTAAGTCCTGAACACTGCTGTGGGTAATTCAAGAGAAAAATTGTATGGGTATTAAAATAGTTATGTTTTTTTTAAACTTCTCTTTGTACAGTTTTGCTTCGTGTTATTGCAAACATTGGCAGTGGGATACAAGGCAGTGTAACTGGGTCGGGCAATTGGAGGCAAGAGGTCTTGTGATGGAACCTTCGGTAATATGTGAAAGTTGAAGTGGAAGCTATACTACTGGGTGGCTTGCATTCTACCATAGCCACTACAGCTCTTGCAACCCAAGCCAGCCAGTGGGAGACGCACAGTGCATATCACGGGCAAGAGAGCGAGCAATGGCGTGGATCCGTTGTCTCTGAATAGATTTGCTTTTGTTTGTGGCTGCTACTTTCAGTTCAGCCTGTTTGTCAGAGGTCGCCCCTAACTGAGCTGTGCCGAGCAGACAATCCCTGAATTACCTTTCCCTCCGCTGAACTCCACAGAGCTGGGATTCCCACGTTCACTGCAGACCGTGACGCAGGCAGCACAATGCAGGCACAGCCCGTGGTCCATTAGAGATCCAGATTTACATAAAAGATGTAGCACCAAACATGGCCTCACAAGAGCCCTTTTTTCTCTCCCCACCCACAAAAGTTACTCAGCAGTAATTAGTTGCGTCCTGACACACACTTTTGTGCTGTTTGGCTGACCAGAAGCAGTCTCCGCAACAGGACCACACAAACTGGATGCTCCACCATTGTGCGCGGTGACCTTTCCCTCTCTCACCTTTGCCCTGTGACTAGAGCACAATAGGCGAGCTGCTGTTTGTGGGATAACGCTAGACTGGCTGGTGTCACATCATTTCACCACACTAATGGTAGACTTCTGAGAGCAAACAATCAACAATTAAAAGAGGCAGAACACAGACAATGGGGTGGGGAGTTCAGATCACGTGCCCTGGAGCCATCGCTGCAAAACACAATCAGCCTTTGTCGTGAGTGTGCCCTGAACACAGGGCCAGGTGCTTCTTGAGAAGGGTGCATATTCTTCAGTTACTGCAGTCCAGCCTCCCTCCTCACTCTCTAAAACCTTTCAGGCCAAGCTCTGCTTCACTTACCCTTGATTTAGTTGGTCCATGATGATTCCCATCTCCCAAAGCCTCGAACCTATCTCATTCAGATCCCTTCCTTGAGTTTGCCCCCACCTCCTCCCTGCCTCCCTCTCCCTGTAACCTCCTCCAGCCGAACATTCCCACCCCTCCCGTCCCATCCAGGATCTGCCTCCTCCAGCACTGGCGACTGTAGCTCCTTGTGTACCTCCTTCCTGAAATTCCCTCTGTGGACCTCTTCGCGACTTCATCGAAGGCCATGCTCAAATGCAACCTGCCCCTGTCTGGCTCAGTTTTAGGCAGTGAAAGAAAGAGAGACATTCCTACAGCCCCTTTCACAATCTCACAGCATTCTACTTACTATTAAAATGGTATTTATGGTGCAACTCTAATAGCAGTTCCAGTAGGAGTGCAACTCCCTGGGTACTTAGATTCTTCATACAAGTGCTAGCTGAGCTGTGTGCTCCTGAGAAGGTCCACTGAGTTGGCATCTGTCATCATCCCTGTCATCTTGTTTAATGTCCCAAGAATGTGGAATTTTATACTTCTCCTGCTTTGCTGTGGTGGGGTCCACAGAGGGAATTTGAGGAGGGAGAGGCACACCCCACTACACTTTGTATCCTCTTGCTAAGCCTCTCCTGGGTTCAGTTCTCTGCACCTGCCATAAGCTGCCTTTTATTGTTCAACCATATCTCTTGACATCCTGGGTTCCTTGGATTTGTTGATCTTAGCTTTCACCTTGATGGGAATACATGGTCTCTGAACACTCACTGTTTCGTTTTTGAATGACTCACATGGGATGCATATAGAGTTACTTGCCAAGTGGCAGCTCCTAATTCCCTTCTGCCAGATCCTGTCTTATCTCATTGAACTCAACCTTCCCTGAACACTAATTTCCAAACATCCTTGTTCTTCCCCATAATTGTCTTGAAACTTCCATAAGGCCATAAGATATAGGAGCAGAATCAGGCCATTCAGCCCATCAAGTCTGCTCGGCCATTCAACCCGGGCTGATTTTTCTTTTGACCTCATTCTCCCACCTTCCCCCATAACCCTTAACCCCCTTACCAGTCTCTGCCTTATATATATACCCAATGGCTTGGCCTCCATAGCCCTCTCTGGCAATGAATTTCACAGATTCAGCAACCTCTGGCTGAAGAAATTCCTCCTCATCTTGGTTTTAAAAGGATGTCCCTTTATTCTGAGGCCGTGCCCTTGGATCTTAGACTTTCCTACTAAGGGAATCATCCTCTCCTCATCCACTCTGTCCAGGCCTTTCAGTATCCAGTAGGTTTCACTGAGATCCCCTCCATCCTTCTGAACTCCATTGAGTACAGGTCCAGGGACATCAAGCGCACCTCATATGTCAAGCCTTTCATTCCTGAATTCATTCTTGTGAACCAGAGTTATGGTCACTATCTCCGAAATGCTCTCCCTGTAGAGGTTTTTTATGCTATTAGGAGCAATGCAGTTTTTTTTCCTGAGCAAACCTTGGAGAAAACTTGGAGTGGATTAGTGCTGAGCTTGTTGTTCAGCATCCAGACACTTGGACCTGCCCATTACTTGCAGTTCACAGGTTCAGACTTGAAGATGATACTGCTCCTGCACAGTGGCACAGTAGGTTGAGCCACTGCCTCACAGCACCAGAGACCCAGGTTCAATCCTGACTTCTCCCACTTTCTCCCTGTGGCCACGTGGGTCTCCCCTGGATGCTCCGGTTTCCTCGCACATCCCAAAGACGTGCAGGTGGTGGGAACATTGGCCACTGCAGTTGCCCTGGGGTGTAGATGAGTGGTAGAATCTGGGGAGAGTTGGTGGGAATTTGGGGCGAATAAAATGAGATTAACGTAGGATTAGTGCGAATGGTTGGTTGATGGTCTGCATTGACACAGTGGGCTGAAGGGCTGTTTCCGTACTGTGTTTCTCTGTAACCCAGAGGCTGAGTGAGCATTGGCAGCGGTGGAGCCTGGGGATCGTCAACGGTACTGGGTAACCCACCAGTCGTCGTACGAATAGAGGGCCTCATTCCAAAGGTTCAGCTCACAGGAGTCTTCAGCCTGCTGATGCAGTGTATGGATGGACCCTCTGTGTTGGGACAGCAGTGCCTCAGGAGGTTCAGGCAGTGGCAAGTCTCTTCAGCCTCCATGAGCAAGACCTTCTGCTCGCTGGACCCAATGGATGTGCTCTGTCCTTGGTTGTTCTAGAGATCACAGCTGCCAACTTCCTCACTTCAGGATTATTGTAGGATTGGAGGCACATGAGACTGCAGGTGCTGGAATCTGGAGCAACATACAAAACACTGGAGGAACTCAGTGGGTCAGGCAGCCGACTGTCCACATTCCTCCATGGATGCTTACTGACCCGCTGAGTTATTCCAGGATTACTGGGTTTCTCATACAGGAGACTGCTGATGCTTACAAGGGATCTTTGGTACTACGACAACAAATTCCGCTTCGATACCATCTTCAAAATGTGGAGTTCTGTGTACAGTTTTGGTTTCCTTACTTGAAAAAAAATTTCCTGGTCATTGAGAGACTTCAGTGAAACTTCATTTAAGTGACTCCAGGGACGGTGGGTTACGTATATGAGGAAAGATTTTCCATATTGCTCTACAATATGGAAGAAGGCCACTTCAGCCCTTCAGGTCTATGCTGGCTCGCAGAGCAATCATACCAATCATTTCCCCTGTAACCCCTCTCTGGGCTCTGTCCACTATGGTAGAGGGGAAGCCACAGTTCAGGAACATCAGCGATGTTCTCTTTGTTCTACACATCCCTCCCCCACTTTCTCTGCTACTAAAAACTAACTTGTTTCCTCTGACTCCCAGTTCTGATGAAAGATCTCGTACCTGAAATGTTGACTGTTTCTCTTTCCACAGATGCTGCCTGACCTGCTGAGTAATTTCCTGCGCTCTCCTGCTTTAATTTAAAAGCAGTTGAACTGTCTTTGGCAACAGCAATCTGATAAGGTGCCTTCAGGATTCACTGCTTGGAGTCCCAGGCACTGTTCATGACCAACATTGCTTCATGGGAGGGTCCTCAGGTATGAAGAGTCAGCTCAGTCAGCCCTCTGTCTTCAGGCATGTGGGTAGCAGCTTTGGACCGATTGTTGGATCCAGCCCGTTATTTCAGGGGCAAAAAACAAACTGCTGGAATATCAGCATCTGTGGAGGTAAAGAGGTATTTGACGTTTCAGGCCCTTCAAGCAGTCCATATTCCAAAGCTACTCTGACTGAATTTATTCTCACCCTGAACAATTAATTCCTCTCATTTTCCACGAATCGAAGGTGTAGCCATGGGCAGTCCCATGGGCCCTAGCTACACCAGCCTGTTGCAAACCTACTGTGGTGCTGCCTGTCTGCTGAGTTCCTCTGGCAGCTTGTTTTTTGCTCCAGATCCCGGCATCCGCTGTGCCTTGCATCTCCATTATTTCAGGGTATCCTCTGGACTCTGCCTGTATTAAGGGAAGGTCCCGGTATGTGTGTGTGTGTTCCACGTAGTCTCAAAAGTCCTTCCAGGCTCCATAGAAGTTTGCAAGGAGGAGGTCTCTGGAAACGAGTCCTTCTTTTCAGGGACCTCTGGAAATGAGACAGTATCTATACTGGGCCCTTAAGATCGATTCATTACTTAAAGGTGTTTGCACTGTGTGTGTGCCAGTATTTCTCAAGCTCCCTGGATAAATGTTAGCATTTATATACAATCGAGAGCAGGCTCAAGGACAACTTCTATCCCGCTGTTATAAGACTATTGAATGGTCTCTTAGTACGATAAGATAGACTCTTGACCTCATAATCTCCTTGTTATGGTCTTGCACAAGAGATTGGGCAATGCTGGAATCTGGAGCAACACACACAAAAAGTGCTGGAGAAACTCAGCAGGTCGGGCAGCATCTGTGGAGGGAAATAAACAGTCAACGTTTCGTGTTGAGACCCTTCATCAGGACTGGAAAGGAAGAGGGCAGAAGCCAGAATAAGAAGGTTGGGCGAATGGGAGGAGCACAGGCTGGCAGGTGATAGGTCAGTGCAGCTGAGAGTGGGAAGGTAGGTGGATGGGGGAGTGGGGCTGAAAGGGAGTGATGTGAGAAGCTGAGAGGTGATAGGTAGAAGAGGCAAAAGGCTGAAGAAGAAGGACTCTGGTAGGAGAGAGCAGTGGACCATTGAAAAAAGGCAAGGAGTTGGGGAATAGATGGGCAGGTCATGAGGGTGGGGGAGGGGAAAGAGAAGGGGTGAGGGAGCCACAGGAATGACGGAAAACGGGGGCAGGGGGAGTGGAGGGGTTACCAGAAGTTAGAGAAATCGATGTTGAGGCCATCAGGTTGGAGACTCCCAAGGCAGAATATGAGGTGTTGTCCCTCCAACCCCTGTCTTATTCTGGCTTCTGCCCTCTTCCTTTCCAGTCCTGATGAAGGCTCTCAACCCGAAACATCGACTGTTTATTTCCCTCCATAGATGCTGCCTGACCTGCTGAGCTCCTCCAGCATTTTCTGTGTGTTGCTGTGTAACTGTAACACTTTTATTCTGCATTCTGTTATTGTTTTCCCTTGTACTACCTCAGTGCACTGATGTGATGAAATCTGCATGGATAGCATGCCAAACAAAGTTTTTCACTGTACCTCAGTTCACGTGACAATAATAAAACCAATTTTCCAATTACTGTAGGACTTGCTATTATTTGCATGGGTTTCCCTGAAAATGTGTTAAGATTTGCATTTGGTCCCTGAGAGCACATGAGTTGGTCCTTGAGTTTGGGACACATTGGTTGTAATTGGTCCCCAAGTAGGCATAAATGTTCAAATGTACTTGGATGTCACCTTCCACAGAATGTTGCTGGGAGCGTGCCAGGAATCCACGGGTCTTCTCGTTATTTAAACCTGGTCCTTGGAGGTGCATTTTATTTGATGGAAGTGTGTTGGTACCAACAGTATCTCCCTGGATGTATGTAGTATTTACCGCAGCTCCTTGGCAATGTGCCAAGATGTGGAAGAATCTTACTGGCTTTGTGCCAATGCTTCAGGGTCTCTCTGTATGTGTGATACTCCTACTGGTATGCCACTGTTTACAGGGGCCGCTGGATCTATGTTGTTATTTGCAGGCAGTCAGCTCTGTTGGGCAGGGCCACATCATTCACATGCCCGACACCAGGCTCCCGATGCGACACTCTATTTCAAGCTCTGTCTTGGGAAAAGATCACTAGGCGGACAGAGGTAAATGTTCAAGGATGTGCTCAAAGCTTCGTGTAGTGTCCCTGCTTACTCTTGATTATCTCTGGCCCCTGATGGCACAAAGTGAAGAGGAGCGTTCGGGATGGTATTGAGCCCATACATCAGGAGCACACACAAACCCATGTAAATGGGGAAGGAGTGCACCATCTCACAGGCTACCCACCCGTCAGCCGCCACCTGCCCCACCCATGGGAAAGTCTGCAGTTCCCATATTGGCCTTATCAACCACCTCAGAACCCACCAAAGTAGAGCAGAAGCAAGTCATCCTCGATCCTGAGGGACTGCCTAAGAGAAACAATTCCCTGCAGTATATCAGCATGTGTAAGAAATCCCTGGGAGTCTGTCAGTATTTCTGGTGTTGATGAAAGTGTGTCAGTATTATAGGGGATCCCTTTGGAAACTATTAGAGCTAGCGGGGAGTACCTAGCAATGTTTCAGTGTTACAGAAGTGTGCCAGAATTTATGGTTGGCTCCTGGGGATGTTATTAATTGTACAACAACCCCTGGGAAAACATCAACATTTATAGTTAGTCGCTTTGAACATGATTGTATCCGAGGAACAGCATCCCTGTTTGCAGTGGTCCTTGGAGAGTGCATAAGTAAATACGGGGGTTCTTGAGGATTGTGTAACTATAAAAAGGGTATCCCAATTGAGAAGAGCTCCTTGAGATGGTCTGTATTTGCACACGTACATTGGAAGTACAACAGTTCTTACAGAGAACCCTGGAAATGTGCCAGTATTGTGGTGATGCTTAAGTGTGTGTTTCAGTATTTAAAGGAAGTAACTTTTACTTACCGGAGCCTCACTGAGAATTTACGGGGTGTCACTGACCCACTACGAGCACTTTAGAGATTTTTTTTCTGAGAGTGTGTTACTATTTACATTCACATCCAAATCATTCACATATATTACAAGCAGCAAGGTTCCCAGCACCAATCCCCATGAAAAACCACTAGTTATAGGCATCCAATCACAAAAACAACCCTCTGTTTCCTATTGCCAAGCCAGTTTTGGACCCAATGCACCAACTTGCCTAAATCTCATGGGCCCGAACCTTTTGGACCTTTCTGCCAGGTGGGACCTGGTCGAAGGCCTTACTGAGGTCCATATAAATCACATCTCCTGCCCTGTCCTCATCAATACACTTTGTTACTTCTTCAAAAGATTCAATCAGGTTAGTTAGACGGAATCTGATCTTGACAAAGCCATGTTGGCTATCTCTGATTTGTCCCTGTCTTTCCAAGTGTTCATTAATCCTCTCGCTCAGAATTCTTTCAGTAACTTCCCCACTGCTAATGTTAGGCTCATGGATCTGTAATTACGAGGTGTTTCCCTGCTGCCTTTTTTGAAAAAGGTTGGTGGGGGGCACATTTGCCATCCTCCATTCATCTGGTGTCTCACTTGTGGCTATCGAACATTTAAAAACCTCTGTCAGAGCCCCAGCAATATCTGCCTCCCACAGCAGCCTGGGATAAATCTCATGCAGCCCTAGGGATTTATCCACCTTTAAGCCTGCTAAGGCATCGAGTACCTCCTCTTTACTTATGGAGACCTGCACTAGATTTTCGCCAACCCCTTCACTGAATCCTCCATCAACAAAGTGCACTTCCTCAGTGAATACCAATGAAAAGTATTCATTTAGGACCTCACCTATATCTTCTAGCTCCATGGAGAGATTGCCCCTGTTATCCCTCCTGGGGCCTACTCTTTCGCTGATTATTCTTTTGCTCTTAATGTATTTGCAAAATGTTTTCAGATTTACCTTAATACTGTCCATGTCTCCTCTTTGCCTTCCTGATTTCCTTTTTAAGTGGCTCCCTACACCTTTTATACTCCTGACAGGCCTCTCCTGTCAAGAGTAGAAGTATTTGTCTATGAGTATTAGTATTAAGAGTATTATTCTTCTATACCTGCTATATGCTTCCTTTTTTTACTTTATCCAACCCTTGATATCCCTCAACATCCCAAGTTGCCTGTACTTGCAGTCCTTGGCTTGTACCCTTACAGGAGCATGTTGGCCCTGAATTCTTTCTCCTTTGAATGCTTCCCACCATGCAGATGTAGATGCTGCCAGTTTACATTTTCTAGGTCCTTTCTTATTTTAATGAAATTTGCCTTCCCCCAACAGAAGACACTTATTCCTGGTTCATCCCCATCTTTTTCCATGACCTCTTTGAAAAATATGAAGTTATGGGTGCTACCTCCAAGGTGCTCCCCCACTGACTCTCCTTCAATTTGATCAGCAACAACCCTCAA
>JAUZTB010000001.1:85050071-85063412 GCA_034780895.1 Rhynchobatus australiae
GACATTAGCCATCTTGACTTTTCTGCTCCCCTCACCCACTCCAACCTCACCCCTTCTAAACATACTGCTCTCCACTCCCTCCGCACTAACCCTGATATTGTCATCAAACCAGCCGACAAAGGTGGTGCTGTGGTAGCCTGGCATGCTGACCGCTACCTTATGGAGGCCAGACGCCAACTCTCGGACACTTCCTCCTACCTACCCCTGAACCATGACCCCAATGAGGACCACCAGGACATAATTTCGTGCACCAGCACTGACCTCATCGGCTCAGGTGATCTCCCCCCTCCCCCACAGCTTCCAGCATGATAGTCCCCCAACCTAGGACTGCCAGTTTCTATCTCCTCCCCAGAATCCACAAGGAGGACTCTCCTGGCAGACCTATTGTCTCTACGTGCTCTTGCCCCATGGAGCTCGCAACCTCGTACCTGGACACTATCCTGTTCCCCTGGTCCAATCTCTTCCACCTGCATCCATGATACACCACACGCTCTCCAACTCTTCCATAGCTTTAAGTTCTCCAACAGACACAACCTCATCTTCACCATGGACGTTCAGTCCCTATACACCTTCATTCCCCATCGTGATGGCCTCACCGCCCTCCACTTCTTTCGTGACCAGAAACACAACCAGTCCCCCTTCCACGAACACTCTCCTCTACCTGGCTGAGCTTGTCCTCACCCTTAACAACTTTATTTTTGATGCCTTTCACTTTCTACAAACCAAGAGTGTAGCTATGGGCACTTGCTTGGGCCCCAGCTATACCTGCCTCTTCGTGGCTATGTTGAACAGTCTCTGTTCCAAGCCTCCTCCAGCCCCATTCCTCAACTCTTTCTCCGCTATATCGACTGCATTGGTGCCAGCTCTTGTACCCATGCAGAACTTGATGGTTTCATAAATTTCACCACTAATTTTCACCCTGCTCTCCAATTCACTTGGACTATCTCTGACACCTCTCTCCTTCCTCAATCTTTCCATCTCCATCTCAGGAGATTCCTTATCCACTGACATATTCTACAAACCCACTGACGCCCACAGCTACCTCAATTACAACTCCTCCCATCCTATCTCTTGCAAGGATACTATCCCTTTTTCTCAATTTCTCTGCCTCCACCGTATCTGCTCTCACGATGAGGCTCTCCACTCCAGGACATCCGAGATCTCCAACTTCTTTTCTAACCGGAGCTTCTCCCAGCCTGTGGTCAAGAAAGCTCGCATCTCCCCATTGCCAGTCACTTCAACTCCACCCCCCCCCCCACCCCCACACACACACACTATCACTGTGTCCTCAGCCTCCTCCACCGCCAGGAACTCCAGCTAGAACAAGTCCCATCAACCACAACCCTCTATCTTCTATGGGCAAGCCAATGCTTAATGCAAACAGCCAAGTCACAGTGGATCCCATGCATCTTGATCTTCTGCATGAGCCTACCATGTCCAAAGCCTTACTAAAATCCATATAGACAAATCCACAGCTTTACCTTCATTGATCACCTTCATCACCTCCTCAAAAAGCTCAATGAGGTTAGTCAGACATGACTTGCTCCACACAAAGCCATGCTAACTGTCTCTTAATAGGTTATGGTTTTCCAAATGCTCATAAATCCTATCCCTAAGATCCTCTCCAATAACTTCCCTACCACTGACGTGAGACCCACTGGTCTATAATTTCCATGATTATGGCTAGGTTTGAATGGTAAGCTACTTTGTGGGGAGACCCATAACGGTCCCTTAGAACTTGGATTGCCTCAATGGCCATTGAGGAATTTCACAGTGTTTTCTTCTTCTCCTTGATTTCTCATTCTCCTGTTAGATGGCACGTTGTACTGCACTGAAACAGTCTGGCCAAGGGAGCGGCAACTTCTGGAGCACAAGTCTTCAATACTATTGCCAGAATGTTGTCAGGGCTTTGCTGTATCCAATGCTTTTAGCTATTTTTTGATGTCACGTGGAGTGAATCAAATTGGTCGAAGACTGGTATCCATCATGCTGGGGACCACTGGAGGAGGCTGAGATGGATCAACTATACAGTACTCCTGACAAATGCTTCAGCTTTTGCACTTATATGCTGGTCTACCCCATCATTGGGAATGGGTTATTTGTGGACCCTGCTCCTCCAGGGAGTTGTTTAAGTGTTCAGCACCATTCACAACCGGATGTGACAAGACTGCAGAGCTTTGATCTGATCTGTTGGTTGGTGGGTAATGTTCGTAGGTAAATAACCCAGAAATGTGCCACAAGCAGAGGTACCCATGATATGTGAATCACCATAAATTGATATACCATGCCATCATTTGCTTTCTAAAAATAGGAACACTAATGAATACCAAGAAATTGCAATTAGAAGTTAAACTCATCACAAAATATTAGAACTCAACAACCTAAGAATCATTTTCATGATGTCACTGAACCTCTCCATCTCATAACAGGAAGAGTTGGAACTATATTCCTGTACACAGGGTCATAGTGTTGTACAGCCAACCCAACTGGTCCACACCAACCAATATGCCTCATCCAAGCTAGACCCATTTGCCAGCATTTGGCCCATAACCTTCTGAACCTTTCCAATCCATGTACCTGTTCAACTGTCTTTCAAAAGTTGTTATTGTACCTGCCTCAACCACTTCTTCTGGCAGCTCATTCCAAATGGATACCACCTTTTGTGTAAAAAAAAGTTGCCCCTCAAGTTACTATTAAATCTTTCCCTTCTCACCTCAAACTTAGGCCTTCTACTTCAACCCTGGGAAAAAGACTTAGTGTATTGATCCTATCCACATCCTCCTGATTTAATACACCTCTACAAGATCACCTCTCGGTCTCCTACACTCCAAGGGTTAAGGTCCTGGCCTATAGAACCTCTCCCTACAACTCAGTCCTTCAAGTCCTGGCAACATCCTTGTAAATCTTTTCTGCACTCTTTCTAGTTTAGTAAGATCTTTCCTATAGCAGGGTGACCAAAACTGAACACAATACTCCAAGTGTGGCCTCACTAGTGTCTGTACAACTGCACCATGACCTCCCAACTTTTATACTTAATGCCCTGACTAATAAAGGCCCGTGTGCCAAAAGCCTTCTTCACCACCCTGCCTACCTATGACTCCATTCTCAGTGGATCATGTACTTGTACGCCAAGGTCTCCCTGTTCTACAACACTCCCCAGGGCCCTGCCATTCACTGTGAAAGTCCTACCTGGATTTGACTTTCCAAAATGCAACATCTCGCACTTATCCCAATTAAACTCCACTTGCCATTCCTCAGCCAACTTACTCAACTGATCAAGATCTCCCTGTAATTTTTGAGAACCTTCTTCATTGTCCACTATACCACCTATTTTCGTGTCATCTGCAAACTTACGAGCCATGCCTTGTATATTCTCATCCAAATTGTTGATAAAGATAACAAACAAAAATGGGCCCAGCTCTGACCTCTGAGGCATGCCACTATCACGATCACCGGCCTCCAGTCCGAGAAACAGCTTTCCATCGTCACCGTCTGCTTTCTATCATCAAAACAATTGTGGATCTAATTAGCCAGCTCTCCCTGGATTCCATGCAATCTAACCTTCCAGAGCAGCCTATCATGTGGAACCTTGTCAAAGGCCTTACTGAAGTGCATATAAACCACATCTACCGCCCCGTCCTTCTCCCATGCACAAAGCCATGCTGACTACCCCTAATCAGCCCCTGTCTTTCCAGATGTAGGTATCTTATCCTTCAAAATCCTCTCCAGTAACTTACCTACCACAGATGTTAGACTTGCTGGCCTATAGTTTCCAGGTTTTTCTTTGCCACCCTTCTTAAATAAAGGCACAACATTCACAATCGTCCAGTCTACCAGCACCTGACCCATGGCTAACGATGATGCAAATATCTCAGCCAAAGCTCCTGCAATTTCTTCCCTAGCCACCCACAGTGTTCCTAGTCACCTTAAATACATGCCTTCTAGTATTTAACATTTCTACCCTGGGAAAAAGATTCAGACTGACTGCCCTATCTATGCCTCTCATAATTTAATAAACCTATCAGGTCTTCCCTCAGCCTCTGATGCTCCAGAGAAAACAACCCATATTTGTCCAACTTCTCCTTATGGCTCATACCCCGTAATCCAGGCAGCATTGTGGTAAACCTTTTCCATATTCTTTCAAAAGCCTCCACATCCTTCCTGTGATGGGGTAACCAAAATTGCACACAATATTCCAAATGCGGCTGAACCAAAATTTTATATAGCTCCAATATGAATTCCTTGCTTTTACACTCAATGCCCTGACCAATGAATGCAAGCATGCCTTATGCCATCTTTACCACCCTATCCACTTGAGTGGCCACTTTCAGTGAGCTGTGGACTTGGACCCCAAGATCCCTCTGTATATTAATGCCATTAAGGGTCTTGCCATTAACAGTGTACTGTCCCTTTACATTTGACCTTCCAAAGTGCAACACCTCACACTTGGCTGGATTAAACGCCATCTGCCATTTCTTCGCCCATATCTGTAAGTGATCTATATTCTGCTAAATCCTTTGACAACCTTCTTCAGTGTCCACAACCCCACAAGTCTTTGTGTCATCTGCAAACTTACTAACCTACCCATCTACATTTTCATCCATCATCCCTGCGGAACCACTCTCACAGATCTTCAGACAGAATAACACCCTTCCACCACTACCCACTGTCTTCTATGGGCAAGCTTCAGTAAAGTTGTCCTCTCTAAAGTCTACCACCCAATATGACTACATTATCACTGGTGTCAACATCACAGCGGGCATGCATCTTCATGAGTCAAGCTCCTTCCACCTTGGAACTGGAAGTATTTGATGTATCTTGCAGTTTGCTGCCCGTTGTAGACTGAGATCCTCACTTGCCAAAGTATTGCAGGTAGGGTAAGCACATGGCTTTGTATGGATTGAAGCCTTCCCATGATGCGTGGTGCCAACACTCCATAGAAATCAACCAGAAACTAAACAGTTGACGATCCTAATAAGTCAAGTAGCTGTGTGTGGGGCTTAGTGATTACTTCCTGCTGCTTAAATACTTGATCCTCTGTGAATGTTAAACATATGGCATTTGCTGCATCATTGAGGTTCTCATGGGGAGCCCTAGCAATAAGTCAGCACTGCACACTGAATGATGTCACAATCTGCTTGCTTTGCGTAGTTCCAGAGGAGAAGAGCGTGGCACGCTTTCCTAATCTGGCTGTCCAACTTGGACTATACCAAATTTGCACCTGTAGCACCCAGACAGTAGGACCCTGCAGCCAAACCTTTTAATCAATCAATCCCTCTCCCTCTCTCCCCCTCCTTCTCTCCCTATCCTTCTCTCTCCCCCTCTCCCTCTCCTTCTCTCCTTCTCTCTCTCCCTCACTCTCCCTAACATGGATAGCCTGGGGCTGAATTTGATAGCTCTCAAAAACAGACACAGGGATCATGGGGCACTTATTACTGTCAACTCAGTCATCCTCGTATTGCTTGGTAAACCCTTTGATTGCGGCCTGAGTGGCTGTAGGCCAGTACTGTGGGTGTCCAGCATCCTGGAAAGCCAACCTACATCTCTTAACACCTCTTGACAGGTATGCCCACTGTGGCACAGCAAGGGCTGGAAATAGTTTTGGAAATCATCTTGATGTGCTAGCCTGGCCACTAATGCAAATATAAAAACTAACATGAAGAAAAACATTTCAAATCAAACCACTGTAAGTAATTAATTACCCTAGATGGCTGTATTCAGTGTACCTTTACCTACCATCATGGTACCCCAGCTTGGTTGCTGGAAGGCCGATATGTGGTTGAGCAGGCTACAGACGGCTTTGAGGGTCAGTGCTGGGCATACCTTTGGACTGCATCAATGTACCATCTGCAACCACAGCCTGGCCTGGCAGCCAACACTGAGACAGCAGTAGTGGAGAGCCACCAAGGTGGGGAACTTCAGGTATATGCTCCAAGGAGCCCCCGGCACTCCGTCAGGAAGCTGCCTCAGCATATCCTCCTAATGCAGTAGAGCACAACCTTCATGCAGTTTGAAAGGTGCTGTGAATGCTGGCATCTAGAACCACTGTGGTGGCAGTCTCAACGTATACTGAAGCATCGTGAAATTGACTGGCTTCTTGTTCTGCAGTGGGAACAGAGACTGGCCTTCAGGTTGTGACTGGCTCCTCAGGTGGGATGATGCCCACTCCTTCCTGCTGGAAGGGATGCCTCCAGCCTCCGCACGGTACAACCTCCACGGAGTTCCAGCGCACCAGTTTTTACAGACGCACCATAGAAAGCATCCTATCTGGATGCATCACACTTTGGTATGGCAATTGCTCTGCCCAAGACCACAAGAAATTGCAGAAAGTTGTGAACACAGCCCAGTCCTTCACAGAAACCAGGCTCCGCTCTATTGACTGTGTCTACACTTCTCGCTACCTCAGGAAAGCAGCCAACATAATCAAAGACCTCTCCCACCCTGGTCATTCAGTTCAAGTTTATTGTCATGGGCACATATATCCAGGGTATAAATGGCATGAAAATTAGCTTTTTGCAGCAGCAGCACAGTCCATTACAAACATAAATTACATAAACTTAAACTAAAATTATATGTAACTTACTTGACACAATAAACGAAAATAACATAACAACAACAGTGCAAGTTGAGGGAAATATAGTCCAAGGTAGAATTAGGGTTTTTCAGGTGGGTACAAGAAGCTGGTGGCAGTGGGGAAGAAGCTGTTGTTGAACCTTGGGGTGTGGGTCTTCAGGCTCCTGTACCAATGGCAGCATCGAGAAGGGGGCATGGCCCAGATAGGGGGGGGTCCTTAACGATGAATGTTGCCTACCTGAGACATCACCTCTTGTAGATGGCATCGACCACCACCCTCTGTAGCCGCTTGTGTTCCTGTGCATTGGAATTCCCATACTAAGCCGTGATGCAACCAGTCATTCTTTCTCCTCCCGCTTCCATTGGGTTGAAGATACAAAAGCTTGAGAACAGGTGTCACCAGGCTCAAGGACAGCTTTTACCCCACTGTTATCAGACTCTTGAATGGACCTCTTATACAACAAAGATGAACTCTTGATCTTTCAACCTACCTCGTCGTGGCCCTTGCACCTTATTATCTACCTGCACTGCACTTTCTCTGTAACTGCAACACTATATTCTACATTCTGTTTTTGTTTTCCTTTTGCACCACCTCAATGCACGTATGTATGGAATGATCTGTATGGATGGCATTGCAAACAAAAGCTTTGCACTGTATCTCGGTGCGTGTGACAATAATAAACCAATTACCAATTACTCCTGCCTACATGAAAAGCTCTTCACCGTGTCCCTTCTTCCATGGGCTGCCTTGCGAGAGTCCTGACCTGAACCTGCTGCCAGTAGTCTGTTGGGGGACTCACCTGCCTCTCTGCATCGACTGCAGACTCCATCTCCTCAGGGACTCACCCATCTGCATTGCCTGTGTCTGAGCTTACGTGGTGTCAGTTTCTCCGCTGGCGACCATCAAATGGACTGGCAGTGTTCCTTCATCGTGTCTGACCAGGTTGATGCCCTTGGTTTTGTGAAAGGAGAGTGGTACAAGGATAGGTGAGAGGCAGAGAGGAACGCTCACACCACTAGCAGCTTGCAGATCCAAATAAACTTAATGAGGAGGAAATGGGATGATAAGAGGAACATTGTCAGTGGATACGTTATCGTCAGTCACCTCAGCTTTGCTGTGCCCTTGCTCACTGCTGTTTCAAATGTGGCAGGCACCTCCTTGGGCTTTATTGATGTACTCATTCCTGCCTCCTGCTGGTCTCCTGCTGTCAGCAATTTTCCTGCAAGGGGAGAACGTGCAAACATTGTGTGCCTGGCAGCAGGTGCAATGCCTGTGTGTACTCCACATTCCACCTCTCTCCAGTGACACCAGTCGTAGGTACTGCCCTCTACACTACACCCTCATTGTTCAACTGGCAAGAGTCTCTTTTAACAATCAACACACACACCTGATACTCCATCCTCGCATGTTTATCACTACCCGATATCACACTATCTGGCCTGTTCAGACACATCACAGCTTGGAATGGCAACTGCTCTCTGCCCGAGTCTGCAAGAAACTGCAGAGAGTTGTGATACAGCTCAGCACATCACAGAAACCAGCATCCCCTCCATAGACTCTGTCTACACTTCTCACTGCCTCGGTAAAGCAGCCAACATAAGCAAAGACCCCTCCCGCCCCAGACATTCTCTCTTCTCCCCCCTCCCATCGGGCAGAAGATACAAAAGCCTGAAACCACATAGCACCAGCTTCAAGAACACCTTCTATCCCACTGTTATAAGACTATTGAATGGTCCCCCTGTGCGAGAAGATGGACTCTTGACCTCACAATCTGCTTCGTCATGGCCTTGCACCTTATTGTCTGCCTGCACTGCACTTTCTCTGTAACTGTAACACTATATTTTTCATTCTGTTATTGCTTTTTCCTTGTACTTCCTCAAGGCACTGATGTGATGAAATGATCTGTATGAATGGCATGCAAAACAAAGCTTTTTACTGTAGCTTTGTACATATGACAATAATAAACCAATTTACCAATTTACATTGTTTGCATGTTCTCCAAATTGTTCAACCTTGATAAACACATCAGCCAAACACATGGGGCAATATTTCCTCTTGTTGAACAAGTTGGAACACTGTTGGTGCCAATTGCAATGAACTGGCAGGGCTAGGCTACAATGCTTCGCCCTGCCTCAGCGAAGAGAACATTATTAAAGCAACCATCACAGAGGCCTTGGCTGAGCCCATTCACCAAAGACTAGGCCCACTGATTCAACACCTGAGAAAAGGTGTTAAGTGCTGGCACAGGAGAGCAGCTGTGGCTTCACGGAGCCTGGATCTGTTAGGATGGCAGCGTTTGTGGTCAGCAGGACCTTGCTGACATCCAGCTGGTTCATCATAAGTTAGCTTGGCGCATGACACAGCAATTGTGTATTGGTACTGAGTTCGGGGACATCAGCTAAGAGATTAGCACTGTCCGGACTGCTGATAACCTTCCCATTTGTTGGAGCAGCCTTCATCCTTGCAAGTGGATGTCTATTTCATTGCCGTCCTCACTGGAACGTTGCTAAAGTTCAAGCGTGATTTTCACGGTTGGGTGTACAAGGTATGGTTTTGAATGTTGGGCTTTTGGTCTGGCATTGTGGTGAAGATGATGCTGAAATGATCAGGAACAGAGGAAGATCAAGCTGGGAAGTGGAATGAGGAATTGGGTTTGTGGTGATTGAAGGTACAGCCCTATGAGTAATAGAATTATACAGCACAGAATCAGGCCCTTCGGCCCAACTGGTCCATGCCAACCAAGATGCCCCAACCAAGCTAGTCCCATTTGCCAGCATTTGGCCCACTTAATCTTTCCAATCCATGTACCTGTCCAACTGTCTTTTAAAAATTGTTATTGTACCTGCCTCAACCTCTTCCTCTGGCAGCTCATTTCACATATACATTATATAGCCCTTTATAGAAAAAAGTTGCCCCTTAAGTTGCTATTAAGTCTTCCCCCCTCACCATAAACCTATGCCCTCTAGTTTTTAATTACCCAGCCCTGGGTAAAAAAAGACTAAGTACATTCACCCTATCTATGTCCCTCATGATTTTATACATCTCTGTAAGATCACCTCATAGTCTCCTATGCTCCAAGGAATAAAGTTCTAGCCTGTCCAACCTCTCCCTATAACTCAGCCCTTCAAGTCCTGGCAACATCCTTGTAAATCTTTTCTGCACTCTTTCCAGTTTAATAACATGCTTCCTATAGCAGGGCAATCAAAACTGAACACAGTACTCCAAGTGGTTCCCATGTTTCCCATAAAGAACAGGACACTTGACTTCCCACACCTCCATCTTGTGTTCTGCAGTAGATTGCAAGCCAAGAGCTCACAGGATTGCCGGGTTGCACTGCCTGCAACAGGCCACAGATCTGGAAATCTGTACCACAAAGTTGCCCCCAATTCAGTTGAGGCAGTGGAAGCTTTGCTTCAGTGCACTAACAATCTCACTAAGGCTGTAGGCTGTCTTTAAATGCGTGCTCTGCTCTCGTGCGTGTGGGTGAGGAGTTGAGGGCCAAGTGATGAAAGTGTCAGTGATTACCTCCCAGTAGATTTCCTTTGATGGAAGGTGCAGGACGCAGCAGACTTGGTGCAAAAATCAGAAGCATTGTGACTGCCACCTGGATGCCATGAAGTGACTATTTGTGATGCTTGAGGTACAGTCACAGAGCAGCTGCACAATCAGGAAATGGAAACCCTTCCCTCGCTCTTCTGGAACACACGGTAATGTGATGTGAATGCAGTCATCCACAGCCTCCACCATCAGGAAGCCAGTAACTTTGCAAACTTGCCTGCTTCCCTCCACTGAAGAAGGCAATCTGTTCCACTCTCTGGGAGAATAGTGTCCATAGCCCCTGCCTTTGTATTGCAGGGATACTCTGCTTCCAGTCTGAAAGAGCTCTGATATATAAAAATTGATGGCCTTCCTGATCTTTACAATGTCACTCTTGAGCCCATAATGCAGCTCACATTCCACTGCCTTAAAGAAGGAATACTGCAATATCAGAGGCAACATCTTTCTGACGAGTTATTAGATTGAGGTTCTCGCTGTCCATTGAGATGGACATTAAGATGCTGTAACATTGTTTGACGAAGAATGAGGCCCTGACCAGCATCCATCCCTCAATCAAGCCAGATTTAACATCTAATGTCATTTACAGGTTTGTTATGTGCTGCCACAGAGTTACAGCAGTGACCATACTTTGAAAGTAACGAACTGTATCTGAGGCAGGTGAGAATGGTGCTATATAAATGCAATTCTGCATTTCATATATTTTCTACATGTTTGTCCTTTCCTAGTTGTCCCAAGGCAATGGTAGAAATGTGCTGTCTTCCTGCACTGCTGCAATCCCTGGACTGAAGGTATTCCTACAGCGCCATATGGTAGAGGCTTCCTAAATGTCAGAAGTGATAGTATAATATCAGTATGTGTGACCAGGTGTTCCCATGATATTGCTGCAGTTGATCTTCCAGACTTTGGAGGTAACAGAGGAGGAAGAGAGTACTAAAGTAAGTTAATGCATAATACAGCGATATGGTATTGAGTTCAGGGACATCAGCGAAGAGACTTGCACTGTCCAGACCGATGATAAGCTTCCTGACTGTTGTTGGAGCAGCCTTCAATCTCACAAGTGGATATCTGTTTCATTGCTGTCTTCACTGGAACGTTGCCAAAATTCGGCTGGGAAATTCCACGATTTTGACCCAATGAAGGCACGGCTGAATACAAGACATGCAGCCAAGCATTGGCTAGGTGTAGCCACAGCCTCTGTCACTTCCTACTCCTCAGCACAGCAGGTCAACTGATGGAGCACCTTCCGTGTGTTTATTCACGAGGCCATTGTTGAGTGCTTCGCTTTGATTGCTCATCTCTGAAGAGAAATGGCTCGATCTCGCTGACAGAAAAATGATTTGTCACTCAACCCAACCATTTGAAGTAAAGAGAGCTTTGTTCAAAGTGCCTGTACCATAAACAAAAGCTTGAGTCAATGCAGTCTGAGTTAAAGGCTCCACAAAGTTTCACTCTGCAGTGCTTCATATTTTGTGTGAGGACCGATATTTGTGAGGATGAAAAGGGTTGGAATTTCTCAGACAGGGAGAGAAAGTTTGCCTAATATGTGTGTGTTTATGAAGCTTAACAGAAAAAGAAGGGTCTGTATACAGAGGACTGGGGGAGGGGGAACAAGGGCATGCAGTCTCGAACTATTTGCTCTGTTATTGTGGGCTCTCCAGGATTTACAGCTTGTTCTGCTCAATGACTTTTGAAAAGTTGCCACGTGATAGTTTTTCTTCCAGAAGTGTAAACAAGGGGTGGGAGACCGGAAGCCAGGAGGAATCAGCCTTAGTTACACATCTGGATTCCTGTTGACCAAATCTCCAAAAATCTGCTGGTTTAAGTTACAACAATTTCCAAAGGAAGCATCACTGCTGCTTTGAAATACCATGTCAACAAACCTCTGACACCCTTCATCCTTGCCAACTTTCTCCTCTCCTATAGCCCAGCTTCAGCAAGGCTTCACTCACTTTCTTGTTCTGTTGATTGTTTGCATGATGAGAGTCAGCAGTATGTGCTGTCACACACATTGACAGGCAATCTGGCAGTGCTTCAGTTTAATATCTTGCATCTGGTTTTCAATCCCTCCAATGCCCTTCCCAATATTGGTAACATTTTGCTGTCCTACAATTCCCTGCAGTCTTTGCATTCTTCCCATTCTAGCCTGATGTCCGCCCCTGATTTTTACTACTTTCACCCTTGGTGGCTGTTTTGTCAGCTTCCTGGGCTTTGAGCTCCTCAATTGTCTCCCCCATCACCTCTCTCCCTCATCCTCCTTTGTCCCTACTTCAAAAGTTACCAAGTATTTCCTGATATCCGATGTCAAAATTAATCTGATAACATTCCTGGATGCCGCCTTTACATTTTACTTTACAATCACAAGTTAGTAACTAGTAGAGCTGCTGCCTCAGAGCTCCAGAAACCCAGCTTTGGTCCTGACCTCCAGTGCTGTCTGTGTGGAGTTGCACATCGGGGGATTGATTTCCTCCCCATGTTCCAATGTTGTGTAGATTTTTAGGTTAATTGCCCACAGTAAATTGCCTCTATGATGTATTTGAGTGATAGAATCTCAGGGGAGTTAATGGAACTGTAAAGAGAATAAAAGTGGGATTAGTGTTGATGGGTGCTTGATGATTGGCACATACTCAGTGGGCCGAAAGGCCCATTTCCTTGTACGACTGAACAAGTCTGTACAGCTCCACAATCCTGCCCACAGCCAATATATTCACTTAATCACAGGATGGCCAATCAGAGCAAACCCCTAATTACTCCAATTTCCTGCTCCTCCTATCCTCTGGTATAACCTGTGGGCACTGAGGTCAGTCCTTGGACCCAAAATGCCCTTCTTCACCCCGAGCCTTCTCCCCAAAATACCCACCACTCCCATACTTCCTTTGCACAAACGGGAACATGCAGAGGGCTTCTCAGATATAACAATGTTATCTGCTATCCACTGTATCCTGACAAGTACGTAAAATTATGAGAGGCATAGATTGGGTAGATAGCAGAGTCTTTTTCCCAGAATGGAAATGTCAAATACCAGAAGGCATAACTTAAAGGTGAGAGGGGTAAAGTTTAAGGGAGATGTACAAAACTTGTTTTGTACACAGAGAGTGGTAGGTGTCTGGAACTTGCTGCCAGGGCAGGTGATGTAACAATGTTGAACAAAGAGCAAGCTCACAGAGAACCCAAATGCAGCACACTGGTACAAGACTGGAGTCAGGATACTT
>JAUZTB010000001.1:85081831-85098834 GCA_034780895.1 Rhynchobatus australiae
TCTCTCTCTCTCTCTCTCTCTCTCTCTCTCTCTCTCTCTCTCTCTCTCTCTCTCACTCTCTCTCTCTCTCTCTCTCTTGATGCTGCCTGAACTGCCAAGTCGTCTGTTTTTATTTCAGATTTGCAATGTCTGCAGGCTAATTTTGACTTCAGCCTTTCTCCTTCTGTTGGAGCAGAATGAGTACAACAAATACCTTCAAGTCCACATCATCCTGTAGTCACATTGGATGCAATGACCAGCGTCACCGAAACTGGACCTGGGTTGGGAGAGGTCCCTTGCTGGTGCTGTGATACACAGCACGGCTCCAAGGGTAAGGCTGTGCTGTGAATTAGAAGCTGGCTGTGACAGGCGTGTCTGGTTCAGATGGAGGGAGTGCCCCAGACAAGCTTTGAGCTTGCAGGTAAACAGACCTATCACGAGACGCTGATGGTAATCAAAGACCAAGTGCAAATATGTCCTTGGTCCCACAGGAATTCAAGTCACTGTGATCAGCCTCCCACACCCAGACCTGGTTTCAGTGGTGTTGAGATATCTGCCACGTCCAATGACAATCTGTCATTCTAATCGTTCTAGAAGTATCAGTGTTGGTTTCGTTAGACACAAATATCTGTTGCTTCTGGGGCCTCTGGGGTTGTTGGCTGCCAGGGTAGGCTTGCTTTACATTTAAGCTGCATTATTGCTTTAAACTGGCCATTTAGTTTATATTAAGGAGATCCTCACTGGGTCCAGAGGTCAAATAAGGATAGACTGGAGATAGATTGAATCCAGAGTGCACTCAGATATTGGCAGTGAATGGATTGAGATTCCCCCAACGGGACAACGATATCAAGGATGCCACAATGGTGCAGCTGGTAGAACCGCTGCCTCACTGTTCCAGTGACCTGGATTCGACCCTGACTTCCGCTACTCTCTGTGTGGAGTCTTTACGCTCTCCCTGTGACCGTGTGAGTTTCCTCCGAGTGCTCTGGTTTCCTCCCATATCCCAAAGACGTGCAGGTTGGTAAGGTAAATGGCTGCTGTAAATTGCCTCTAGTGTGTGGGTGAGTGGTAGAATCTGAGGGGGAAAGTTGATGGGAATGTGTGATTATTGTAGGATTAGTGTAAATGGGTGGTTGGCATGGATTCAGCAGGCAGAAGGGCCTGTTTCCATTGCCACATGACCCTTCCAAGTTCCTGGGGAAGGAAAGATCCTCAGTAATCCTTCTGGGAGTTCATTGAGTCCTATCGGTGCTGGCCCTGGATCTTGTGAAGATGACTCCATGAGTCCCACCACCCTCTATCAGGACAGCTTCTGTCCCACTGTTATAAGATTATTGAATGATTCCATCATACGATAAAATGGATTCTTGACCTCACAATCTACCTCGTTATGACCTTGCACCTTATTGTCTACCTGCTCTGCACTTTCTATGTACCTGTATATTCTGCGTTCTGTTATTGTTTTACCTTGTACTACCTCAATGCACTGATGTGATGAATTGATCTGTATGAACGGTATACAAGACAAGTTTTTCACTGTACCTCGGTACAAGTGACAATAAACCAGTTTACCTGGAGCACTCTGGTTAATTGTGTGTCATTTTTCAGTGTTGCACCGGCTGCTCTGTCAAAGAACAGTTGACTTATTTGGTTTGATTAATTTTCCTGCATCCCTGCAAAGCTGGCACAGGGGCTGTCCACACCCATGCTACTGGTACCACTTTCAATCCACGTTCGAGGCTAATACAAAGTCGACCATCACTGCTGGAGTCTGAATTCAGCCGATCAGCTTCCTGGACAAGCCAGTAGAGGGAGCCATCTCGCCAGCTGTGGTGGGGGGAGAAGCTGAGAAAAACAGGTCAGCCTGAGAAAGGGAAAACTTGGGATTTTGTTTTAACTGCCTGAGAGAAAACATCTCCTTTGCAATCAATGACCTCGTGCCTTACGGTTTGAAGAAGCTCCACTCCTTGTGTGCTATCTGACTTTAGCAGAAAGCTGCTACTCTGCAGGACTTCTGCTAGGAGGGAGCACCTCGTGAGCTGCTTGGAGCTCCAGTGTTGTTTGAACTAATAAAAACAAATTTAGAAGGGTTTCACGTAGCGCTGACTTTTCCCTGCAGTTTGCTCGCAGCCATGCTCTATAATTGATTCCAGGGGACTCCAAGCCAGTCCTTCAGAGTGGGAAATACCCTGGGTGCGCAGCACCGAGAGGGGAGCTGTGCTTGAGCACGTCCTGAGCTCCCAGATGGTCACGTCGCCATTTGGATGTAAACGGTGCTCAGTGCCGGCTGGGGAGCAGAAATGCTGTGCAATGCTGGAGGTGGGAGGAGTTTCTCAGCCATACGTCCCCTCCCACTCTCTGTTATACATTATTCACCTTTAAATGTGGGTTCTGTTTCAAAACGCCATTGACCAACAAAGAGGGGAATTTCTTTTAAAGCGGTCACTGCATAGCCTGGGGCTGTATGAGTGCCTGGACTTGATAAATAAAATAAACAACATGCAGGCCGTACAATCTGGATAACATTTCTAGACAGAGTTACATATCATACCGCTTTAAAAGAGAGGTCTCAACATGAGAACAACAGGTAGTGACACAGGGCACCGGGCAATGGAGCTGGATTAACATCAGTGGAGGCACAGTCAATGACACAGGCTGTTGGGTGAGAGGGGTTACTGAGGGACAGTGTGAGGGAGCTGGATTAACACCAGTAGAGATATAGTCAGTAGCAAATGGTGCTGAGGGAAAGTGAATGGGGTGCAGGACTGAAATAGTAGGGACACAGTGGGTTCTACAGATTGTTATGCAGAAGGATTACTGAGCTGGATTCTGAACTCTTGATGAGTACCAATCCCAATTGTCTCCGATTCTTTGTGGTGTCCTGGTTAATACCCTATAGCAGAGCAGTCTACATGAGTGAAGGAGCTGATCGCACAGAGGACAGTGGGCAGCAGTGTGCTGTTTGATGTCAGTGGGCCTGCAGGAGGGATTGCTGATTCCAAAGCAGCGGTCCCCGATGGAAGGTGGACAGGGCTGGAATACAGACGTATCTCTGACCTTCTGGTTGACCTCTCTGTAAACAATAAAGCTGGCCAGCAGAGAGGGCTAGGGTGCCTGCTCAAAACCTTCCACCTTGGAACCTACTCTGATCAAGTCAATCAAAATAGTATGTGGCTGGAACAAACTGTGTTTGACATCACTCCTTACATTGTGCCTTGGTGTGGTTTACTATGTTGAGGGAACTCTTTGAGTGGCTTGAACCTCTGATCCACAGTGTGGATGTTTCTGTGAGGATAAATATGGGTGAAGGTGTTAGCACATGATGACGTACAGTAGATGCCAACGGGTATTTTGGAGCCCAGAGCTACATCTAGTGCCTTCTTAATGTTGGATGGCAAACTCATACTGTACCACAGTCCGCTTACACTATTTACAAGCACCATCAACCGCTGACTAGTTGGTTGCTGGTTGATTTTTTTCAATTGTCGCTGCAGTTCTACCAACGTTTGGTTCTTTCCATTGTTTCAGAGGGTGGTGGGTATATGGAACGAGCTGCCAGAGGTTGTGGTAGAGGCGGATACAATTACAACATTTATAGGACACTTGGACAGGTATGTGGGTAGGAAAGGTTTGGAGGGATATGGAGCATATGTGGGCAAATGGAACTAGCTCAGGAAAGCACCTTGGTCAGCATGGATGAGTTGAACCAAAGGGCCTGTTTCCATGCTGTATGACTCTATGACTCCATTGTTACTTCAAGCTGATGAACACTACAGGGTGCAGGATGCTGTTCTGTGACTTCAGGATGCTGCACCATCTATCTGCTCCCAGACGTGGCTGCATTGGAAGACACCCCTCCTGTAGGATGAGCGAAAACCCCCAGAGCAAGACAGGCCAGTGGGTGAGGTGGCAAGAGCAGGAAGGCTCTCAGTAGGAGGACACTTCGGTCCAGGGTATTCATTGAACAAGTCGACAACTTGTACCCCAGCAACGAATAATTTTCAAGATGGAAGCACTCAACAGGTCAGGCAGCATCCGTGGAGAAAGAAGCAGCTTCAATGTTTCAGGTCTGCTTTTATTTTGGATTTCTGGCATCTGCAGTTTTTCTTTCGAGATATCTGCCCTTCACTGAGGACTGTGTCACTGAAACTCGGCATCTCCTGCTTTCCCCTCCCCCTGCTCTCATGACCTGCCCATCTATTCCCCACCCCTTTCCCTTTTTTCGGTGGTCTACTGTCCTCTCCTACCAGATTCCTTCTTCTTCAGCCCTTTGCCTCTTCCGCCTATCACCTCTCAGCTTCTTACATCTCCCCCCCTGCCCCACCCAACTACCTTCCCCCTCTCACCTGGACTCGCCTATCACCTGCCAGACTGTGCTCCTCCCCCTCCCCTGACCACCTTATTCTGGCTTCTGCCCTCTTCCTTTCCAGTCCTGATGAAGAGTCTTGACTCGAAACGTCGACTGTTTATTTCCCTCCGTAGATGCTGCCTGATTTGCTGAATTCACCCAGCATTGTATGTGTGTTGCTCCTGCAACTTAATGACAAACTCAGAGCAGGACAAGGACCAGATTGCCAGGGGCTGTCAAGGTAAGAAGTTTTTGCATCAAGATCCTTCCAGGTGGGAAATGGAGACATTTGCAAGGTCTTGCAGCTTGTTGAGTAAGAGAGGTTTTTGAGGCTCCTCTCTCAGAGAGAGCATTTCATTGTCTCTTGTCTAAGAGCGGCAGGTGGAGAGAGCAGATTGCAGGCATCCCCTGTGGTCTAGAGTGCCATAGACTGCGTGCACAATGCTTAGCAGGTGGTGACTATCCTGTGTTGGAACAGAGAGGCATTCCACTTCCTCAGGGTCCAGCTGGTGTGTGAGCGAGGGCAGCAAGTCCTGCGGGCCTGTGCCCAGTACCCTGGCACTTGTCGTGATGCCTTCATTCTGTAACTGTCCACGTGCTGGCTGCATTCGATCTACTACACCGTATCAGAGAGCCATCCCAATCCGTGTCCCCGAGAACTGTGTGCATGAGGTGTGACAGAGCAGTCTCCCCACCTGTGGAGCAAGGCTTCTGCAGCTTTGGCAGCTCTGGAGGACCTCTGCAGTTCTCGCCGGAGGTCACTGCAAGACGCATCGCCTCACCCGCATAAGGAGCAGGAGGATAAAGAGGGATTCATACAGTTATACAGCATAGAAACAGGCCCTTCAGCCCAAATCATCCATGATGAAGAAGATGTCTATGTACGCTAATCCCATTACATTGGAAGTAACAATGGAGTCATAGAGTCATATAGCATTGAAATTGGCCCTTTGGCCCATATCACTCTAAACTTTTCCTGTTCATGTTTCTGTCTAAATGTCTCTTAAATGTTATAATTGTACCTACCTCTACCTTTTGTTCTGGCAGCTCGTTCCATATACCCACCACCCTCTGTGTAAAAAAAAGTTGCCCCTCAGGTCCCCTTTTAAATCTTTCCCCTCTCACCTTAAAACCTATGCTTTTGAGTTTTAGTCTCCCCTGCCCTGGGAAAAAAGACTGTGACCATCCACTTTACCTATGCCCCTCCTGATTTTATAAACTCCAATGACGTCACCCCTCGGTCTCCTTCACTCCAGAGAAACAGCCCCAGCCTTTCCTTGTAACTCAAGCCCTCCACTCCAGGCAGTGTTCCTGTGAATCTTTTCTGCACCCTCTCCAGGAAGAGGGTGCAGAGCCCTTCCCTGCTCACGCATTCCCGTGAGGAGTCATCTGAGTGTGATCCCACAACCCCAATTCCCCATCCAGCGGGTGGAATATGGCATGTGAAGGTGCCTTTGCTGACCTTGACCTTTCATAGGAAGTCATTGAACTCCTTGTGGCATTGTGTCTAGGTCCACTGGGCTTGATTCCTGGGATTAACCTCTAAATCAGGCTGCTCCTGTGCAGTTGAATATGTTTGGAAAACCTTCTCCACCTACAGAATATCAAGTTTCCACCTCCCCCACTGTTGTCCAGACCAGCGTCTAAAAACACTGTCTCTCGTAAGAGCATAAGGAATAGTAGTGGGCCATTCAGCCCTTCAGGTCTACTCCACCATTCAATCAGATCAAGGCTGATCTTCTCCATCAACATCATTCTCCAGGCCCATCCCAATATCCCAATTCCTCACGTATCTAGGAACCTGTTTTGATCTCGGGTTTGAATGAAATGACTGATCCTCCACAGCCTTCCAAGGAAGAGCACTCCAAAGGTTCACCGCACGCTGAGTGAAGAAATGTTCTCCTTATTTCAGTCCTTTGTATTATATTGTGACTGCAATCTCTAGTTCTAGACTCTTCAACCAGCAATAACATCCCTCTTGTTGAGCATTCCAACTATGTTGTACACTTCAGTGAGGTCACCTCTTATTCCCCTGAACACCAGAGGTTAGAGGTCTAGTCTACTCAATCTCTCTTCATGTGACAGTCCTGCCATTGCAGTTACCTGTCTGGTGAATCATTGCTACACTCCCTCTATAGGATGTATGGCATTTTTTCAGACAAGGAGACCAAAGTTGTACAGAATTCTCCAGGTATGGTCTCACCAAGAACATATATAACTGTAGTAAGATACCTTGACTCGAACTCAGATATTCTTGTGATAAAAGCCTTTTGGTATTGGTATTGGTATTGGTTTATTATTGTCACTTGTACCAATGTATAGTGAAAAGCTTGTCTTACAAACCGATCGTACAGGTCAATTCATTACACAGTGCAGTTACATTGCATTAGTGCAGAGTGCATTGAGGTAGTACAGGTAAAAACAATAACAGTGCAGAGTAAAGTGTCACAGCCACAGAGAAAGTGCAGTGCAGATAGACAATAAGGTGCAAGGGCACAGCAAGGTAGATTGTGAGGTCAGAGTCCATCTCATTGTATAAGCGAACCGATCATTTATGTTCCTAACTGCTGCTGTACTTGGACATTATCTTTCAGGGCAGCACACTGCTGCGGCTAGTAGAGCTTCTGCCTCACAGCACCAGTCACCCGGGTTCAATCCTGACCACTGGTGCTGTACCTGTGGAGTGTGCATGCTCTCCCTGTGACCGCATGGGTTTCCCCGAGTTACTTCAGTTTTCTCCCACGTTCCAAAGACATGCAGGTCGGTAGGTTAATTGGCCGTTGTAAATTACCACTAGTGTGTAGGTGAGTTGTGGAATCTGGGAGTTGATAGTAATGTGGGGAGAATAAACTGGGTTAGGGAGGATTTGTGTAAAAATGGGTGGTGGATAGTTGGCACGGATGTGATGGGCTGAAGGGCCTGTTTCCCTCTATGACTCTCTGCATCCTTGTATCATTGGAATATTTGTACCTTCAGTCAGCTGATCAGAGGTTGGTTTTGCCTGTACTTTAGCCTCTGTCAATACTGCTGCACTTTCGGTCTGATTGCTGGTGATGTTGGGCTGTATTCAGAGCTGTCTGGGACCTTTCATCCTCCAGGAGGCTGCGCGAGCTGTTTTAGTTGGGCAGCTTTTGCCAATGTCCTAGGCTGGTATTTATTTTTATGTCAGGATGAAAAGTCAGCGGACCCTCTGACCATGTTTATTATGTGCTTGAAGACAATGTGCAATCATGGGGGAAGAGCCAAATGTTGCTCTGGAATGAAAAGGGAGCTTGTACTGCATGCATCTCATTGACTTCTGCATAACCTCCACCTCAGGAATGTCCTCAGAAGATTCCTGGAACCCTGCTGCTCTCCGCTGACAGCCAAAACGTGACTTTCATTTTTCCAACAGAGTCGGTGCGAGCTTTAAAAACAAGAGTTGCACAGTCTGTGATCAGCATTGTTCAGAGGCTCGCGCTCGTCTGTTCTTATCTCATCTCTAACCCGGCTCCAGAACGTTAACAATTTAACCCCTCCAGCTTGCTCTGAAATTCATGAACAATCTGTACCTCAATCCCATCTATTTACCTTTGCTCTGTACCCTTAAGAGTCATGGAGTTATACAGCACAGAAACAGGCTCTTCAGCCCAACGTCCATGTTAACCAAGGTGCTGGCCTGAGCTAGTCCCATTTGCCTCTGATTGGCCCATGTCCCTCAAATCCTTTCCTATCCATGTGTCTGTCCAAATGTCTTTTAAATGTAGCAATTCCACCTGCCTCTGCAGCTTCTTCTGGCAGCTCATTCCATATACCCACTACCCTCTGTGTGAAAAACTTGCCCCTTAGGTTATGTCCTCTTGTTTTAGACTCCCCTACCCTAGGACTCCTAATCTCCAAGAAAAACAGTCCCAGTCTATCCAGCGTCTCCTTATAACTCAAGCCCTCCAGTCCCAGTAACATCCTTTTGAACCTTTTCTGCACCCTCTCCAGCTTAATGACATCCTTCTTATAGCTGGGTGACCAGAGCTGTACACAATGCTTCAAGTGTGACCTCGCAGCAACTCGTGCAGTTGCAATATGACATCCTAACTCCTGTACTCAGTGCCCTGACCAATGAAGGCAAGCATGCCAAACACCTTCTTCGCCACCGGGTCTGCCTGTGTCGTCATTTTCAGAGAACTTCTATATGCCGCTGTTCTACAACATTCTCCATGCCTTCCGTTCCCAGTTGAACAGAGCTTCCTATTCATCATGTGTTTCAGTTCATGTGTTTAATTAGAGGTATTTCAGTCTAGATATCTTAGTGCAGGTACTTCAGGGCAAGAATGTTAGCTTCTGTATACTATTTCATGTAATCTACTTGATGTTTTTCAGTTTAATTAATTTAGTTCATACCTCCAAACTAATGTATTTTATTTCAGGTATCAGAGTTCAAGTATTCTGTTTCAGTTATTCATAGAGTTGAGCTCAGGTATTTCAGTAGAGACATTTTAAGTACAGGCATTTTATGTCATATAATGTAAAGGAGGTATTTCAGGTGTTTTGGTGTGAATACTCAAGAGTCATACAGCATGGAAACAGGCCCTTCAGCCCATCTCGTCCATGCTGACTGTGTTGCCCAGCGAGCTAGTATCATTTGCCCATGTTTGGCCCATAGCCCTCTAAACCCCTCCTATCCATGTACTTATCTGGATGGCTTTTAAACGTTGCTAATGTGCCCGCCTCAGCCACTAATTCTGGCAGCTCATTCCAAATACGCACCACCCATTGAGTGAAGGAGCTTCCCCTGATATCCTTTTAAATCTCTCACCTCTGATCGTAAACGTATGCCCTCTTGTTTTTAGCACCCCCTCCCCTGGGAAAAAGACCATGCACTTTCCCTCTGTCCGTGCCCCTCATGATCTTATATACCTCTATCAGATCACCCCTCCATCTCCTATGTTCCAGGGAATAAAGTCCTAGTCTACACAACCTCTCCTTATAACTCAGGCACCCAAGTCCAGGCAATGTCCCGGTAAATCTTTTCTGCACTCTTTCTAGTTTAATTAACATAGTGACCAAAACTGTAGACAATACTCCAAGTGCGGCCTCACCAACATTTTATATAACTGCAACATAACTTCCCAACTTCAATACTCTATGCCCTGACCGACTAAGGCAGGCCTGCCAAACACTTTCCTAACCACCCTATCTACCTGTGCCGCCACTTTCAGCGAACTATGCACTTGCACTCCTCGGTCCCTCTGTCCCGTAACATCCCCAGGGCCCTACCATTCACTGTACAAGTCCTACCCTGGTTTGATCTCCCAAATGCAATGCCACACACTTATTTGGACTTCACTCAAGGTATCCAAGTACTGGTAGGTACCTTGGTTCTAGCACTAACACTCCAGTGAGATATTTCAGCAAGGTTTAGTATAGTTATTTCAGAACATGTATTGTGGTTTAAGTACAGGAATTTAGTGGTTTATTTCAGTACAGGAATTCGATTTTATGTGTTCTAGCTCAGGCAGTTAAGTACCGGTATTTACACCAGGTATTTTGTTGCAGGAACTTAAGTACAGATGTTCAACTTGTTGAGTGGTTTGATTCCTTTCTGCACAGTCAGTCACAGAGTTGATGCCATTTATCATGACCTTTTACTTAACACAGCAGACTGTGTGAAGGCAGGCAGTCCATGGTAAGTGGCAAGAAATAATCTCTGTAATGTGCATCATGGGCTAGCAGAGAGAGAGAGTATAGAACACAAGACAATTTATTGCCCAACCTACAAACATGTATCATTGTAACGCACGTCATCCCTGACTTAATTGTCAGGCTAAAAGAGCTAAATTTAACATTTATAGTTACTGCTCTTGACCTACTGATATATAAAAGCTTTACTTTAACTATGTTACTTCAACTATTTCAGAACATGCGTTTCAGTTTTCATATGTCAGTTCAAGTATTCTAGTGCAGATTTTCAGTTTTACATATTTAAATTTCCATATTTCAACTCATCAGTTTAGCACTGACAATTGTATTCAGATATCTCCCTAAATGACTATATTCAGTATTGTAGTTCACACATTCTTGTTTTAACATTTAAGCATATTATTTGTTTGTTGAGACATTCTAATACATTTTGCTGCATGTGATCTAATGCAAGAATTTCACTACATCACGTCCAGTTCTTTTTCCACCAAGTATAATTTATTCATAAAATCTACAATTATGCAACCCTGGTCTATCAAACATAAATGAACCTTCATGTTCTGTAATGGCCCTATTATTAAACACAAAGTATACACATAAAAGGTGCTGTCAAAGTCTGTGCGGTGCCAGCGATAACCGTACCACTAGCAGGGGTATTTTAGTTCAGCAGATGCTGTTTAGATGCAATTTTTTAAGTGTAGGTATTTATATCGGATATTCCAGCTTCATTATTCTAGTAAAGCCAATTTACAGCAGCCAACTAATCTCCCAACACACATATTTTTGGGATGTGGGAGGAAACTGGAGCACTTGGAGGAAACCCACACAGTCACAGGGAGAACGTGCAAACTCCACACAGGTTGGGATTGAACCGGGTCTCTGGAGCTGAGAGACAGTGGCATACCCACTACGCCAGTGATGGAGTCTTGTGGAAGATGATGGAAATGTGGGAAGAATTTAAAAAAAGGGGATTAATGGTCAGTATTTTGGGACTATTCCGGCTCAGGTATTTCAGTACAAGTATTTTAGTTCAGTGCCTGAGTCAAGTTATTACACCCTTGGATGGATATATTAGCCAAGAAAGCAGTGCAGTGCACCTGTTATTCAAGGGTTAAATTGCACAGAGATATAACACAAACTGGAGTTGTAGTCCCTGGAATTTAGAATGTCAAGGGCCGATTTGAATAGAATTTTCAAGGTATTGCTAGAAACTGAAAAGTAGAGGGAGGGTAAACATTTCTCCAGCTTGGTCAGTCCAGGAGTAAAGGTTTAGTCCAAAACTTGGAACCAGGTATTTCAGAAGTAAAGTTAGGGAAGCATGTCTTCACACACTGAGAGGTACAAGTATAGAACTCTCTTGGGAAACGTTCTCTTTACAAATGGTAAGAAAGAGCAAGCAGTTCAGAGATTTCAGCAAGGATTCCAGTTCACTATTTCAGTATGACTATTTAAGTGTTTCACTTTGGGTATTCCAAATTAGGTAACTGCACATAGATATTTTAGTTCAGATACTACAGTGCGGGTATGGTATATTAGTTCAGCTGTCTACATCCAGGTGTTCCAAGGCATGCTCTTTTCACTTCAGGTATTAATTCATGACTGTTACAGCACAGAGGTTTGTTTTATCTTAGGTTTTAATGCAGATATTTTTAGTTCAGGTATTTCAGTTTAAAGATTTCAGTAATTTGGATCCAGTATCTTACTTGAGGCATTAAGTATGGGCATTCGAAGTCAGTATTTAAGTTGATTTATGTTATTTCTGGTGTTTCAGTAGAGTAATTTTATTTCAGATATTTCAGACCAGGTGTTACTTAAGGAAGTGCATCAAAAAAATAGTGTAAATTCTGGAAACCTCAAATGAAACAGAAAATGCTGGAAATACTCAATGGGTCAGGCAGCATCCGTGGAGAGAGATCACAGACATTCCCCTTGTTCCACTTATTGCCCTCCCCCACCTTGTATGTTACCTGGACTAACCGACATTCTCTCTTTCTCAGTTATAATGAAGGGTCTTCGATCTGAAATGTTAACAGTTTCTCTTTCCACAGAAAAGTTTTCCCAGGATTTCTGGTTTTATATTATTATTTAAGTACAGCTGTTTTAGTCTAGATTTCTTAATTCAGGTTTTTTGAGATCTGGTGCATTAGTACATCAGTTCATTACAAGACCTGATACTTCATTTCAGAAACTTCAGCTATTTTGGTTAAGATGACAGAACAGTTACATCAATTCAGCTGTTTCCTGTCAGGGTAATTAGTTTGCGTATGGTTCCACTGGTATTTCAATAAGGTTAGCTCAGGTTCAGTAAAATAATTCAAATATTTCAATCCAGTTTTTTTTGTTATCAATCAAATGCTGCAGTTTCGTAGAGGTCGACCTGGGGCTGGGAATTACTGCTCAGTATTCCAGTTCTGGGCAAGATCTGTGGAAAAAGAAGCAGTCAATGTTTCAGGTCGAAGGCAGTATTATGCAAGTGTAGATACATATCACTGTTATCTACACATAAATAGCTATGATGCTGGGAGAAGACAGGTCAGCATTACGTGCAGAGGGACGTGGATCAGTGTTACGTATACTGGATACAGATAAGCAGTGTGTACAGGGTGGGGGAGTAAGTCTCAGAGGCATAAATCAGTCCCAAGATTTGGAAACATTGGATTCTTGACATGTAGAAACAGGGTGGCCTCTAATGGTGAATTGGTTTGACCTCCCTGTTGCCATCTTCATCTTTGTGGCCAGGAAGGCGCAAAGAGGGATGAAGTTAAAGTGTCAAAAGGTAAAAACAGATAAATAAACAATAAATTTATTTGATAGCATTTCACTGGCCCTAGCATGTCACAAAACACCTTCTGGGCTGTGAAGTCTGACCAGGGTGCAGGAACAACAGGTAGAATACGGTCCGATCTGTGCCTAATAAGATCCCACAAACAGAGGCACAGTAATGCTAAGATAACTCTTTGTGGTGAAATTAACTGAGGGGTAAACGTTGGCAAGGACACTGTGGAGAACCAGGAAAGGTTGGACAGATGAGGCCAGTATGCACTGGAATGAAAGGGGACTTGACTGAAACATACCAGATCCTGATGGGTAGATATGGAGAGGATAGATGTTAAGAGGATAGATATGGAACGGATGTTTCCTCCTCTGGGAGAATCTAAAACTAAAGGTCAATATATAAAAATATTTAAGAGAGAGATGAGATTATTTTTTTTCTCTCAGAAGGTCACGAGTCTTTGGATCTCCCTTTCTTAAAACACTGCAGAAGCATAGTGTTTGAATATTTTTGAGGCAGAGGTCGAAAGGTTCTTGATAAGCAAGGGGGTGAAAGGTTACCAAGGGCAGAGAGAAAAGCAAAGTCAAGGTTATAATCAGATTAGCCGTGAACTTGATCAATGGTGCAGCATGCTGATGATTCAGAACAGCTCCTAATTCACATGTTTGTACCTCACTTGCTCTTCGCTAGAATGTAGTGGAATATTTTCTGTCCACCTTGGAGGTCCTCAAATAAACTAGATCTCCCACTTCTTCCTGACCAAACACAGCCCAGTCCGTCATACAAACCAGCCTCCCCTCCATTGACTCTGTCTACACTCCCCAGTGCCTCGGGAAAACAGCCAACATAATCAAGGACCCCTCCCACCATGGTCATTATCTCTTCTTCCACCACCACCCCCCCCACCAGACAGAAGGTACAAAAGCTTGAGAACTCAAACCACCAAACTCAAGGATACTTTTATCCCACTGTTATCAGACTCTTGAGCGGACCTCTCAGACACTACAAGATGAACTCTTGATCGCTCAATCTACCTCGTCGTGGCCCTTACACTTTATTTGTCTACCTGCACTGCACTTTTTCTGTAACTGTAAACAATTTATTCTGCATTCTGTTTTCCTTTTTACCACTTGAATGTACTTATGCATGGAACGATCTGTCTGGATGGCAGGCAAACCAAAGCTTTTCACTGTATCTCAGTACATGTAGAAATCAAAAACCAATACCAATAACTACACTCTGGGGCATTAACTTAGGTTTTTGCATGCAAGTCATGGGAGACTTGTACCCGAATTTTCTGACTCAAAAGTAAGAGCATCACGCCATCAGCCATTCAGCGGAAGTTCTTGGACTAGAAATTTGGATGCATGGCGCTGTTCTTTTCTGCACTCTGTGCTTAAAGATTGGTTATTTTTCTCCAGAGCAGAAAGGGAGGATGATCATTTTCGGGTTGGATTGCAGAAGTTTAACTGGGCTTTTGTACAGATGACACGTTTTCTGCAGGAGTTCCACACCTAACAATGGGATTCCCTGAGCAATGCTCCTACAGAGCAGTCTGTCCATGCCATTCCCTCCAATCCTACCCTATTCTACATTGGCAACCCAGCTGGGCCAGGTCCTCTTTAAGGTAGTCAATGAAATCCCTCCCCACATTCGTGACTCGAGAGTGACCTCCTCCCCGAGCCCCTAGACTGATGGCCTCATGCACCAACAGGACCCATCACAGGACCCAATCTCGGGCCCTAACGTGTTGCCCACCACTTTCCTCCCACCAGTCATCGGCACACATATAACGATAGATTAATGTGCCCCTTCTTTTTTTTAAACAGCATGGTAACAGGCCCTTCGGCCCAACAAGCCCACGCCACCCAATTACACCCATATTAATCTACTAACCCATACGTCTTTGGAATGTGGGAGGAAACCGGAGCACCTGGAGGAAACCCATGCAGACACGGGGAGAACATACAAACTCCTTACAGACAGCGACGGGAATCGAACCCCGATCTCTGGCATTGCAATAGCATTACGCTAACCGCCAAGGAATTTCTAGGTCCGTGTTTTCTTTTTAAACCGAGGATAAAACCAAATCAGAAATATTCAATAAGAGAGCAGTGCCTGAAGACAGCTCTTTATTCTGGGCCCACTTTCAGGGAGAGGCCTGTTAACTGCAGGGGTCTCTTTCCCAGGAGGACTGACTCTTGGGTACAGGCCAGATGATGCCCCGCACTGGACAGTGCAAACTTGTTCCTCTGGACACCCCAAACACCATGGCACTTCCAGGACTGTGGAACAGACTCCCTCAAGTTTTGTGCTGCCTTTTCCCAGCTTACAGATTTTCTCCTGTTTTCTGTGCTGTGAGGGTTCCTTTGTTCCATTTTTCCACTACCCTCCCCCCTCTCCCCACCCCGCCTTCCTCTGTCAAACATGAGACTGCAACATGGACTCATAATTCATATTGATAAACAAGGTCTTGCCTTGTCCATTCTATGCAATGCACAGATAATGAGGATGGGTGTGTGGAAAACCTCCTGATTAGGCGAGTCTGCTGTGTACGATTCATTATCTTTTCATTTGCTGTCAGCCTCCAGGCCCTGCTAGACATTTGCAGTTGATTCTTTCCACAGAGGGGCCATTGACTCATTGGTTCATAGACAGCCAGCGATAAACTGTTCCGAAATGCAGGCAGGGCTAGGATCGGAAACACTGGATTGCTGCTCTTCTGTTGGAATGAGGGAGATTTTTCCAGACTTCCAGTCGAGAATTGACAGCTCCCGCTCAGATCCATAGGAATCCAGCAAGTGTCTCCCCAGAACAGAAGGGGGGGCCAAACTCGGTAGTGCTCAGTAGTGGCTGATAAACGAAGCCCAGGATTCTCTGGTCCTGGTGAATTGACACTGTCACTTTGACGGTCTGGGCCAGCTCACTGGAGAAGCAGCTTTGGCTAAAGATGAGGATCCCAGTGAAGTGCTAGGGTCGGTTGGTAGTTGGGCCAAGGGCAGCGCTCATTTTGTGAGCAACAGGATCAACAACACAAAGCCAAATGCCTCTCAGAAGCTTTCATAAGAATACAAGGAAATAGTCGCAGGAGTAGGCCGCTCAGCCTCTCAATCCTACCCCACCATTCAGTGCGATCGTGGCTGATCTGCCCCAGGCCTCATCTCTTCTGTCCCAGTTTCCCACAGCCTTCAATTCCCTAATCTTTCAAAAAATTATCTACCTCCAGTGACACACCCTCCACGACCCACTGGGGTAGAGAATTCCAAAGATACACCATCCTTTGCAAGAAGAGTCCTTTTTCTCCCTCAACCTTCTGTGTTTAATGGGTACCCTGGCTGGAGGTTGCGCACCATAAATGCACGATAGGCTGACCAAGTTTAGAAACCCAGATTGGGCAGGGGAACACCAGTTCTATTTCTATTTGAATTTGGGTCTATTCAAGTGACTGCTGAGGTCACCTTAAAGAAACAAGTGCCATGACCATTTTACCAATGACAGATTTGACATGGAATCCTCTGCCCTCAAGACTGATTATCATTGTGTCTACGTAGAGACCATAAAACTGGTGCAATCACACAATCACTGACTTGGATAGTTCATCGTATGACACAGAGGTATAAATGTTGGGATAATGTAGTCATTACTATTTTTATTTATTCATATTTTGGGATCTGCTCATGGGGGGTGTGGTAGAAGCAGATAGCATAGTGGTGTTTGAAAAATTTGTTAGATAGACACATGAATATGCAGGGAGTGGAGGGATGCGGATCATGTGTCCTTGAGAAGGTGGTGGTGAGCACCATAAATGCACGATAGGCTGACCAAGCTTTGAAACCCAGATTGGGCAGGGGAACACTCATTGTCCATGGTGGTGGTGAGCTGCCTTCTTGAGCCACTGGTGAAGATGCTCCCAGAGTGTTGGTGGGGAGGGTGTTCTGGGATTTAAACTCAGCAACGATGAAAGAATGATGATATATCGTGTATTTCCCAGTGAGGAAGGTGAGGAAGGTGGGGAACCTGTAGGCGGTGGTGTTCCCATGCACCTGCTGCCCTTGCCCTTCTAGGTGAGAGAGGTAATGTAATGGAGACCCAGCAGTGGTTGGCAGGCTAAAATATATTTCATAGAGAGCTTATAAAATAACAAGTACATGGCAGTGAGTTATGGGTTCAGATCCAGCTGACGGATACAGATAGCTTAGAATAACCAGAGGACAGATGCACGATAGA
>JAUZTB010000001.1:85129630-85141181 GCA_034780895.1 Rhynchobatus australiae
ACCACTCACCTGAACAGTAGGGTCCATTTACAGTGGCCAGTTAACCCACTAATCCATAAATCTTTGGGACATGGGAGGAAACTGGAACAGCTCAGGGAAACCCACAGTCACAGGGAGAATGTGCAAACTCCACATAGACAGCAGACAATATCAGGATCGAATCTGGATCATTGGAACTGTGAGGGAGTGGCTGTACCAGCAGTGCCACTATGCCATTTCAGGACAGTGCCATATCCACACAGAGTCCTAACCTTGGCCCTGTACTTTGTGAATTCACAACCTTCCCTCTGTTCCCTGGCCCTTGCAGGTTCCAATTTCCTCTAATCGGATTTTGTTGAGTGGTGTCAACTCATTTTAAGATCTGGTTATCATATGCTGGAAAAACAAGTCTGCAAGTTCAAGATCAGGTTAGACAAGTTTAGTGACCATTGTTTGCATTAAATTTCTGTTAGGGCGGCATTAATTCACATCATTAGAACATCACTCAACACCAGCACACCCTGGCTACACCTCGCCTTGGATTTTAGCAGAACACTCGGGAACAGTTCCAGGAGGGACAAATCCAGAGTTACCACACTTTGGAAAAAAAACATTGGGGTTTATTGGTTTACATCAGAACCAGTCATTACAAAAGCATTCTGTATAAACAGACATTAAAAAATAAACAAATGTAGTGAACAATGAGAAAAAATACATTCAACTTCTCTTTGTGCCAAGTCCTGCTTGTTTCTCTCTAAAAGAGGGCAGGACCTACCAATATAAGTATTAATTACACGGAAAGCATACATCAATGCTTGGAATGTGTTCAACAGGCACTTTTGTGTCACAGTACTGAGTCTGCACTTTCTTAAGTCTCTTGCATTAATGGAAGCTGACCCAAAAGCCTAAAGTACAAGGCCATCGTTGGCAACAAGAGCTTAAAGGCAGTAAGCACAAGGCTGATGTAAAAATACATGAGAAAAAACTATTTTGTTTTAACAAGGAAAGGGGCAGGGAGGGAAAACTAAAAAATAAATAAATTCAAATGTTTTTGTGTTTTTAAATTACTTTTTTTATTAAATAAAATAACTGAAGAGTAAAGTTACAAAAACCCTCGTCATTGTAGTATAATATATTAAACTGTGAAAACGAAAATAAGAAAAAGGAAAAACCTCACAATTTTAAGATTAATAAGATCATAATTTAAACATAAAAGAAAAATATATTTCTATCGTTCGTCATTGTGATAAATACAAACAAAAATGCATATGTTTTGCAATAAATATGTTTTTGATAAGTTAAATAAGCATTTTTTTGTGTGTATGTGTAAGTGAATGCAGTGACAAGCGATATTTTTAAATCCTTTCTGAATGTTCTGCAGAACTTTTTTTTAAAAAAAAGGAAAACAAAAGGAAATAAAATGAATTAACTTGGCACAAGTCAAAAGGCTGAAGACTAGCTGGTTATACGATCTCTCACCCTCCCCACCCCCACTCATTAGGAAGCTGGAATACCGACCATCCAACTATATTTTTAAACCCCGGCAAGGAAATTTTCCCTGTCCCTCCCATAACACAAAAAAACGCTAATTCCTACAGTTGTTTTGTCCAACAGGTGCTCAGAAACAAGCCAGCCAGAATTGTAACAGTAAGTCACCAGCATTTGTCAATCCCAGGCAAGGTAACACCTCCTGTACAACAATCCCAGAGGCCATAATGGAAGCAATCAGCGCCATGCTTGTTCAAATCCAGTCCCTGGTGTTGAGAGATTGTCATTAGAGGACTCAGATGGAGGGGTAAAGCAAGGTGAGGAACGAGATAAGCAGAGTCGGTACTAATGGGAGGTTTGTGGAGGATGGTTAGGCAGAGGTGTCCTGATACCTGGTTCATTTCACAAAAGCATCAGAGTAGGATGTGTACAGGCATCATCCCCACCAAACAGATCACCTAAACTGTGCAAAGGCACTTTGGGAGGGGATGGAGAGGCCACTGTCACAGACAGATGCAGCAACTCCAGAAGGGAGGGCACATGAAGTTACTGCAAAGGGGTATCAAATTCAGATTCTGCTACATCAACGATCTGTTTCAGCAAATGACAGATAATTACACCATGCAGTTCTCTTTTTAAAAACAAAATTCTCGTCGACAACACACGAACTTTTACAGTCCGGCAGATAGGTAGCTGTTTGACATCGAACTCTTTCAACAAAGTGCCTCAACTCAACTGGGCCAATCCAATCAGGCAGTCCGAACCTAACAGATTATGCTGGGATGACAATACTCTGCAAATCCCAAACTGCTGATATATCAGGAATATACTGAGTAGGGGAGGTGGGGAAATCAATCCATTTCCAAAAACTGAATTTATCACAGAAAACAAAAAGAGCTAATTAAATGTGCAGTACCCCTGCTGATCACAGTGAAAACTCAACAGTTGCATTGTAGGTCATCAGTGGATATGGTACATAGCTGATAAGTCAATTCTAACCAGGCTGGCTAACTGATACGTTAAGGAATAAAAGGTCCATCTTAAATGCTTGCTCGGATTAGGGCTACGTTTTGTTTCTGCTGACAGCTCTCCGCTTCTTCCGGCGCTTGGGACCGGAGGGGGGGAGGGGGGGGGGAGGAGGGGAAGGAGGAACCGAGCTAGTCATCCGTGATGGAAAGTCTGCTGAAGATGGGAAGGCGCTTGTTGAAGTCGAGGACTGGCGACTCGGAGCCGCTCACGCTGCCGGAGCTGCTGAGGCAATCGTCGGACAACGAGTCGGGGGGGCTGGGCGAAGGCTCGAAGAGCTGGGGCGACTCAGCCAGGGGCCGGAGCAGGAACGAAGTGGGAGAGTGGGCGCCGCCATTGGTGGACACCGCGGGGACCTGGATGCCGATGCTGGGCGCAAAGAGGCTGGCCAGCTCCTGGCTCGAGTAGGTGAAGGGGTTGCTGGCGCAGCTCGGCAAGGTGGGGGAGGAGCTCAGGTCTTCCGCTGTGAAGATGGGCGGAGGGGTGATGGAGGTGGGACTGTCCAGCAGCCCGTTGGAGGAACTGGAGAAGCCGGAGAAGCTGTAGCTGTGCTGTAGACAGGGCCTGTCCACCTTGTTGGAGGAGGAGAGCGGGAGGTGGTGCTGATCATGCCCGGGTGACATGCGCCTCTCTTCCGCGTTGTGGATGAAGTGGCAGCGGGGTCCGTAGGGGCAGAAGCCAATGGTGTGGAAAGTGCGGCAGAGCTCTGTCTTGTACTTGGGGTGGCGGGCCAGGCTCCTCAGCTCATGGATGCCATGGGCGAACTGGCACTTGTCGCCGTACTTGCACGCTCCGTTCTCCTCGAAGGGGCGGCACAGCTCCGTCTTGTAGCGGCTGGAGTTCACTTGGCTCTGGGGCTTCTGGAGGCCCGTCTCGGAGAAGGAGCGGTCCCGGAACTTGTTCTCCTTGTTGGCCGCGTTGCCGCCGCCCTGCTCCAGCTTCAGGCTGTTGAGGAGCTGGTTCTGCGTGAACTTGGAGTTAGTGTTGCCGAGGGTGACCGAATGCCGCCTCTGGTAGTCGACCAGAGTCGGTGTCCCGACTGCCTTCCTGTCCAGCAGGGGCACCCCGGTGCTGCCCGTGTTGATGTTGTTGTTGTAGCTCATCATCTTGTTCTGGAATGGGCAGGGTTAGAAGAAGATAACATATCACATTGGAGGTCACATGGGACATTTAGCATAGAAAGAGGCCATTTGGCCCAAATGGTTACTGCTAGCTTTGGGCTGTCTTTTTCCCCACCAACCAGCATAACATCTTTCCCCAGCTTCCTTTCACAATCACACCAATTGCCCCACGTGGGGATAGAACATAGAACAGTTCGGCACAGGAACAGGCCCTTCGGCCCACCATGTCTGTGCTGAACACGCTGCCAAAGACGAACCCCATATTCAATCCACTCCTGATGAGGCTGGGTAGTTGGCACAGGTTGCTGGGGTTTGGGACAGGGAGCACAGGTCTTCCTTGAAGGTAGTGTGGGAGGAGGAAGGGGGGTTCTGAGGTGGGACTGCCCAGCAGCCCAATCGAAGAGCACTGTAGACAAGGCCTACCCACCCCATTGGAGGAGAGCAGGAGGAGCTGCTGGGCACGCCCCTCTCATTCTGCGATGGTGGTGAATGAGAAGCAGGCAAGAACCAATGGTGTGGAAGGAGTAGTAGACCTCAGCCTCGTCTCTTCCTCCTTACGGGACCGCCCTCATACACATCGCCACAGACTCGTATTCCAAGCCTACCCCTGATTAAACTCCTTTAGTTTTACACACACTACTTTAAAAAAAAGCGACCCTTGCCTACTCCCCCCTTGTCATGACAAGGCACAAGGAGTGCCGCCCTCAGTAGAAGCTGGGTGAATTTGACATCAAACATGATAAAATCTTGTTTACATTAACAGGCAAGAAACAGACTGCAGTTAAGTGGGCGGAAGTAGACACCAATTAGTCCCCATACAGCCCGTTCCTCATACAGCTACAATAAAGGTAAGCCTCACTGCTGGTTTGTTAAAGCCTGTTGTAGATTTAAGATTCCACCCACTAGGCGCTCCTCTCCCCTGCAAAATCACCAAGCCAGAGTCGCCCACCCTCCCAACTTATTTTTCCCCTCCAATACCCAGAGAACCCTGACCCAAAATAAAACACACACACACCTCCCAATTGTCCAGGAAAAACGAGGTGGCAACATCTGAACTAAAAGCACGCGATCGAACTTAAAATAAAACAGCGCGCTCGGACGAGACACATTTGAAGTGGGTGACTTGAGAGTCCCCGCATGTGGCTCGGGTCTCTGCTGTAGATCCCCGCCCGCGGGACCCGTTGCCAGCCTCTTATCTCTGCGGCGGGTCGGTGTTTTCAAAGGGGCGGTTGACCATCTAGCGCCGGCGACCACAAGACCGGACAGACGTTCAAACAGGAACGGAGCTGGCGGGAATCGAACGCTCCAATTCAGAACACTGGCACGTTCTAAATCACATTGCCAACGTTCCAAAATCAGACCAGCGACGTTCTAAATCAGAACATCCAGACTCAAAGTCAACATTACTTTATTCAGGATCAAAACCTTCCCCTCTGGGCTTAAAACAGACAGTTTGGAGAGGGGGAGTAAGACAAAAGTGGATGAAATGTTCTGAACACGAGTTAATAAAATTCAACATATACAAACAGACAGAAATGCGTCAGACAAAATAAAAACTTCCAAAGATCAACAAACTAGCTCCTCCAACACAAAATCCAAAGACGCAGAAAACCTACTAAAATCGGAAGGAAATCGGAAAAAAAAACAATCCGATAGCAAATGTTTTTAAAAATTAAAACGCTAGGATCAACAGGCTTGTTTTTTCGTAGGGTCTGCGAAAATAGACTGAATTCCAAACTGCAAATGTTTTTTTTAAGTTTCAGAATGAATGGTGTAAGATCGGGAGTGTTTAAAAGCTGCAACATGTTGTTATTAATAGCGCCCATTACCCCCCCTAACCTCCCCTCCCCGACCCGACTCAAAGTTTGCTTTTTTTTTACCTTGCATAAAACTTCTCCAATATCGTAGAAACAAGAGACTAATTTCGTGGACATTGCCGATGTTAACACTGAGCAGGGCCACGCGGCAGCGAGAGGGGAGACTGGCGGCCGGAGACGGGACGGGACGGCTTAGATCGGGTCGAATCAACTGCAGCGAGTCTCCGGCTGCTATTATTTTTCTTTCCTCTCTCGGTTGCAAGCTTCCCACTCGCCCCGCAGACTTTTAGCAACTCGCAGTCCGACATCACCCATAAATAATTTCCCTTCCATCCGTAGGCGGATCCCTGGTATTTAAATCAGCCAAGCTTGTGGGCTAGCGAAACAACTTCTTGACTGACAGTAACTACACCCACCAGCATTTTTTTAACTCGCCCCAAAAAAGAAACATTGAAGACTTTTAATAATTTTAAAACCTTCTAAAGTCTGTTTATTTTTAAAGTAAAACTTTTGGATCGTTAAATTAATATTTAATAAATAATGTACTTTAATGACCTCACCGACAAAATTTAAGTTACTAATTGATAGGTTTTTATTGTTTTTTTCCTGGGGGGCGGGATTTGGACTAGCTGCCCAGCTCAAAAGGGATTGGATCTGGATGGGGGAATATAGTTATTGCGAAATGTTCGAGCAAGAGGGCAGAGTGCATAGTTGTTTAAAACCCTTTCTGTTTTACTCTCCCATTTTAAAAATGTAATCGATTGCAAAGGGTCTAGGTTTGTTGTGCTTATTTTTTTTTTAAAAAGGGCAGTGAAAGTTGGATAAGCTTAGAAGTTTGTGGAGTTGTTTGTCAAAGCCTAGGTTAGTGTTTTTTTGCAAAGCCTGATGTCCACTCGCCGTGTTCTGGCACTCGTTTCCGACTGATTTGCATTGTGCGCGGCTTATCATGTGTAACAGATGGTTACAATTTCAGTCTGTTGCAACGGGTTTTGGCGGGAGAGCGCACATGGCGCTAAAAGGGTTTTTTTTTGGCTGGGGAGGGGAATTCAAATAAAATGGGGGTAATGTTATTAAAATCTTTAAAAAAATAATTCGAAAGGGCAAACGAGTATTTCTAAAGAGTCAAGTATTCCCGCTGTTAATCCTAAACAAAATAACCCCGGAGGTTAAAAAAAGGCTTATTAAAACCAGCTGACGGGGGAAAACCAGTATTTATATTAGTAGCTAGGCCTGTTTTTCTTTGCCTTGTCTTTTGGCTAGAGGAATGCGGCAGTTTTTTTTTAAACTAAACAGAATAGAGAGTTCCGATTTAATTCACGGAATTTTTAAAATTTAAAAGATATACTTCCTACCTCTTTTAAAAACACAAGTAGCTCCAAAAGCTCTCACTTTCCTGTTTAATTTAATGCAAATACTTACCGGATTAGCAAAAAGCAAACATGTTTTCACTAAATATGTTTCGTGTGAGCGTTTTATTTTAATTCCCTCACATCTCAGCATTCATCAATGCTAAGAACTGAGGACGCGTAAGGGGAAGGTCGGGAATTGTGCTGGATTCCCAGTTTAATTCACCTTAGGGAAAATGAAAATAATGCACGTTCAAACACCAGTCCCCAAACTCTTAAACCCATCTGCACATGGCTGATGCTCGGCAGAAAGTTAACTACAGGTCGTCAATTAAGTGCAACTCAACTTTATTTTTGCATTTATTTTTTCTGGAAATGGTCTAGCGACAGACATTCTTTTCAATAAAAAAAAGAGAAGCCGGAATGAGCAGAGACTGGGTCGGTTTGAAAGGTTTTGGTTAATTACCTTATCGGCCACTGGGATATATTTGGTATGAGCTCGAACCCAAAGAGAATCTCTTTAGATTCATCTGAGGGAGTGCAACTGCTCCTTGTTCTGACGCCTCTCTCCATGTGCTGGGTCTATGTCTAATCTTGCTCTGGGTCTGATTCCAACTGCCCCCCCCCCCGACATAGAGAGGGGAGGTTCTTTGGGATGGCGTGTTGCAGTACTTCCTGCTCTCACACACTGTAAACAATTCCGGCTCTCGCAAAATAGGCCCCGCGTCGCCCGTCCTCCACTTCAGATAGTTTGCTGGAAAGTTTACTTTTGTTTTAAATAACACTCCGCTCGCTTTCTCTCTTTGTGTTTCCCCCACCTTCGCCTTTAGTTAAAGACACAGCGTTTCAGTCTTTCCTATCTGAGCACAGAAACGGGCCCTTCGGCCCGCCGCGTCTATACTGACTTTTTTTGCCATTCGCACTAATCCCTTTTGCCTCCATTAGAGCCATATCTTTTTATGCCTTGCCTATTTAAGTGTCTAAGTGCCTTGTAAACGTAGTGTTTGAATCTGATTTCACCACCTCTAGCACAGAGGTATCAATCGCTGTGTAAAAAAAAACTTACTCCACGAATCCCCTTTAAAACTCCTTCCTATCACCTTAAACTTTGCCTTCTTGTTTTCGATGCCCTCGCCATGGGAAAAAGATTTTGATCATCTACCTAATCAATACCTCGATCAGGTCACTCCTCAGCCCCCTTCGCTCCAGGGAAAACAAGCCCAGCCTATTGCAGTCTCTCCCCATAACTAAAGTCCTCCAATCCGGGCAAACTGGCGAATCTCCTCTGTGCTCTCTCCAGCGCCGTCACCTCCTTCCTATGGTGTGGTGACCAGAAATGCACATGTCCTGCATTACTCATAGACCCATTGCTCAGCAGGTTAGGTGGTGTCTGTGGATAAATACGGGATTGGAGTATACCCCCCCAGGGAGCCACACGGGTGGCATGGGTGCTGTGTTTTTATGTATAAAAAGTAACAGTAAGAATGGAGCTGTACACAAATGTAAAGGTTTGAACTGTTTTATTATTGTATTATAGTTTCTTTTATTATGAATAAGGTTTATTTTGTTAAAAAAAGAAACAGTTTCATATATAAAAAGGTAACACTAATGAATGATCTGTAAGAATGTAAAGGTTTGCACTGTTTTATAATTGTATATAGTTTGTCTCTTATTATGAATAAAGTTTATTTTGATTAAAAATAGAATGGGGGGAAGAGAATAAATGGGATGTGTAAATGGGTGGTCGGTGGTTGGTATGGATTCAGTGGGCCGAATGGCCTATTTCCGGACTGCGCGACTCCATGACTGTTACATTAACAGCAACCGACTTGACTCGAGCAGATTACAGGGGTATTTGTCGCGGGAAATATTTATCACAGTGGGGAATGAATAGGGATGGGGGGGTGGGTAGGGGACACTATTGGTGGCAGCAAGGTAAACCTTGGATATTCAAAGGATCAAAGCACGGCTTCCACTGAAGGATGGATTCTGCGGAGTCCTGCTCTGGACCGTCATTGATGATACAGAGGAGCCGTTCTTAAGTCCCAAGTCTTTGGCCTTTAGCTTATACAAAATCCTTTTTTTTAAACGAAATCAAGAGGTCGCAGTTTGAATTAGATTGTTGCTTAAAAGACGTACAGGCACTATGAAGTATATGTACTAATCCGTAGACTGAAAATAGAAAAGCCGGTAGGCTATTGGCTCACTATTATAGATTATATTGGTAGAGCCCCAAACGCAACGTGTATTCAGCCCGCAGAGTGTACAGGTCTCTCCGCAGGTGGCATTGTGCGTTTTTTTTTAGTCCACAGTTATATTAGTTCTACAGACATGAAAATGACACATTTTACAGCTTTAGGTTATGAAAGCATGCTCCATTACTTTTCCATTATTCACACCTGGAGGGTGTTTTAAAACGGTAAAATGATTGGATACAATCATTAGACCACTTTACTGCTTCTGTCGTTCTGCATCCATCAAATTATGTTTTGGGCTGTTTCCTTAATAAAGACTTCCTTTTATGTGACCGGTCCTAGCAGTGCTAAATAGCTGCGAGATGCACGGGTGCAGAGTTAGAATAGATACAGCGTATCTATTAACATTGTCTAGCACAACACTTGGCAAGTTGTTTATAGAAAGAACCGGATGGTTAGTGACATTATCAGTCATAGTCAGCCTCAGAGCTTTTGATTGACTTAGGAAATTAAATGTAGTCTTTCTTTTGATAATGAAGCCATATAGCACGGAAACACATCAAGTGCCTGTACCGCTCTCCACGTTCCCATCAACTCTCCCGGATTCTACCATCGCCTACACACGGGGTAATTTACAGCGGGCAACCTGTAGAATGTGGGAGGAAACCAGGGATTGAGCCCGGGTCTCTGGAACTGTGAGGTAGCTGCCCTGATGGCTGTGCCACGGTGCATCTCAGCCAATCCGCCCATCTTCTGCCACGAAAGGACGGTAAGGGCAGGCATTTCCAGCAGCAAGACTGATGCTGCGGTCTGATATTCGTACTGCATCAGCCGGGCTCCTATTGCTTTGCTCAGTGAGTACAGGATCCAGTGGGTCTACATCACCATCTCGTGGCCACCATATATAACTACAGCATCACCTGTCTGGGAACTCCTCTTGAACTGAATTAGGCAGGAAGTTTGCAACAAAGTAAAATTTGTCATCATAAGCAGCCCCATCTTCAGACACCAGGAAATTAAAACTTTTGCAGCAGGGTTCGTTGTAATAGAAAGTTCTCCCAGTTTTTTTCCCTCCGCCCTATCTTGCATAGTCTGTTTGCTTTCACTCTGCTTTCTTTTTCTATTGGTTTCCTCCCAGAGATTCACTCTTCCTCTCATCAGTCTCTCACTGCCTCCGTTCAACAGCTGTGAATAGCAGAAATGCTAAGTGGAAACATCAGCGTGCCTATATCAAGTTTTATTTATGAAACTTTAATTAAGAGGGCAGGAGGAAACTAGGTCAGAAGACGAGCATCAGAATGCAGAAGAGAGGCCGAGCCTGGGACTGAAGTCAAGGAAAGAGCAGAAGCAAGCAGAGAGGACGGCAAAGTTGGGAATAGAGAAAGAAGAGGCAAGCAGCTAAAAGAAAATAATGGGATATTTTCTTACGTTTCCCCCTTTTCCAACACCAAAGTAGTGCCATAGTTCCTCACCATGGGAAGTGGGGAGTTGATAGGGCAAGTTGTAGAATCCTATCATTGTTTCACTAGTTTGGCAACATCCCAAAATTAGTCTTTTTTTTGCAACATTTGGTTAAATGTTTTGGGACTGAAAATACATGAAAATTATCTGTGGAAATCAGTGAAATTCCAGAAGTCTTTCTCCATCTCTTCAAGTCCAAGGCCCTGATAATTTGTTCTCACTTTCACCTGGTCTTAGAGCTTGAGACAGTGTCATGCAAATACAAGGAGATATCCACACTGTAGAGTCAGCTGGCTATCGGACTGCAACCTTGTCACTTTAAAGGGTAGAGTATACCCATCTTTCATTATCTGGCAAATTGCTTTGAAGTTGTCCTTTCTGATTTGCCAGTGTCAGAATGGCAAATAATCTCAGTAGAATCAGTTGAGAGTTTGATCCGTCATCTTCAGGAAAAACAAAGGCTGCAAGTGGTATTCATAAGAATTGGTAGAACTTCCCATGGTTTAACTTGATATTACAATAGGTGAGTGGTGGGGATAGAGCATGAGGGATTAGGATCCTTTAGTTGCTGCTAACTCCAAGCCAAAAACTGAACAAAATTTCTAGGGCTTGCATTTTGACACATTCATGGCCAGGACCAAATACCCTATTATCCATCAACTTTCAAAAGTAGTGTTATAAAACTATTTCAATTAGAGACCAAATTAAATAAACATCCCAATTGCAACATTTACTTTAAGTTAGATTCTATGAATGGAGATTTGATAACAAGAAAGTGTACTTACAGGTAACAATGTTCCTTGTTTTGCTTGCACCTCCAATACCAGCTGAATTTGCTGCAAAAACAGTTATTCTGTAGACAGTGGAGGGATCCAAACCTGTGACAATTCCATTGTTTTTGTAAAACGTCAAATTATAGTCACTAGTGATGGATTTCACGTTCAGAAGATAACGATCCGCTCCTAATACTTTGGTCCACTTTGCAATGATTGTTGAACTTGAATTAGATTTTAAGTTGAGCAATTGTGGTCTCTTCGGTACTTCATTATTAAATAAACAAAATAGAACAATTATCAATCAATCGTGCTTCTGAAAAGATAAATAATTAAAATGCTTAA
>JAUZTB010000001.1:85287472-85297569 GCA_034780895.1 Rhynchobatus australiae
AAGTTTTTTTTAAATAGAGAAGTGGTGGGTGCATGGAACGCACTGCCAGCAGAGGTTGTGGGGGCAGATACATTAGGGACTTTTAAGAGACTCTTAGATAGCCACATGATTGATAGAGAAATGGAGGGCTATGTGGGAGGGAAGGATTAGATAGATCTTACAGCAGGATAAAATGTTGGCACAACACTGTGGGCCGAAGACCTGTACTATGCTGTAGTGTTCTATGTTCTATGAATTTCAGTAGTTCAAGTAGACAGCTTCCCACATCCATTTCAATAGATGTGCTGGGATGGGCAACTAATGCTGGGATGGGTAACAAACCCTCCACAATAAAAATGGCAAGTTTTTGAAAGAGCTAGGAAAGGATTAAAAAGATACTAGCGTCTAGATTACTAACTGTATCACAAACTTGTGAGTGCAGGAAGGGTGGAGTACAAATGAAGAGGTGACTGGAAGGATGCTGCAGGCACAAAGGTTTTAAGCTGCTGGAGCACTGGGACCTGTACAACTGGGATGGTTAGCACCTCAATGAGGCCAGAACCAATACATTGCCATGGGCAGGTTTTCTGGTACCCGTGGGGAAGGTTTAAACTAAAGGCAGGCCAGAATAGGAACCAAAGCATAGATTCCAAAAGAAGTGGGTCAAAGCTGGCAATGGAAGGCAGGGAATTATTTGAAATTTGGAAGCGAGATGGAAGGAAGGCTGGAAGGCTGACAATAAATGGAGTTTGGCAGTGCTTAATAACTAAACCTCAGTGCAAGGAAGTAAACAATACAGCAGATATGCTGAAGGTACAAACATACAAGGAATTATATTATCACAGTGATTACAAAAGACAGGCAAGAAAAGGCTGCTCAAGGTTCTTGGTTCGCTGGTTTTCAGAAAGAAAGGATGAGTAAAAGGGACGAGGGTGGGTAGTGAGGAGAGCTCGAGAAGATCCTTCCAACATTGTTTAGATAAACAAGTACAATAGAGAGGAGAGATGATATGATGGAAAGACTTTCAAATGATACATTATGAAAAGATTGAATGACTATAGGCCAGTCACCTTGAACTCAGTGATACAAAAGCTGATGGAACCAAAATTGAGAGGGGGGGGACATCACTTGGCAAGGCACAAATCAACTAAAGACTCTCTTCAAGGCTGCAAATCAATAGCTAGAAAATGGGATAGACTGTGTTGATGGACACAACAGGATAGAAAAAGTGGTCTCCTCCTGCGCTATTAACATCTACGATGCTACGAATTCTCAGAAATACACCAACACAGACAGCACTTTCTACCAATATTGCAACCATTACTCAAGTCCACGCTTATGTAGGACTTCCTAAAGAGAAAAGGGTTACGTTCAATTTTTTTTTGAACAGGATAAATTAAGATCTCGGAGATGATGCAATATCAGGAGGAAGTGCTAACAGAACAATTAGGGCAGGAATTCAGCCACTGTTGTATGTGTTAATCAGTATGTCTGCTGCACTCCACTGAAGTCCATGGAGTCAACTGAACTTCAGAGGCAGAGTTCAGTTCGCACATGTTACGACATCGCATGTTTAGCATGTAAAACAGTGGATGAGTTAACACCCTTTTATCTTAAGTTTAAATTTCATATGTAACCTTCTCACCTGTAACCTCTGCAGTCTTCATATGTTGAATCTACAAGGCCTGAAGCTCTCTACCTCGTTAAATCAGCCCGAGTTTCACGCAACAATTTGTTTTTAGGTTGTGTACAAGAATTTCAGCTCCTTCTTGTCTAAAGAATTTCACTTAGGTTACCCTCCGCAGTAACCTCAGCTGCTGCCATTTGCATCAAGGCTTGCTTGGGTTGCGCAAGGCAATGCAAATCTGTGCAAGTTACGAGCAGATTCAGAGAAGTCCAAAAGTAATATTTGCTTCAATCTTCAGGGTACCATTGCTCAATGAAGAGGAATGTTATTGGTGCTATCAGTTCAAAGTTCATTGGGTTAAACCTCAAAGGAATGTCCAAAGCAAAGCGTTTTAGCTCTAGTTTCAGTTACATTTTAGGTCAGAGAATGACATGGAGCCGTCTGCAGAAAGACATAACATAACTCAGTAAAACCCTACCACATTTTGCCTTTCATTTGCACTCCTTGTGCTGGGGCAGAATTTCCAAATGTTAAGAATGTTGGCAATTAAATTTTTCTTTATACACACACTGGTGACCAATTCTGACCTCAGCAGAATTCCACACACACACTCCCTTTCCAATTGGCCTCATTGTCCATAATTCAAGGAGGAAACCCTTGCTAGAGTTTATTGTTCAATTTGCCTCGGCTGCTAAGTTATTGAAGAATTTGAAAGGCTGCACCCAACACCCATAATCACCCCCCCCGACCAATCCAACATTCTAGACCACAACCCAGACATTCTCCCCCACAACAAAGCCCCAATCCCACCTCAACCTACTTGCCCTCCAAACATTTCACTGCCGAACAATGGAGACATCTGGAAAGAACAGATGGCTCATCAGTTTGGGAACACAAGATTTGATTATCCACAGGCACTTCAGGAACTATGGTTCCAACATACTCCAGCCAACTGGATATTTCTGCATAGGAACAGGCTGAAGGCGTTGGGAAAACAGATCACACCCATAGATCAAGGTCAGAAGCAAGGAACACCATCGCAAAAGGTATCTGCAAGCTAAATACTCCTGTCCATGGCAGGAAACAGCGTGTCTATAGAGAGCCAACATGAAAAGGAAAGATGAGGGAGAGGGGGATAAAAATCAGTAGTAAATGCTCAATATTGATACCTTGGTTGAGATAGGTCAGAGTTTCTTCATGCAGTTTGACAGCTGGAGAGGTGGCTGCACAAAGCACGTACTGGAATGGGAGCACCTTGGCATCAGTTCTTGATGAGGGATTTGACTCCTCATGTTTAAAAACTGGCAATGCAAGGACATCACTGAAATGGAACAAAAGCATTTATTAAGCACTCAAAGTCTAGTCAACCAAGTACATCCAATTTTTCACATTGTATTCAACATACTGGTAGGTCAAAGATAAAGATCATTTCACACTTTTGCCTTATCACCACCAGCTGATTTCCATAACCAAAGCCTGATGCAAAAGGCAGAGAATAACAAAGAGGTGATTTGAGGGGAAAGTTTTATTTTACACAGTGTGGTTGGCACCAGCAGAGTGGCGACACTTGCGGGCTGCCCCCAGCACATTCTCAGTAATGCAAAAAGACGCATTTCACTGTGTGTTTCAACATATATGCGACTAATAAATAAATATCTTGTATCTGGAAGTTGCTGCCAGAGGAGGTGGCAGAGTCAGGTATAAGCACTACATTTAAGGGACATTTAGACAGGCACACCAATAGGCAAAGCATAGAGGGATACGGCCCTAATGTGGGTAAATGGGATTTGGGGAGACGAGCAAAAGGGTCAGCATGAATGTGCTGGGCTGAAGGGCCTGTCTCTGTACTGTACAACTCTGACACTGAGAATTCACTTGGTGATTATCATTCTGCTTTGTCATCCTGGATTTAGGTGACTTTTTTTTTAGATTTGAAGTATTTCACAGTGCTAAACTGACAGACTGGCAAGCAGTGATTGGCATTTCATTAAAAAATTGTTTATCCCACTTTCTTGCTTTTGGCATAAATGTCTAGTGACACCGACTGTCCTGCTGTTAGTGCTGCTATATGCTAATGCACCAGATCCAGATTGACCAAAACCCTTACATAGTTTTAGAAGCATTCAGCTATGTACTTAAACATTTAAATATTAAATCTTGAATATTCAAATGTGAATTTGCTTGTCTGTTAAATCCCAGAATAAATCTGCTTCATAAGGCACACTTCACGAAAAATGACAAAAATCGATAACATTGTGACAAATATTTTAATAGGTTACTGCAGCAATTGAAGTTCATGCTATTGGAGATAACATTCTGGCACGGATGGAAGACTGGTTGGCTAACATAAAACAGAGCAGAGACAGAACTGGGTCTTTGATTGGCTTGCGAGACATAACAAGTGGTGAGAGGCACTGGGGTCTTGGCATTTGTACAATAACTTGGATGAAGGCACTGAAGGAATGGTTGATAGATTTGCTGATAGCAAAGTTGTGAAGAGGACACAGGAGACTACAAGAGGATATAGATAGATGAAGTGAATGGGTAAATATCTGACAATTGAGAGTATAACAAGGGAAAATATAAAATTGTCCTAAATTTGGAGGAATTGGGATGTCCCAGTGCATGATTTGCAAAAGGCTAGTTTGTGCATACAGCAAGAAATTGGGAAAGACGACAGAATATAATTGGTTACTATGAGGGGAATGAAATACAAAAGTAGGGACTTTACACTTCCTACAGAGTTAGAGAGTTATGTAGGGCATTGGCAAGACCACATGCAGACTACTGTGACAGAACTGATTTCTTATTTAAGGAAGGATATTAATGCATTGGAAGCAGTTGAGAGAAGCTTTACTAGTCTATTGCAAGGAATGGACCGGTTGTCTTCTGAGGAAAAGATGTACAGATGAGGCTTGTTGTTTGGAAAAGTGAGATGGGACTTGAGTGAAACAAAATCCTGAGGGGTCTTGAAAGGGTTGATGTGAAGAGGATGTTTCCTCATGTGGGAAGATCTACAACTAGGGGCCACTTTTTTTTTTAAGAGGGACTCATCCATTTAAGACAAAATTCAGGTGAATGCTCTCTGTCTCTCACACACACAAAATGCAGTGAGACTTGGAACTCACTCCCTTAACTGAGTGAGCAGAGTCTTTGAATATTTTTAAGGCAGAGTTAGACAGATACTTGATATGTAAAGGGGTGAAAGGTCACTTGGGGTAGGTGGGAATGTGGAACTGAGGTTACAAGCAGAACAGTCATGATCTAGTGGAAAGGCGAAGTGGGTTTGGGGGACTGGGTGGTCTATTCCTGCTCCTAATTCATGTGCTTGTATTTATTGAATAGGCTGAATTTAAATCCCCCACCTGCCATGAGAGGACTTGTCTCATAGCTCAGTGTCCAGTCATCTGGCGCTAACCCTAGTAACTACACTTTCCTACTGTGCACATACCTTAAGTGAGCTCTGACTGGGTGCATTTCCTCAGCCATGCCATGACGGCGGAGTTCTACAACTGCTGGCAGTTAAACTCTGTCAGCAAGTCCTTCATACCAGTTCCCAGGAATGAACTCAGGATGCCCACAAGGTTCGGGATATAAAGCGTGGAGGGCTACGCGTCTCCATGGCGATAGAATGTTGGCGCCTGCAACATTTTTGGCGGGTTCTACGCGGATATTTACAACTTAAAGTCATTCAAAAACAAGAGCAAAGCGGCCAACATATAAAGCGCTGGAGGACTCAGCGGGTCAGGCAGCATCTGCGGAGGGAAATGGGCTGCCGATGAAAACGTTGCTCCAGATTCCAGCACCTGCAGTCTCCTGTGCCTCCACTTCCCTACGATCACCAGGTTCCTGAACCGACCTGCACAACCTTAACCCTACCTCAGCAATGGAACACTACAGACTTAACTCTTGCACTAGCATGGGCTTGTCTTCAATTGTGTCTATTTTGCACTGTCTTGCTTTTGCACAGTCTTTTTTTTCCACTGTATGGTATAATTTTATGAATAATTTATGTTCTGTATGTTGTCTGTGCCTAAGTGCCTATGATGCTGCTGCAAGCAAGTTTTTCATTGTACCTGTACCTCACCGTACTTGTGCACATGACAATAAACTTGACTTGCCGTGAGGAAGGGGGGGGGTGCAGTTCTCGATGGATGGATGAGGCACAGGGCCTGAAATAATCTGAACAAAAATGCATGGCATGAGGCTGCAGATGCATGAACAGACCTCGGATGGATTCCAGTAGGAAGGTGCACGCTAACGGCCGGCAACTTGAAATTCCTTTGCGACGCTGGGATCAGATGCCTGGGAATCCTCATCCCAAAAGGGTTTGCAAGTCAAAGCTCAAAGTTCATGGTGACTCGCCTTGACAGCTGAAGGGAACTTTTCAAAAGTTGATACCTCCCAGAAGACTGGATATTAGGACACTGGATCAAGGAGGGCAGTCACACATTCAGCCCTTCTCTGTGAGGGGGGAGACGTTGGAAACCTTAGCGAGATTATCCGCTAATAATGGGTGAGCTCTTGACCCTGGGGGTGAGAGGTGGACCTGGCCCCGTTTGGTAAAGGGTCATCAAGGACAGCCACCAGTGCCGATCTCCAGAATCCAAGGCAGGGAGGGAAGCTGAGAGGAACAGCAAGCTGGGGAAGCTGCAGCTGTGGTGACAGGCCTGGGGAGAGGCTGGGAGAAGGTAAGTACAGGGCAAGGGAACACCAATTCACCCCAGAGAGTGGGGTCAATGGGTGACCCAGGAGGGTGGGGTCAGTAGGTTACCTCACAATGGGGTCCAATGGATGACCCCTGAGAGTGGGGTCAGTGGGTGATCCCAGAGGAGTTGGGCCAGTGGGTGACACCAGAGAGAGGCCATTCCTTCAGCTGCCCATGATGATACCTTCTAGAATTTGATGCCAAAACCTCTCCTGCTCTCCATCCATCCTTCCTACATTTCATTGCCCTATAAACCTATTTCACCAACCAAGTATTTAGTCACCTGCCCCAATATCTCCTTATCTGGCTTGGCATTAAGTTCTTGATGCGCTGCTGTGTGAATTGTCTGTGGACAATTTATGAATCAAAGGGGCTATGTAGATGTAAGTTGTTGCGGCGGAACTACAGGACCTCACTGACTGTCACTGCATGTGAAGCGTGTTGAAGTATCCCGAGGACAGAAGGAGGCATTTTCTTTAACCCCACCACAGGACAAAAATGGCTGAAAATGAGTTGATGATGAAGTTCTGGAGTCTCGGGTGGGGTGGTACTAATAATAAAGCTGAGGTTCTTGTCTCAGGCTTGTGATCAGCTGCTGAAGTAATGTAAATATCTCGTCAGGAATGTTAACACAGATTCAATTATGGCTTGGCCAATAAATGACAATTATCTATCTCATGCACTCCAACATAATTAAAAGGCAAGCAGTCACTGTGTGTATTGTTAATAGTGGCTTTTAGCCAGCACTCATTTAGTTATAAAGGTCTTTAATTTACAGCTGGTAATAATAGAGACTTTATTCATTCTTGGACATCTCACTGTTGTTGAATTTAACCGTGGCCTCATATAAACTAAGGAGAGAGAGGGAGAAAAAGAGGGATAGAGAGAGGGAGCATTTGTGTTTCTGTGTCTGTGTGTGTCTCAGTGTGCGTGTGAGTGAGAGAGAGTGAGTGAATGAGCAAGGAAACAAGAGTGTGGAGAATGTGCATTTGCATGTTTGAGTGTGCAAGTGTGAGAAAGTGAACAAGCAAGAAAGCAAGAGAGAGTTTGTGTGTGTGAGTATGTGAGAGCGTGTGAGTGAGTGTGTGTATGTGTGCATGTATGGCAGTGTATGTAAGTGTGTGCATATGAGTGCATGTGAGTGCATGTGTGTGTGAGAGTGTATGTATGCGCATGTTTGAGTGTGTGTGTGTGTATATGTGTGAATGTGTGTGAGTCTGTGCAAGTGTATACATGTGTATGAGTGAATGTGTGCGTGCAGGAGTCATGGGAGTCACATGGAGTTAGAGTGTCTAGTTCAGGAGTTCATGGCTAGACCTGCACTGCAGCTAGTTCTGCATTTATTGATGTAATTGTCTGGTAAAAGTGCGACCTCTCACCTGTGTTTCCCATTCACAGTAAAAGAAGAGCAAACCCCACAACCACTCAGCAAAGAGTGGTGAATTGAATGATCACCACGAGAACCTACGTGACTTGCCCACAACCTCTCATTGTTCTCTGCTCCACTGTTGTCCATAGGCAGCACTGACAGAGATCACAGCACCTCCACACTATTCACCTCAGTGCAAGATGCTATGATCAGTGGACTCTTAAAGACTCCCTGGGATCTTGGGCCACCATGGAAAGTGTTCTTCAAGGTCTGACGCACTGCCCAGCAGGCAGCTCACCACCGCCTTCTCAAGGGCAACTAGGGATGGACAATTAAATGCTGGCTCAGCCTGCGAAGCTCACATCCCTTGAACAAATAAAAAGGAAATGTGGCCATGACGCAGCTCCCAATGGGAAGCTGACAGCTAAAGGTTTACCACTCGCTGGTTAAAAGCACCGAATGACACAGCTTTTTACCGATTTCCCAAATTTTTTGAAGGCGACTTTACTGGCCACCTGTGCTCCACACAGCACCCATTTCCTGCAACAGAATAAGAAGAACTCCAGTACAGAGTTTGGGGAAGGAAGAAGAAAAGCATTGGAATAGTATCTGGAGGTAACAAAGAAATGGATGGGAGGGTTTGGGAATGGATTGGCTGAGGGAGTGATGTTTTAGAGATACAGCAGGGAAATAGGCCCTCCAGTCCATTGAGTTGATGCTGATGATCAACCACCCATTCACCCCAATCCTACATTAATCCCACTTTATTCTCCCCACACTCTCATCAAGCCCCAGATTCTACCACTCACCTGCACACTGGGGGAAATTTACAGCGGCCAGTAAACCTACTGATGCACATGTCTCTGGGAGGTGGGAGAAAACTGGAGCACCCGGAGGAAACCCACACGGTCACAGGGCGAACGTGCAAACTCCACACAGACAGCACTGGAGATCAGGACTGAACCCAGGTTTCTGGAGCTGTGAGGCAGCACCAGCTGTGCCACTATACCGCGGATGAAGGGATTTGAACACAGCTTGAGCAGGTGAATTCGGTTGGCCCTGAGCAATTCTGGAGGATGGAATGTGGGCCTCTGTCAGAAACATCTGCACATCCTCACTGTGTCTGAATGGGCTTCCCCTGGGTGCTCTGGATCCCTCTCACATCCCAGTCATAAACTGGTTGGTTAATTGGCCACTGTGAATTGCCCCTAGTGTAAGTTGGTGGCAGGAAAATTGGGGGAGTTGATTGGCATGTAAGAAATGGGACTGATGGGATCACTCTGAGAGCTGCCATAGACTCAATGGGCCGAATATTCCAATGTTAAGATATGAAGCAGCAGTACTAAACAATTAGAATCAGAATCAGGTTGATTATCACTGACATATGCTGTGAAATTTGTTGTTTTGTGGCAGCATACAGTGCAAGACATAAAACTTACAAAAGTAAATAAATAGTGTAAAAGAAGAATAACGAGGTAGTGTTCATGGGTTCATGGACCATTCAATATCTCAATGATTAAGATTAAATCTATTATAATCAGCCTATTCTTTTACATTTAAATGAACACTATATTCTGCATTCTGTTATTGCTTTTCCCTTGTACTTTCTCAAAGTACTTATGTTTTGGAATGATCCACATGGATAGCTTGCAAAACTAAGTTTCTCACTCTATCTCAGTACATGTGACAATAATAAATCAGTACTAATACCAACCATCATTTGACCATAATAGAGGTTCAAACAAATTAAAGACTGACTGGGGGACTGCAGTGGGACTGGGCATCCAGATGTTCAGGACAATGGTGAGACCACCACCAGTTCTGCAGTAGATGCAGGAAGCTCAAGAATGTAGCTCCCCATCCACCACCTTCTTAGGGCCCATTGGGAATGGGAAATAAATGCTGGTCTTGCCAGCGATGCCTAGATCCCATAAAGGAATTAGAAGAATTCCAGCCACTGAACCTCAGGAAGAGTTCTTTGGACTCAAAGCAGATGCCGTACAGATTTACCAGAATGAAACTAGGGTCAAATTATGAGGACATTGCACAAGACATCACATAGACTAAGCTCATATTCCCGTCAGCACAGAAGATCTGGCAGTGATCAGATTCAGGTGTCCCTTAAGGAGATTCAGCTGGGCGGAAGAGACTTCCTACAGAACCAGTAGCAATCTGCATTTCTTCCTGGAGGACAATGAGAGCTGCAAAGGCAGATCATACAGGGTACTGAAAGTCAGGCAAACTGCAGATGCTGGAATTCTGAAATAAAAACAGAAAATGCTGAAAACACTCAGTGGGTCAGGCAGCATCTGTGGAGAGAGACATTTCAGGTCAGGGATCCTCCATCGGATAAAGTTTGGCAGATGATGATAGTGTAGAGAGGTGACTGGAACACACCTTTAAAACTGATCCTT
>JAUZTB010000001.1:85682752-85694152 GCA_034780895.1 Rhynchobatus australiae
CATAATTTTCCATGACCTCAGATTCTCCCACAGCACCTACAGGCAATCAAGTACTCTTGAAGTGCAGTGACTGAGGAATAAATACTGATCCGGGGAGCAGCAAAAACTCCTCTGTTCTTTTTTGTACCAAGGGATCTTTTACATCCCTTTGAGACACAGCTGGGGCTTTGGTTTAATATATTATCTGAAAGATGGCAACTCCGACAGCAGTACCATACTGGAATTTCAGCCGGGCTTATACTCACAGTTCTCTACCTATTTCAGAGAGAACAGAGCAACACATGACACCACGTGCACTGATAAGACAAGGCTCAACTGATTGGGCTTTATGTTCAAATTGCCTGGCATCGCTCTTTGCTCAACTTGCACTGCATAGTCAAACACACACAGAATGCACGGAGGGTTGCAGACAACCTTGGAACTTTACCCCAGCCAGAATCCATACTTTTAAGAGATTAGCAGGGTAAACTGGGGTGAAGTAGAGGAGATGAGAAGCGCTGACTATTTTCAACACAGTGGTCATGCCGCCTGCAATCAACGGAGTTTGGTTTGTTCTTGGAGTAACTGCGTAAAGAAAGTATTGTATAACAGCCTCACCTTAATGTTCTCAAAGCACAAAGAAGTGGAACAGAAGCTCAGCAGGTAGTGTTAATTGCCTCACAGACCCAGCATCCCGAACCAATTCTGACCTTTGGTGCTGTCTGTGAGGAGTTTGCACATTCTCCCCCTCTCTGTGCAAGTCTCCCCTGGGTATTCTGGTTTCCTTCCACATCCCAAAAACATGCTGGTTGGTTTTTACCTGGTGACTGTAAATTATCTCTAGTGTAGGTAGGTGGAGAATTCAGGAAGAATTAATGGGCATGTGTGATAGAACAGATTACAGAGAAACAAGTTGGGGACTGGGATTTACGGGAATGAGCCAGCATAAACTCAGTGGGCTGAACAACCTCCTTCTATGTCATGAGGAAAGTTAAGTATGGAAACCAGTATCACAAGTTTGACCTGAAGTGCCACTCACAGTACAGAAGTTATTTGTACTCAAATACTCTATTTCATATTAAAACATCAATGATTATCTAACAGTTGTGTTATACGATCTATGAGAAGGGACACAAGTAATTCCTTACCCTAGAGGGCCAGCAGCCAGCACCAGCCGTTCCAAGTCCAGACCACTCATCAGCACATAGACACCTTTGTTTAGTTCTCCCAGAATGTTGTTGGCTGAAACCATTAAATGATAGACATCATGCAGCTATCAACATCACACCTTTTAAGAGGTAGGCTGTCCACTGATGAAAGGCACTCAACAACAGTCCTTCACCCTTCACCACAGAGAAAGCCTTTGCAATATTTCATTGCCTAGGAATTCTCAATGCACATTCATAATCAGGCCCGTGAACCCAATCGTTCTCCAAAGCAGTGTTCTGGATGTCACAGATCACAGGACCACTGATTACCTCTGGTACCTACCCAAATCCTCAAAAGGTGATTTGTACAAAGTGGACTTAATCACTCGCATATAATCCAAAAGAAGTTGAGATTGAAGCTGAATTTTAATAAAATGCTGTGCAAGCACAGAATGGGACCACTCACACACAATTGCTTCATTAATTATATTCAATGGACAGCTATGTCTTTAGTCAATCCTATCTTCTTTGGACAGGGGAGGTGCTGATGGGCAGTGGCTGCCCTATTAAGGTTCAATTATTTGCCACATTATCATGAAGCCGAGCATAAAACAGACTGCAGAGTCATGAAGCAGGCTCTTTCAATGTCCCTAAGATTCCTTTACTTCTGTCATACAGTTGAGGAGTATGTTCAGCCCATTTTGTCTCTGCTAGCTTTCTGTAACTATCTAATTACTCCCACCCACCCAATGCCACTCTACAAATTATGTTCTTTTCAAGTCCATATCCAATTCCCTTTCAAAAAGATGTTATTGAAACTGCTTCCACCACCCTTTCAGGCTTCCAGATCACACAATAATTAGGTTCAAATACGGAACAGTTTAATACCTGGCACTTTGCAGTCCTCAAAGATTAGCTCACATGTGTTGGAGCCTCTCATTCCCAATTTATCGAGTTTCTGAGCTGTACTGAATCCAGGCATACCCTTAAAGACAAACAAGAAGCACAGTCCACCAAAACAACATCAATTCTGTTGGTAACTGATTTGAGGTTAACCACAGTAAGTCTGCCTTGTTCTCAGAACTGTTCCACCTCCCCAGATGCATGTGGCTATCAGCTGGTCATGCATCTTAAATACCTGCTTCTGCCCTCTTCTTTACAAAGAAAAGGGAGCATTACAGGGAGGCAAGGCAATACAACAAGCCCATTCCACTTTACTTCTCACTCTGGGATGGCTAGAGTTCTCTGACGCAATAATAAGGGATTTCAAACACACGCAAGATATAAGCTGGGGGCAGCAAGTCTCCAAAATAGAGATTCAAATGCACCCTGGACAGACATACAAAAGAACGTGCATGAGGATCATATGAGCAGACATCAACATCACAAATGTTGGCTGCTTGGAAAGATAATTGTCTGAGACATACCAGAATAAAGACAAATCAGCCTTCCTGTAATACACAGATAACAATCAGCCTTGCTGTAATACCATTGATCTATCTGCCACTTATGAAAGGATGTGGATGAAATCCCTCATGTATTCCTCATCCCACAACAGTCCAAAGTTACATTGGCTGTGTGAGTTGGGAATGGCACCATTCCAGTGGTACCCAGCTTGGGATGCCCAGCCTCCTAGGGAGTGGGGCAAAGATGATAAGGGTCTTAAAAAAAATTGAAGCAATTAGAAAGTTCACTGAAGTAAAGATACACTTGGCATGCTTGTTGCATCAGCTGTATGAAAATCTCCTGGATAGCCCCAACTCAAAAGGAACAGCTTATGTTATCAGATGTTAAAACAGGGGAGGGAGGGGCACCTATTTTACCAAGTGTGAACAAGTGGGATTTAAAGGTTGAGAACCACTGCTCTATCCCATTCCAAAGACCACCCATTCCAACACTGAAGATGCAGATTGGGGACAAGAGTGGTGCATGAGCAACAAGACCTAGGGTGTTCGACCAACCTGCCTTGTTACACCACTTGAAATGGAAAGGTAATTCAGTGGAAGCAACAATGCTGGAATCACAAGCAGCACAACATTGTGATAGTGTCATTTTGGATGAGTGTGCGGAAGGAATGTTCCTCATCACCGGGTTTCTCCTGTAACTAGTGTTTTCTTCCTCCAGAATGATCTTTCTACATCCCCTCTAAACCTGCTCCATTTGTAACTTAGGACTTCTAGCCCAGCACTTAAATCTTCTGAAATCTGTCAGTCACTCTGCAAATCTATTCCTGATACTTGCTAAACTTCCCTGTAAATTTCCCTTCTCAAGAAAATGTCTTGTCCCCACAGCACAAGAGAGATACGGAATCTATTACTGAATCTATTACCAAGCAAACACTGACAGACAACTCATTCCTTAGGTCAAAGGCTTCTCAATATAATTTTTTCAAGTCGCCAAGCTCTCAGCTATGCAGGATTGGGGAAAATGGGTGGTGAGCAGGTCTGGTCCTCACATCCATCCATAATGTCCATAGAGTGATGCTTGAGTACCAGTTGAAGCCAAGGTCCTCGAACAGGGATCCCAGATTACTGGGCCCAGCTGTGGAATCTACCAGGCTCAACCATGGCCTTGACAAGAGCACTCCAGATTGCCCACTCCCAGTTGTGAGATCCACACAGTCACTGAATGACCGTGGCGATGACAGATTATCAGGCCTGTGACACACTCCACAAGGAGATCCCATACCTGTTGAGTGCTCCATGTGGGAATCCCTGATCACCACACCGAGCTATGAATTCCTCAAGTGATTCCCAATTTGCCAAGTATAGATTTGCCTTCACAGAATAGCACCTGGCCACAATTCACGCTTGAAAAGCAAGTGTAAATTTTATACATCAACAGGCTTAGCAGAAGATACAAAACCTCCCATCATTAAGTTAAATAGAAAGTAATGCTGCTTTACAAATATCCAGTGTCACAGTGGCACAGCTAGTAGGGCTGCTGCTTCATGATGCCAGTGATCTGATTACAACCCTGACTTCCCATGCTGCACAGCCTTTGCACGTTCACCCTGTGTCCTCCCACATCCCACAGACGCGCAGGTTGGGAGGTTAATTGGCCACTGTAAATTGCCCCTAGTGTATAGGTGAGTGGTAGGATCTGGGGGGAGTTGATGGGAATTTGGGGAAAACAGGTTATGGGGAAAAAACTGGTGGCGGAATGAGATTGGTCTATGAGCTGACAAAGACTCAATGGACCAAATGGCCTCCCATGTTGTAAGGTAATACAGAAACAGTTCCCTGAGTGATCCTGATGAGAAATGAGTAAAACATTACCTTCTCTATAATAAAAGCTGTGATGCCATGGGATGCTGGTTTGGCATTAATGTCCGTCTTGGCATAAACAATCAGAATGTCTGCATCAGGTCCATTGGTAATCCAGAACTTGTTGCCATTGAGGATGTAAAAATCACCTTAAAAAAGGAAGCAAAAATGACAAAGACAATGAAACAAAGTGATTATTGGAATCAGAATGATCAAAAGGTCACTGCATTAAGTCCTGGACATCTCCATTTTCCATGTTATTTGTTTTATTGTCCAAATACCAAAAGAAATTTTCTCCTGAGTAATAGGACTTTGGGCACCACAGTGGCATAGCTGGCAGAGCTACTGGCTCACAGCTCCAGCAACTTGGGTTCAATCCTGACCTCTGGTACTGTCTGTATGGAGTTTGCACATTACCCCTGTAATTGCATGAGTTTCCTCTGGGTGCTCAGATTTTCTCCCACATCCCAAAGAAATGCAGCTTGGTTGACTAATTGGCCACTGTAAATTGTCTCTCATGTGTAGGTAATTCTTAGAACATGGGGAAAATTGATTTTCTTTGCATTACAATTTTTCATTTTTGCACTAAAATGTAATTTTTTTGTTCTAATTATGTTTCTTCTTGCAAAAATTGTGTATAATGTATGTTAATTTATGTTTTTCTTGAGAATGCTTATCTGATGCTGTGATGCTGCTACAAGTAAGTTTTTCATTGTACCTGTGCATACATGTACTTGGCAATATGACAATAAAGTTTGATGGTCATTTCAGACTTGGTGAGCTGGAAGGCTAGTCTCTTTGCTGTATGACACCATTTCTCCATTAAGGCAAGCAAAGTTGAAATCTGCTGGGATCTGACCAATTTTCCTGATTTGGTAGGATGATTTACAAAGGGTAGAAATACAGCATGGTTCACTGTACATTGCCTGAATGAGATATCTATGTTTCCAACCTCAGAATTTACTCACTGCTACATTAAATGCAACAATATCTTCCAAAACTATCGGATTTCTGGTCTCTTTAAGAGTAGATTTATTTGCATGGTTCAGGATTGTTTGGCCATATTGGTACAAATAAGATTAAGATTGGAGCGATTTCAAAATGCAAATGGGATTTGGACTTGGTTTGAAATGGTTATTTTTTTCTTCAAGACAGCTCTGAAGTGGACTGTGACTCCAAAGTTCAGTAGGTGTCAGGTGGTTATGTATACTGCTTGGAGTCAGCCCTCCCCAGACAAAAACTGCTTACAGACTGGAATAAGCCTGAACACAAACACCACGAACTCAGTCTCATTTTGGGGAACAGGCTGACAGCCAACAAAAACAAACTGCAAAAGAAAAGTGGGATTGTTGGAACAGGATTCTAACAGAATAATTAGCTTGACATTAAAGATGAGAACCTATCAATGTGGGAAATGCCACACTGGGAGGACGTGGGGTGCGGTGGTGGCACAGTGGTTAGTTTACCAAACTAATAACACAGAGACCCAAGTTCAAATTCCATCATGGCAGCCGTGAGATTTATTTTCGGATTAGTCATCTGGAATTTGGAAAAGTAACTAGTAAAGATGATTACAAAAATAACTACCAGACTGCCATAAAAAAACTAATGCCCTTCAGAAAGGATGTCTGTCTTCCTTATACAGCTTGGTCTGGAGGCAACTTTGGACCATGCCATGTAATTGACTCTTAAATGTCCACTGGAGTGGCCTAGCAATTCACTCAATACCATTACTGCTCCTTTCAAACAGAGAAAGAACAAAACCAGACTGATCCCATCTGGAATCAACCTGGATGCTGAATTCAAAGTCAGTCCCAGACCAGATGATCTTGAAAAATCCTTTTCACAAACATCTGGGGACTGTTGTCTAAATTGGGAGAGCTGGCCCGACACAGTCTGTAAAGTAATGACAGATTACCAGATTACTCCATCAATTCTTGGGTACGACTTGTCTCGTGAAAAGGACTATGCATCCAGTCGGAGTGGCACAGTAGTATACAGCAGAAGAGATTGGTCCCTTTATGTCCTCAAGGAAAGGGTCTCCCTGCAGCAAACAACACACCTGCTGACACCCCAAAGCCATTCCACCATCTATAAGACACAAGTAAAAACTGCAATGGAATACATGCCTGAATGGCTGCAGCACTAACAACTCTCCTGAAGCTTGCCATCGCCCAGGTAAAAGCAGTCTGCTTGACTGGCACCCTATCCACCACCTTCCTTCCCTCACCACTGGTGCCCAATGTGTACTAGTGTGTACTATTTACAAAATGCATAGCAGTTAATCATCATTGCTACTTTGACAGCACCTCCCAAACCCCTTCCACCAAGGAGGACAACCACCAACATCACCATCTGCAGGTTCTGCTCCAATTTGTAACTCACCCTGACTTGGAAATACATTGCCGGCCCTTCATTGTTGCTGGGTCTAAATCCTGGAGCTCCCTACCCAATAGCATTGGGGGAGTACCTTAACCCAATAAAGGAGTGCAGCAGTTCAAGGAGGCAGCTCATCAGCACCTAGTCAAGAACAACTAGGAATGGGAAATAAATGCTGATCCTGTCATTGGGTCGCAAAACTGAATTAAACAAAAAACACTTAATTATATATCACTGTGTAAATTTAAGATATACTGGCCACACCAGTTAATCTCTACTTTAAACCATACTGTTGAATAAAAGTATCTGTGATTCCAACTACATTTTGCCTCATCTGCACCATAAGATGGACTGAAAAGGTACTAGTGGTGAGAAGAGGATGCATGATACAGACCATGCAAGTTTCACCTTTATATTTCTGGCTGCCACTTGTGGATACAGAACAAACAAAGTCAGCTTTGATAAAAGTCACTTAAATCCCATAAGTGCCACAGAATGAGAGAAAAGTAATATATAGCAGACTCTTAGGCAGATTTTTGTTGCTATCAATGCACCCACTCAGGGAAGTATTAAAAGAGTGCAGACTTGTTATGTAAGGTTATTTTGATCTCATCCTTCTGGATTGGATTTAAATATAGATGCCAAAGGGCAACAATCAAAATCCACTGGAGACACAAGAGACTGCAGATGCTGGAATCTGGAGCAACAAACAATCTACTGGAACTCAGCAGGTTGAGCAGCATCTGTGGAAGGAATGAAATTGTTGATGTTTTGGGTTGAAACCCTGCATCAGGATGAAACCCTGCATCAGGACTGAGAGTGGAGAGGCGAGATGGCCAGTATAAAGAGAAGTGGAGTAGTGAGACAGGAGTCCGAGGTGATTGGTGGACTGAGGAGGGGTGAAAGATGACGGACAGGTTGTGTCAGATAGGGGAGGGGAGGGGGTGAAGCTGGGAGACAATAGCAGGTGAAATGGCAGATAGAGGCAGACAGAGAGAGAGAAAAAATGAGAGGCAGATGGGGAGAGGTAGAAGGAGGGAAGCATGAAGATTGGAGACATATGCAGGAACACAAAGGGCGACCAGTGCGGCAATCTGATAAGTAAAGGAGGTGATAATGGGAACCATTAGGGGAGAGGTGAATGGCAGATGGAACCAGAACCAGCTAGGGGAGGGGGAAACCTGTGGGTAAACTGTGTGTATAGATCCATTGCCAAGCATCTTGTGGTGCCACTCATTATGCCAATACTTCCACAAACCTTTCTTGTCTGCCCTCGTTTTCATTGAGACAACATCCGACCCTGCGTTCGCTTCACTCATTGCGAGAGCTCCCACATGATCACCGTTGATTAACTGCAGAGAGAAAATCAATTAAACAGATGGAAACTCACTTCACTAATCAACTGGAGTGAGGATCAGAAACTGCTGCAGGAGCAACTTCTAGAATATAACAAAAATAATATATTTCTAGTTGTAAGGTGATGCCTTAAAGACTTTTCTTCACTTGCTGTCTACCTGACAATGTGGAAAATAACCCTGTTATGTTGTGCCCACAAAAACCAGCACAATTCCAATTCAGATAATTATCACCCAGTCTACTCTCAATCATCAAAGTGAGGAAGATGTTGCTGATGCCATCAAGCAGCACTTAATCACTAATAACCTGCCCAATGATGTCCAGCTTATATTTTGACAGGACCACTTTGCTGCAGAACTCAATGCAACCTTAGTCCAAACATGGACCAAAGAGCTGAATTCCAGAGGTGAGGTAAGAGTCACTGCCTTTAATATCAAGTCTGCATTTGACCTGGTCTGGCATCAAGGATCTCTGTCAAAACTGAAGGAGAAGAAGGAAAAATCATTCCAATAGCAACAAGATCTAGACAACATTCAAGCACAGGCTGGTAAGTGGCAAATAGCACTCCCACCACAAGTGCCAGGCAATAACCACCTCCAACAAGACAGAATCTAATTACCTACCCTTGGCATTCAACAACATTACTATAGCCAAGTCTACCATCCTGAGTGTCACCATTGATCAGAAAACCATATGCCCAGTCGCAAAAATACTGTGGCTTCAACAGCAGGTCAGAGCTTGGGTATTACCCTGCATCAAGTGACTCACATTCCCATATCCCAAAGACTTTTTACCACCTGCAAGGCATGGTAGGAGTTTGATGGAATACAGTCCAATTTGCCTAGATGAATGCCACACCAAAAATACTAAAAAAGCTTGACATCTAGGGCAAAGCAACCCACTTGATTGCTGTCTCACTGCCACCACACTAAACATTCATTCCCCAGTAGTAACACACCATGGTTGCAGCGTGCCTTCTACAAAATGCACTACAGTACAATATTCAACAGGGCTACTCCCACAGCAATGTTAAACATGTAACCTCTACCAAGGGCAAAGGACACCCTTCTGACTTGGAAATATATCGCTGTTCTGTCAACGTTTTGTCTAAACCTTGGAACTCCATGAGAGCATCTTCAACATAAAGGACTATGGAAATTCAAGGTTAGCTTTTCCCTCCACTTTTGTTAAAGGCAATTAGGGATGGGCAATAAATCCTGGCCTTGCCAGCAATCCCCACATCCTGAAAAGTAAATAAATACAAAATATGCCCACTACTTCAACAGATGTTGGGTCACTTGAAGTTGCCAATTTCAAGAACACTCATCTTATTTCATATGCTGAAATCCTTCTTTAAAATGTTGCTGGCTCGTCATTCCATTGCGATTTTAACCTGGCTACCTATGTTATCTTATTTTTGGAACAAATGTAGAATGGAGGAATTCTGGGCATTTGGGTTGAAATTCCTACAACCTTCGTTGGTAATTTTACCATAATGTCTACTTGTTTCATCTTTGCAATACTGGTAGTAACATCTGGTGTTTGATTAGGCATGCTTTGCTAGTCCAATGAGACTGGTAGTGTACTATTAATAAAGTTAGAGTGTATCATCCAGCTGTCATTACCCTTTCAGAATGGCAGCTCTCCAGAAATGAACTCTGGCACTGTCTACTAACTCCTATAAGCTCACTAATTGAGATGGCAGTTTAACAAAAAGTAGAACAGTCAGATACATGTCATAAATTTATAATTCTTACCTGAATAAACCTTGTGGCAGTTACATTACACTTTGGTGTCATGAGAACATAAGAAATGGAAGCTTTGATTTCAGCAACACTTTTCCGCACTGAGCCCGAACATTCCTTGATTCCCTTAATACTTAAAAATCTACCAATCTGATGTCTTAAACATTCTTAACAATTGACACTTCACAGATTCTTGGGTAAAGAATGCCATTAATCTACTGGTAAAGAAATTTCCTCTCATTGCTAACCGAAATGAGAGTGTGACCTGGGTTCTAGCAACCCAGCCAGGGAAACATCAATTCCACATCCAACCTGTCAAGCTATCAAAGAACTCTACACCTTTCAATGAGATCAATCTTCATGCAGTCCATGCTGACAGGAAAGCAATAGGAAAAGTCTGTTTACAAGAAGCAAAATGTAGTCAGGGAACGCAAGTGTATAGTTAAGAGGCAGTCTCACATCTCTGGCCTTGCTACAATACAATGTAGCTAAGTAGAGCTGCTTTATCATTGGACAGAGCACACAGTATAATTGGTAACACAACTCAACTGTTAACTACTCCACTCTGGTGCCATTTTACAGATACTGGAGCCTGCCATTATACTGTAAGGGGGCAGTGCAGCCAGTGGAGCTGCCACTGCACAGCTCCAGTCACTCTGGTGCTGTCAATGCAGAGTTTACACATTGTACCTGTGACTGTGTGGATATCCCCGGGGTGCTCCAGCTTCTTCCCACATCCCAAAACGTGTGGGTTGGCAGATTAGTTGGACACTATAAATTGCCCCTAATACGTAGATGAGTAATAAAATCTGGCAGGAGTTGATGGGAATGTGGAGAGGATAAAATGGATGAGGATAGGATTAATATAAAATGGACACTTGATGGTCGGCACAAACTTGGTGGGCTGAAGGGCCTGCTTCGTTACTGTATCTCTCGATGACTCTTTGTAACAGTCCCCTCAGGATTTGAACTTAAAAGGGAATTGGACTGGATCTCTCAGTGTAGCTTTCCTTTTGGGTAGTGAAGGGTTGCCTCAAACGAGATTGGATTTTTTGGTATGGTCTCCTAATTTAAGCAGCCTAGGTTATAAATTTAAAGAGAAAGGTTGAGCCCACAGAAGCAAAATAGCCATTTGTGCAATGTTATGGAAAACACGATGGGAAGGGACTGTAAGCCTAATGGGAACAGAAAACGATCAATTCAAGAAAAGGTGGAGTTAATGGGCATGTGAATGAGAATAAGTTGCAAGTCTACAAGGGAAAAGGGATGGAATTGATGGGATTGTTCTGATGGGAACCAACATGAACCTGATGAGTCAAATGGCCTCCTTGTGTGCTGCAATAAGAGGTGAAAGGTTAAAATTCTATAAATGCTTCTCTTATTCATAATAAGACAACCTAATTAATGGGACACAGTAAAGTGAGTTTGACCTAATAGTTATTATAGAAACTTGGCTGCATGGTGACAGGTTCTGGGAACCAAATATTCCACGCATGTGAAGTTTAGAAAAAGAGACAAAATGGAAAA
>JAUZTB010000001.1:85734796-85749509 GCA_034780895.1 Rhynchobatus australiae
CCCACTATTCTAACTCTGCAAATAACAAAGAAAGAAAGAGAATTTACCAGAACCTCACCTTAGTGCTCACTTTCTCCGCCTCTTCTCATCTAAGCCTCTTCAGCCAAAGCCTCAAGGCCCCACTCTTACACTGAGCCACTCCTAAAATGGCTGCAGTGGTATGTAAGTTAACTGCAATTATCATAGGTGATTTTAATCTGCACATTGACTGTGCTACTCAAACTGGCAAGGGTATTGTGGAAAAGGAATTTATGGGCTACAGCAGGGATTGTTTCTTTGAGAAACTTACAACGGAACCTGCCAAGGAACAGGCTTATTTAGATATGGTCATGTATAATGAGGTAGAATTAGTAAGAGATACAGTAGAATCTTCCTTGGCAATAGTGATCACAACTGGTAGACCCCAACTTAAATAAGGGCAATTATAGAAGTCTGAAGGTAGAGTTGTGTAGAACAGACTAGGAGAAAAAAGGTAAAGGAAAAGTCAGTAGATGAGGAGTAGTAGATATTTAAGCAGCTATTTCACAATGCTCAGCAGAAATTTATCCCATTTGGAAAGAGGCGTTCAGTCAGACAGATGAACAACATCTCATCTTCCATCTGGGCTCTTTTGGACTCCAAATTAAGGTCACTTCCTCTTTCTGTCTGTCTGTATCAGAATGGACCTTTTCTGCCTATCATTATTTTGGTTCAGTTTTTCTTATTCCAATAGTACAGTTTGGGCTGCAAGACATGTTTCACAGCCACATTAGTAACAACGTATTACACAGACAAAGAAGCATAACTGGGTGCTTCTAACTGCTAATCTAACTGTTCCCATGAAACCATTTGGTCTCACCCAATCAGAGCTATTCCCTTTGTTCCCTTTGTAACCCGAAACATTAATTGTTTCCAGTATTTTCTGTTTTTACCTCTGCAGTATTTTGATCTGGATAGATTGACATTATAGAACCATAGAAGATGCAAGCAGACCATTTAATCCTTCAAGCCTAGTCCACAATTTAATATGGTCATAGTTGATCATTCACTCTGTTCCCTGTTCATTCTTCCTCTTTAATTCCCTTGATCACATAAGCCTGAAGAACTGTAACTAACTCCTCCATGAATATATTTAATGATTTGGCTACATCTACCTTCTGTGGTACAGAATCCACAGGTTCCCCAGTCTCTGGGTTAACAAATTTCTCCCCATTTCAATCCTTCATGGCTTGCACCTTTTCTTTTAAATGTAACCTCTTATCCTGGACTCACCCACCATTGGGAACATCTTTCCTGCATCTCGCCTGTCCTGCCCTGGTAGAATTTTGTCAGCTTCCATGAGATCTCCTCCCAGTCTCTGCAAGTGACACAGAGATTTTGCACTGATGGCCCAGAGGAAGCAGAATGTCCCATAGATGGGAAGGAGAAGGTCTGCTCACTCATCCTCATTCTGTCCCACTCTCCTGCACCAGCTGGTAGACCTGCCTGGTGCCTGGCTGTGTGTCCTCTGTCACAGTGGGGGAAGGGGATGGAGCATGATCAACAATGATGGGCATTAGAGAATTGGGAGTGTAGAGGGAAACAGTGCAGCAGTATAATCCATGGGTATCAGGACAAAGTCTGTTGCAACAACACCAGGAGGTAACTGAAGGTATACTCATATCCACCTTCCACACATTCATTCAAATACCTTTACTCAAGGACCTTCTCAAATATATTACAGAAAATACTACAGAAATTAATATTTTAAATTATCACCTAATTCAAAGCATTTGCAAGTGTGGATGGGAGAGACAGAGAGAGAATAATCACAGGTGTCAGAGGGTTAGAGGGGGAAGATTATGGAGATCAGGGCATCAGAGGGATTGTAAAGTCTGCCCAATTCCTTTCCACTGCTTTCAATGGAACGGCACGGTAGCATAGCAGTTAGTACAACGCTATTACAGTGCCAGCGATCAGGGTTCAATTCCCGTCGCTGTCTGTAAGGAGTTTGTACGTTCTCCCGTGTCTGCGTGGGTTTCCTCCCACATTCCAAAGACATACGGGTAGGTTAACGTGGGTTTAAAATGGGCGGCGCGGACTCATTGGGCCGGAAGGGCCTGTTACCATGCTGTAAATAAAATTATTTTAAAAATTTAAAATTTAAAAAAATTTAAAAAGGTGGTGGCAAATTGTTTGTTTGATAACGTAAGCAAAACTTCATACTCAAGACACAAAACATTAATGAAATTCAAAGCAAAGACGCTTAATCAATAACCTTGCTTTCACACTATTAAGCCGGTGATTAACACTGGATAACTGAGGCAATTCCCTCATAGATTTTCCATTGCTCCTGCACAACCAGCTCCTTTTGTATGAACTGACCACACATCACCGAATTTTGAATCTCCACACACACACACCTGGTTGAACAACATTAAGCATTAATGGGCCTCAAACCCTTTGACCAAAACTGCCAATGACTCCAGGATCATCACACGGAGTACAGGTATCCTGCTTCTCTTCTCCACTGCCACCTGTTTCCTTAAGCCCAACTCCCCCATCCCCTCCACACACCTCAATCAACAATCGCTTGGATCTCTCAATCATTATCACTGTGATTGAGATAATTTGTTCTAAAGGAAAGAAATCCCAAAGCAAAGCACAGCAGACACTTGAAATCAAAGAACAACATACTGGAAATTTCTTGGTATACCTTTGTTTCTTTCTTGCCATCTGTCAAAACCTTAAGTTTTGAATGTTTATGAATGCCTGCCAACGCACTATTTGGTACACAGTCCCCTTTATAACACTGTTCAGTAATTTCAGCTCCCTGTATAACAAGATGTGCAGTACATACAACTCCCTGTTTAATAGCATTTCAGTACACACAGTTCCCTGTATAACTGTTCAGCACATGCAGCTCCCTGCATAACACTGTTCAGCACATACGTGTATAACACATTGCTCAGTATGTTAAGTAAGAAGTATAGCAGCTACTCTTTACTTACAGGACGATCACATTGATTCTGTACCTGCAATACAGCCATGTGATTGGCGAACATGGTGGAACCACAATGAGGGGAGATACAGCATCTCGCCTGCTCTCACCGTGCAGTGGAGAGGTCTTGCGTGGGAGTACTCAGGGAAACGACTGAGGTCAGGGTTCAGAGGGTCCAGAGGAATCCAAGGTACCTGGTTTTGAGGAATGAGCAGAATCCATTAATTACATTAAATCAGAATATGTGCCAGTATTTGCATGTCAGGCTGCAACTTGAAGATCGGTACTTGCCTTTTCATATTTCTCTCTGTATTTCATGCATACTAATTATGATTATACTCACTACCCTATAAACAAAGACTTACAGCCAAAATCTCCAAATATTAAAATATGTACTCATTTCATTCTTTCTGGCTGTGAGAACATTGTACTTATTCAACCAGTATAATGTAATCCTGAGTAATAGTAAGTGAGTGAACAGAACCTGAGATTAATAATTCATTCAATTGGCAGCAGCTAGTATATTGCAGACTTTCTATTGTATGGGAATGTCATCTTAATTTACATTTGGAGTGACTCACAAAATCCAGCTGATGTTGCACTGATAATAAATATCAGATGTTCAGGTTGGATATTCATTAGTAACTAGATATAATTAGATTCCAGTGAAATTTAATTGCATTATAATATTCCCAAAATACCTGCTTGGCTAAGGTGCAACCTGATGAATCACTAGAGAGAAGGGCCCAGGTTTATAGTCTTGGTCCATGGTGAATTAGTTGACTTCTGGTGACCTCAGGGGAAGGCAGCGGTTACACAAAGTTCTAGAGCTCCCACACATGCTAATCACTCAGTGATCCCCGCCAGACAGTAGTGTTTGGGTGAGAATAAGATTCAAATTCTTTTTTTAAAAATAGTCCCTTTTTGGTTTGTGGGCATCGCTGGCAAAGCCAGCATTTTTTGCTCATCCCCAAGTGCCTTTGAGAAGGTAGTGGTTACAGTCATAGATTAATGCAGCACGGAAACAAGCCCTTCGGCCCAACTTGTCCATGCTGACCAATAGGCTCATCTCAGCCAGTCCCATTTGCCTGTGTTTGACCCATATCCCTCTAAACCTTTCCTATCCAGGTACCTGTCCAAATGTCTTTTAAATATTGTTAATGTACCTGCCTCAACCACTTCCTCGGGCAAATCATTCCATACACACACCACCCTCTGCATGAAGAAGTTACCCCTCGGAGCCCTTTTAAATTTTTCCCCTCTCACCTTAAACCTATGCTCTCTAGTCCTTCTAACGGTACTCCCTCAAATGGATAGATAGGATGCTCCAGGACTTAGGTCAAGTAACAATGAAATAACAGCAATATTTTTCCAAAGACAGTGCACATCTTGGTAAGGAACCTGTTTGCTGCCCTTGTCCCTCTTGGTGGTAGAGATTGAGAGTTCATGAGGGGCTGTTGAGGAGTTTAGTCACGTAACTAGTACATTTGTACATTAGACACACTGCAGCCACTGTGAACTGGTGGTGGACAGGGTTCTAATCAAGTGAACAGCTTTGTGCTGCATTATGTCTAGATTCTCAAACGTGGATGGACCTGTACGCATCCGGGCGGGCAGTGAGTATTCCATCACATTCCTGACTTGTGCCTTGTAGATGGTGGAAAGGCGTGGGGTTGTGTGACGATGAGTCGCTCACCAAAGAATATCCAGCTTCTAATCTGGTCTTGTAGTAAACTACTCATGCGGCTTGGCCAGTATTGTTTCTGGTCAGTGACCTCTGGAATATTGATGGTGGGGGACTTAAATGCCATTGAATGTCAAAGGTAGTTGCTAGCCTCTCTCTTGTTGAAGATGATCATTGCCTGGCACATTTGAAGATGTGAATGTTATTTGCAAATTGTCACCAAAGTGGTCAAGGTCTTGCTGCATGCAGGCAAGAAGGAATGGACTGCTTCATTTGCTAAGGAGTTGCCCATTGTGCAATCATCCCCATTTCTGACCTTGTGATGCCAGGAGGGTCACTGCATGAACCCCTCAGCATGGCATGGTTCCTGTGGAAATAAGCCAGCAAAGGTCAGAGCCCCATGGGATAGAAGGGGAGAAAATAAAAGGCAAGAACAACAGAGAAAGAGACAAAATTTAACTGGTGAGGTCCCCTGGTGGCAGGTCGCCTCAAATTATCCCAGCCCATTTGACCAATCCACAATTTACTGCAAACACAGAGCACTAAACAGAGTTAATCCCAAATAAAAGTGAATGGAAAGTATTCATTCCATTGAGATGCTAAATAAGGAGTGAACAAAAATAGGGTTTCCCTGGCTGTAATTGTCTTGAGTGGAAGTGAATGAGGAGGTGTTAAGTGGAGTTACATAATCACGGAATGAATGAACAGGGGCTTGGTCCATTGAAATTCTGTGCGAGAATGAATGTGGGTAGAAGATAAGTTAGGGTTATTGAGATTTTTTTCTATGAGAATGAATGCGAAGGAGCTGTGCATGCAATGCCAGTGACCATTACATAAACTCAGCTCTTAGAACAGGTTTATTTTGCTGAAATCAGAGGACAATGTTTGGCTTTGATGCACTGACCTCCTGCTGTAAGACAGTTCTTTGGGAAATAACTAAAATCACTGGCTAGAGTGGTGGAGCAGGAATGCGGTGGCTTCGCTAAAGTTTCACTGTTATAATTTTAAGGTATGGGTTTGACAGCATCCAATCCTCCTGTGATTATGTGGGTTATGTTTCTGTTTCAAAAGTATACTTTATTCACAAAATAGGGTCATACAATGCTGGACATTGCTTTGTCTTCAATCACTGTACCAGGCATGTAGAACATAGAGAATACAGGATAGGAAAAGGGCCTTCGGCCTGTCATGTCCACACCAACCACGATGCCAAATTAATCCCATCTGCCTTCACAAAGTCCATATCCCTCTATTCCCTGCCTGTTCACGTGTCAGATGATGCAGATGAATTTTCTGGCCATAACAACCAGCCAGCACGTCACTAGCAGCGATGAGAGCTGATGGTGAGCTGCTCCTTCTGAAGCAGTGGGCCACATGCATTGATTAGCCAGAGTGGAGTGTTTCCATACTATACACCTGGTGTGAGGAGACAATCACCAACCAGAGGTGGTGAAGTTGCTCCCCACAGCAGAATACCCAGGGCAGAAGTGCAGCATTCATTACCCCCACAACCATATTGATTGCTCGTGGAACCACTGTCACGTCCCATGACAACAGTTGCAATCTGAGTTCCCCACACGAACTTCAAGTGCTTTTACCATCAGGCACTGTCTCCCAACACATGGTTCCCTCCTATCAAAGTAACACTTTGAAGAGAAAACCTGCTTATCACTAATCGCCCTGGCTGTAATGGTCCTGTGTAGGTTGCAGCAGAGAGCTTCAATGGGAATGAAACGCTATTCCATTTTCTTGGAGCAAAATAACACAGCACAAGTACTTCTCTTCAGTCACAGGAGACAGGTGGCAAGTTCTGAAAGCTAGTGATAGCTGTGTGGTTAAATTGTTGTCTCAAGTCCTGGCTGAAACACAGAAGACCCTTGCTTCATGACAAGTCAACTCTGCACCTCAGTTTTCCATATCCCCCAACAACTCACCTTCAGAGCAAATGGCATTCAAGAGAGTTGCATCTGCAGCTTTGCAATTATGAATCAAACCTAATACCCTTGAAGTTGTGCCAGTTACAAACAAATCTTAGCACTAAAAAAAATCAAACTGTACTTGCCCATCAGTCTGCAAGTTTTAAGAACATAAAAAAGTACAAATATGTCTCATACTTGCTCCACCACTCAATCAGATCATAGTTGGTCTTTTACCTCAGTCCCACCACTCAATTCCCATATTATATAAAAATCTATCGATCGCAAGTCTTGAATATACTCAGTGACTGAGCCTCTCCATCCACTGAGGTAAAGATTTCCAAAGATTTACTATCCTCTGAAACAAGGAACTTCTCTTTTTGATTCTGAATGGCTGACCCCTTACTTTGAGACTGCTCTAGACATTCCACCAAGGGGTAACATTGACCTTGTATCTAAAATGCCAAGCCCTATAAGAGTCTAGTACATTTCAATGAGATCACCTCTCATTCTTCTAAACTCAAGAAAAGAGAGGTTAATCACCTCAAGCAGCAAACCCACCATCCTAGGCATCAATCAGATGAACATCCGCTGCACCCCATCTACTGCAAGCATATCCTCTATGTTGACCAGATCTATATGCAATATTCCAGGTTTGGTGTCACCAATAAAATTGGAGCAAGAAGTCTCCTCTTTTGTAATCAAATCCTCTTGCAATAATATACCCAAATTCGCTAATGAATGTTTCTGTGCAACGTAATTGATAACCTCAGAATGGAATTAACATTTTCCCATGCCCACATATTCTACAGGCACAGGAAAGTTTTGTAGAGTAGTAGTATCCACCTTGTGACTGGTTTTGACACAGAAGTCTCTTCTTATAGTTGGATGATTTGTTTTGGAGAGTAAAAAAGTTGTAAAAGCGAAGGCAGGTTTACAACACTAAAAAGGCCACACTAAACCTCCAAGCAGCTATCACCAAAGGCAGGGACTGATTGGGCAGATGGCACTTCCAAACTTTCAAGAGAAATGATACAGGCGCAGTATCCGATGAGTATCTTAATTCTCACCAAATGCTTGTGGTGTCAGTTTATCAGTGCACAGGAAGCATCATACTGGTGGCACTGCATAATGTTGGGATCCAAAGACACAAGCACAGTTGCCTCAAGATGATAACAAACAGATTACCAACATTATTAGCCTCAACATCTTTGTTGGAAAATAAATTACAGCTTCTTGAGATATTATTCAATTCCATTCTTCTGCATAAATACACATAATGCACACCGTCATATTTTTTGACTGCTTCAATTATTTTCCCTGGGAACTCATTTAACTTGAAAAACATTTGGATGAGAGGTACCAATTGACTTAATTTTACTCCCAGTTTCCTCATGTGCCTCCTGCACGTCTCTATCTTAATTTATGTGGATCAACAACACACAAGCTGGCAAATGCAATTTATTGAAATTATTAAAGTTCTGATCTTTATTGATTATTAAAACTGTTTACTTAACCAGGGTTTTTTATCCTGTTGGTTTATTCCTGACATAATTTCATGGTTTGTTGGTGGCTACACCTGGGCCCACCTGCATATATGCAGTAAGGATCTCATCACTGAAAACAAATGGGCCCTTTGACAATGAATTCATTATGAACTATTCGAATGTTAGCTGTGATTTGTGGGGAGGCAAACATCCCCTCTTGCTAAACACGCTTTCTTTGTGAGGACAAAATTATTCATTACACAAACCCTAAACTGGAATTTAAATGAAGGTAAGGAAATAAAGTCCAATTCTATCCTACCAGTTATCTCAGGTGAAACAGCTTTTGTTTTGAGAAACAAAATACCAAAGCACAATGTCAAGCCATGTTCACTTTGGCCAACGTAATGTTCCTTATAAAGGACTGTTCCTTAGATAGGTAGCTAGATTGGAGAGTCCTGCAGTTTTGTCACGATATCCCTGGAGAAGGTTTTATCTTAAATTTCCATCATGGAGGACATAAACTGAGAGTACTGATATACTAATGATTGCTTAATCCCACTCCCACAGGAACCAATGCATGTTGAGACACATTTTTGTACCCAGCAACAAGCTGGTGACATCTCACCTTAGTGTCTATTCTTTATTTGGAAGTTGTAAATCAACTTATGGGAGACATCACTGCTTAGTCCAGTGCTGTGCCCACTAAACACATATACATCCATATTTACCAGCACAAGTCACTGACTAATGAATAGGAGGAAGAATCCAGACTAGCTTCTCCAAACTCTAGCTTTGGGAGGATGAAGTCAATTGGGGATCCATTGCTGCCAACCTGACTGAGGACTGGGTTAGGGTGGTACACAGAGAAACTTACAGCTAAATATTTTTGAAACAAGTATTAGCTGTTAGATATTCTATGATGAATGTCAAAAGTTGGGCTATTTATCCAGCGAATTTTAGGTGTAGATATAGCAAATGTAATTTTGCAAACTACTGCCTACCTCTCTGTGATCTAACCACATCATTTAAGACTGTAGGTTCCTGTTATTAATAAAACAAAGAGAGTAGTAATATCTTATGGAATGATATTTTTATAACAACAAAAAAAATGCTAACTTGTCCAGATGTTAAAAAATAGTTCTACATATAAACATACAGTTCAATAATTCAGTTCATAAAGCCTTTCTTTCAGATTTTTCAGTTGAGTTAATATTAACATTTAGCATAAAAAATTCTTGAATATTTTTATAACCAGATTTTTAAAAATCTAAATATTTTGATGAACCAATTGAATCATTCAAAATGCTTTTTGAAAAAATTAATCTGCCAATCAGCAAGTTTAATTTTTGATATTCAAATTAAACTTTTAAATAAAGTTAGAAAGCCAAAAGTTGCATACTATAGATAGGTTAAATGACCGGGCAAGGGTCCGGCAGATGGATTAATGTTGGTAAATGTAAGGTCATCCACTTTGGAAGGATAAAATAAGATATCTTTACTATTACACGTATGTGGAAACACACAGTGAAATGCACCTTTTGCGTAGAGTATTCTGGGGGCAGCCTGCAAGTGCCGCCACATTTTCTGGCACCAACGTAGCATGCCCACAACTTCCTAACCTGTATGTCTTTGCAATGTGGGAGGAAATCCACGCAGTCACGGGGAGAACGTACAAACTCCTTACAGACAGTGGCCGGAATTGAAGCTGGGTCACTGGCGCTGTAAAGCATTATGCTAAGTGCTAAATGGTGAACGATTGCAGCATGCTGTTGTGCAGAGGGACTTGGGAGTGCTGGTGTAAAAGGTTGGTTTGCAGGTGCACCAGGCTATCAAGAAAGCAAATGGAATGGATGTTGGCCCTCATTGCTAGAGGGATTTAATTTAAAAGCAGGGAGCTCATGCTGCAACTGTACAGGGTACTGGTGAGGCTACACCTGGAGTACTGTGTACAGTCCTGGTCTCCTTACTTGAGAAAAGATATGCTGGCTTTGGAGGCATGCAGAGGAGGTTCACCAGGTTGATTCCGGAGATGAGAGGGTTAGCCTATGAGGAGAGATTGACTTGCCTGGGACTATACTCTCTGGAATTCAGAAGAATGAAAAGGGATCTTATAGAAAATTATGAAAGGGATAGATACAGTAGAGGCAGGAAAGTTGTTTCCACTGGTAAGTGAGACTGGAAGTAGGGGACATAGCCTCAAGATTGGGGGAAGTAGATTTAAGATGGAGTTGAGGAGGAACTGCTTTTCCCAGAGAGTAGTGAATCTGTAAAATCCTCTGCCCAGGGAAGCAGTGGAGGCAACCTCATTAAATATATTTATGACACAGTTAGATAAATATTTTGCATAGTAGGGGATTTAAGGGTTATGGGGAAAAGGCGGGTAGGTGGATCTGAGTCCATGGCCAGATCAGCCATGATCTTATTGAATGGCAGAGCAGACTTGACAGGTCAGATGGCCTACTCCTGCTCCTATTTCTTATGTTCTTATATTTCATAGTAACATCACATTTACTAATTATGACTAAAGAATTTTTGTGTACAATAATAACTTCATTTGATATTGCCTTTCGAATGCCTGGACTTCATCCTTTTACTTCAGGTGCTTTGTGTGCATTCTGCCTGACTCCATTAACAGAGAAGCACCTCCTGAGTCTCTGTTATACTGCTCGCATCAGGCAGACTGCTCGCTTTTCTCTCTACTGGGAAAATGTTGTTTTGAATCCAACTAAAGTTATCAGTTAAAATTACACCAAACAGAGGCTGCAGCCTCCCTCATTGGAAGGGAGCAAAGATTACAAAAGACCTTAAAGAGTGGTTACTTCATTGCATCTACTGAAAGCCAATGAAGAAGTGATTTACAAGCACCACTGAGGCAGATACTGCCCTCTGTCAGCACCAGTGGTTGGGCAAGTTCCAACAAAAAATGAGGGGGTGATGTTTCAACATAAAGGGACACTAAACTGAAAAACAGCTTCACTGTAAATACACAATTTTACAGAATTATCTTTCAAACCACTGTGATAGTTTTACCTTTTCTGCATTCTGCACATCTATCACATCGAAGGAACCATCCTCATTAACCTTGTACGTTGCAGGTTGGAAGAGTTCTGCAGAAGGAACAATGGACTTTAGCTTGTGAGAGAAGCCTGGCTCTAAGGTTACATTGTATTAGATATCCCTGAGGTCCCCACACACAACGTTTATGCCAGGTTACAGTATGGAATTGGGGAAAGGTGGGCTTTCTTCACATATAGTCATACGGAACAGAAACAGGCCCTTTGGTCCAACCAAGATACCCGTCCAAGCTAGTCCCATTTGCCAGCATTTGGCCCATATCCCTTGAAACCTTTCCTATCCATGTACCTGTCCAACTGTCTTGTATAACCGTCTTTTAAAAGTTGTTAATGTACCTGCCTCAACCACTTCCTCTGCCAGCTCATTCCATAAACTGACCACTCTCCATGTAAAAATAAGTTGCTCCTCAAGTTTATATTAAATCTTTCACCTATCACCTTAAACCTATGCCCTCTAGATCTTGATTCCATAATCCTGTTTAGAGGACAATAAAATCTTCAGGAAGATTGAGAAGAATATTTCTGTGACCTGGATTAGGGGCATGTTAGTGCAGTAGCAGAAAGCTGACTGACAGGCTCAATTGCTGAGTTACAGAAAGGGCAGGCGGAGATTTGGGAAGCAATAATCTGTACAACTTTGGAAGGAATTGGAATATTATTGTCACATGTACCGAGATACAGTGAAAAACCTGTCTTGCAGACCATTCAGACAGATCAATTCATTACATAGTGCATCAAGGTAGTATGACATAAAACAATAACAGAATGCAGAATAAAGTGTAACAGCTACAGAGAAAGTGCAGTGCAGGCAGACAATAAGGTGCAAAGTCATAACAAGGTAGATTGTGAAGTCAAGAGTCCACCTTATCGGACCAGGGAACCGTTAAATAGTCTTATAACAGCGGGATAGAAGCTGTCCTTGAGCCTGGTGGTACGTGCTTTCAGACTTTTGTATCTTCTGCCCGATGGGAGGGGGAGAAGACAGAATGTCCAGGATGGGTGGGGTCTTTGATTATGCTCCTAATTCATAAAGTATCCCGTGTACTGTGCCCTTTAGTTATTTTTGCTCACATAAATTCTGTAAGAGCCAAGTTTTATTTCTACTTTTTCAGTAGAGAATTCCATAAGGGCAAATTTCTGTTACCTGTACTGGTGTAACAAGGTGGTAACACTGTACTTGTTGTACTGACATACTAGCTTTGACAACTCATACAGTGGGACACTCACATCCTTCTGTAAATCAGAGCTCTGCAATCTCTCACCGTTTGGATAATACTTTGTTTTAATTGTCCCTGTCAAAATGGACAATCGCAGAATTTTCCCACTTGTTGCTCCATTTGCCAGCTTTTTGCCCTCTCACTTCCCCCCTTTATATCCCTTCGCCTTATGTTTGCTTGACAACCAACTTTCCTACCTGACTTTCTTTGAAAAGGCAGGTTGCTGGAGGAGGAAGCGACATGGGCCCAGTTGCTTGTCCTGGACGTGCTGTTCCTGGAGCTGATCACAGCGTTTATGTCATGAATCAATTCACACAGGGGCCGAGAAGCTTCCACAGTGGGTGACTGAACTAATCAGCTGCAGCCCCTCTTGTTTAACCTTTTTCCATTCCTCTTTGAATTTCACTCAAATATACCACCCGTCAACTGGGTAATAATGAACAGGTGATGCTCAGCATTTTAATCACCTGTATCACTAGATGACATGGAACAAGCCAAAGGGATACAGCTAAGCATCAAAGCAGAATTTGAAATTAAGCTTCCTTTCTCAGTGTGGTTAGAACGTGAAGCTCTCCTACAAGTGAGTGGATCCATTTAAGGTTATGCTGAGGATAAGCTGAAGAGAGGCAAGAGGAAGCCCATATGGAGCATAAATATCACCGTGTGGGCCAAATAGTCTGCTGTTTACATTCTGAACATGAGGGTGTGTTTCAGTCTATCCGTTGAAGTTAAAATGCTTGCATCCTGTGTTACAGCATTCTGCTCTACACCCCCTTCGAGGAAGGGAACAGCAAGCACTCCTTAGAGCTACAGAGGGAAACGCAGACACAGAAAACCCACCCTAAACTCGCACATCTACCAGCTGGCAGAGTATCAGTGTACACTGAGTTCTAGGAGCAATACATTTGCCAGTTCTCTTGATCAGAGGTGAGGTACAGCAGAGAATAAACGTTATATAAAAAGGACACAATGTTCTGTGTTTGCAAAAGGCAAAAATCAAATAACCCATTTCCCTGGTGGCAATTAATTCACTTGGATCAAATTTTCAAAAGTTTTTGGTTAAAATATGCTGCAAAGCCAGAGTTAATCTGTGGCAGACTCTCCAGCATTCATGAAAAGGTGTCTAACTCTTGCATTAGCTTTAAATTTGCTTCAAAATCGTTAACATCAAAGCTGTAGATAAATCTGTACCCAAATGCCTGTGTTTCTTACACTAAATGGACCGCCTTCATCCTTACACAAGCTGGACAGCCTGCATTTCTTAGGTTAACTGGGCTCCCTGTGTTTTTTACATCACCTGGATGGCCCATGTTTCTTATCCTAACTGGACTGCTTGTGTTTCATGCACTAACTGGACCTTTCCTGTTCCTTCCATTAAATAGATTGCCCGTGTTCCTTACACTAACTGCACTGCCTGTATTGTTTTCCTATTTGCCACAATTTGATCCCCAGTGTGATGTGAGTAGCAATAAGGACTGAGTTGCTTTCTCTGGGGTGACGTGGTTTTTATACATTCTGTTTGGTACCAGTGGCCCAGGGTACAGTTCCCTGGAACGGCCAGTGATATTTCTCTTTCACTCTCTGTGATTGCCCCTCTTTTTCAGCTCTCTGGAGGTGCGATTGCAACAGAGTGAATCACAGCAATCCCCAGGTACCCATTTTTCTCTACTATCTGTGGAGGTGTGGTATGGCAGATGATATGTTGTCTTATTTAGCACTGCAACCCAAAGCTGATTAAACTCGATCAATCAAGGGGAGGAAATTTGGCCCCTGCCCTCCCCTGAGTCTCATCTTTCAGACCTTCTGATTCACGACTGATTCACAGGGTCAGCCACCAAAATAACCTCTCCTGATACACAGGTTTCATGATATACGTTATTAATGATCATTTTGAACCTGTGATTGGGGATTTAACCTCAGCATAATTTTGCCTTGTTTCTAAGGTGTTGACCTTCAGATTGTCTTGCTCTAGGTATTATTCTTAGGCATAGAGAAAAGATGTAAGAGAACTTGCATGGTCACGTAGCAACCGATGCTGTAACCAACTCGAGCACTTCATAATGGGAACACAGCCAAAGATGCTGTGTTTCTCGCCTCTGGCAAACAGTAAAGCAATTTCTTCACAATGGGGCTACCTTGGCTTTGTTTGGAGTTTAGAGGACTGAGAGATAATCTTTTTGAAGCATATTAGATTAGGGAGCATGCAACGGTTGATGCTGAGATGTTTCCACCAGTGGGAGAGTCTCAAACTTGGGACATAGTTACAAGATAGGACACAGTTATTCAAAGCTGAGGTGCGCAGGAAATTCCTCCATGGATTACACCTCGTTGCCTCGGTAAAGCAGCCAGCATAATCAAAGACCCCACCCACCCCAG
>JAUZTB010000001.1:86048796-86062244 GCA_034780895.1 Rhynchobatus australiae
AAGGGCCTGTTCTGTGCTGTTCTATATGTTCTATTACTGTGCTGCTTGATTCTGAAATGCTGTGATTCTTTCAGTGCCTAAATAGTCATCAGTCCCAGCTGTGAATATACCCAATGACTGAGCAGCCACAGCCTTCAGAGCTAGAGAATTCCGGCCATTTATAACTCTCTTTGCAAAGGATTTTCTCCTCATCATCTTACAAGATGGCTGATCCCCATCTTGAGACTATATGCCACAGTCTGGGCTCTTCTTCAACAGGAAATATTGATTCTATGCCTATCCTGTCAATCCCTTTCAGGACCTGCATGTCTCAATGAGATAACCTCTCATTCTTCTAACTTTCAGTGAGCATGAACCATTCTTATTAAGACAACCATCTCATCCCAGGAAGAAATCTAATAGAAATGTGCTTCACTGATTCCAAGCATGGTAATTAGTCACATGTACTGGGATACAGTGAAAAACTTTGTTTTGTATGCCATCCATCATTCCAAAACATCAGTACATCGAGGTAGTACAAAGCAATAACAGAATGCAGAATATAGTGCTACAGTTACAGAGAAAGTGCAGTGCAGGTAGACAAATAAGGTGCAAGGGCCACGACAAGGTAGATTAAGAGATCAAGAGTTCATCTTAAGAGATCCATTCAAGGGTCTTATAACAACATGATAGAAGCTGTCCTTGAGCCTGGTGGTACACGTTTTCAAGCTTTTGTATCTTCTGCCTGATGGAAGGGGGAGAAGAGAGAATGACCAGGGTGAGAGGGGTCTTTGATTATGTTGGCTGCTTTCCCAAGGTAGCAGGAAGTGTAGAGTCATTGGAGGGGAGGCTGATTTTCGTGATGGATTGAGCTGCGTCTACAACTCTCTATACCTCGTCTTTTGGTATAGAGATGGAAACAAAGTCCAGCATCCAGCTTTTAGGTACTACTACAGCTACTGATGTCTGCTACTGACACTGAAAAGGCTTCAGACAGCAATTAAACAGGATGAACAGCACGGTTTTCCACTGTTCTGAGGAGATCTACGATCTGGCATTATCTGGAAGCAACAGGCCTTATCCAACAACAGTGAGGTAATCTAGTTAATTGGTCAAGTGTAGCAGTTAGCGTAATGCTATTACAGCGCCAGCGACCAGAGTTCAATTCCGGCTGCTGTCTGTAAGGAGTTTGGATGTTCTCCCCATGACTGCATGGGTTTCCTCAGGGGTGCTCTGGTTTCCTCCAACATTCCAAAGACGTACGGGTTAGGAACTGTGGGCATGCTATGTTGGCGTTGGAAGTGTGGCGAAACTTGCAGGCTGCCCCCAGAGCATTCTATGCAAAGATGCATTTCACTGTGTGTTTTGATGTACACGTGACTAATAAAGATATCTTATCTTAAAAAGGACTATTTTTATAACCTTTTAAATATCTTAAAAGTTAAATAACAATTGGAACGTACTTGAAATAAGGTTAAATATCATAAAGTGATTTTAAAAGCATAGTTAATACATACCGTTTTAAAAAGTATGAAGTTTTCAAAGGTGAGGTAAAAGTCCATACATATCAAATTAGATTTTGAGAGTCAGAAAAGTTGTTCAGTAATATCAGCATTATACACAGCTTCTGAAAATCATTCCATTGAAGTCAATGGAAGTTGATGTTCATGTCAATTCATAGATTCTGTGTTGATTATCTCTGCAAAGACTTTGAAAATCCACTATGTGATGGAGGATGGGATCACTTACTGCAATCTTGGAATTTTCAAAATTAACAGAACAGTTGCTGTCCGTTTCACAAAGTAATGATGGTGAACCCTGACATTACAATTGCAAATTCTAAGTTAATATATCCACAATGCAAAAAACACAAAGTCAAGCAAATTAAAACTTGTTCCACAAATTATACCATGCTCAATGAGCTGCCAGAAATAGTGGTTGAGGCGGGCAGATTAGCAACATTTAAAAGCCATCTAGATAAGGACATGAATAGGAGAGGTTTAGAGGGCTATGGGCCAAACATGGGCAGATGGGACTAGTTCACTGGGCAACAAATCGGCATGGACGAGTTGGGCCAAAGGGCCCGTTTCCATGCTGTATACCTCTATGACTCTGTAATTCTACCCAGTCAAATCACCATTCTTTTCAAACTCAGCAAACCAGAATCAGCAGTGAAATCTAGATGATATCAACTTGCTCAAATTACTCATTTCCTGCAAAAAAATCCCTGGCACAAGTCACCATTCTGTTGGGGGTAGGGGACTTGTTTTAGACAATTCATACGAGTATTGACTGTAGGGAATATTCAACCTCTAAAAAACATGTGAGAGAGTCACATCATAGGAGCTTTAATCTTTACCCTGCCTCTGTCAGTATCCAAAAAAAAAGTGACAGCCTGCTTTGGCTACTGAACCAGTGCAGAAAGACATTGAGCTATTGCTCTTGCTACCAACTGTTTATGATAGATAAGTACATGAAAAGATACCCAGTTTCACTCTACTCCTGGAGAACTTCATTATCCAGGATGAATGATGATACCTGTATCAATCAGTCTGCAATTAGCAATATTTACAACAGAAAAAATACATAAAGCAAAAGCATTTCATTTGATTCAATGTTATATGCAGTGTAACACAAATGATAAAAATTCAGTGCCTGGTGTTACTTTTACAGAGTTCAGCCATTACATCTAGAGTCAGTCAGGTTTTTTTTAAAAAAGATAATTAATTTATTTTGTATCTGGTAATCCAGCATTTGTTTTCCAGCTCTAATTGTCCTTGTAGGCAGTGGTGGGCCACCTTCTTGAACTGCTGTAGACCTTCAGATTAAGGTGCTCCCACAGTGCCATTGGGGAAAGAGTTCCAAAATTTAGACCCAGTGACAATGAAGGACAGGTGAACTGCAGGCAATACTGTTCCCAAATATTTACGGCCATTGTTTCTGATGGGGTAGAAGTTTGGGAGGTGTTGGAGTGGCCCGGCTGAATAATTACAGATGTTTAATAATTCACCACTATTCATGAGCAGATGTGGTGAGACTGCAAAGCTTTGATCTAATCCATTGGTTCTGGGATCACTCAGCTCGGCCTATGGCATGCTATTTAGCACACACACAGTCCTTGTTTCAGCTTCACTGGACTGCATATCATTTTTAGATGTACTTGGTGTTCCTCCTATCATACTGTTCTGCAATCCTTATTGAAACGGTTCCCCAAGTTGATAATAATGATCGAGCGAGGAGTATGCTGGGCCAGAGTTTACAGATTGTAGGGATGTACATTTCTGCTGTTGCCAAGGGTCCACAGCATCTCATGGCTGGCCAGTTCTGAGCTGTCGGATTTGTTATGAGTCTACCCCATTTAGCAAAAGCATGGTACCAGCACAATAGAATGATAGAGCATGTCCACTGTATGATAGGACTTTGTTTCCACAAGAACCATCCAGTGGTCACTTCTACCAATGCTGTCATGGATCGTGAAGTGTGCCTCGCTAGATTGTTCAATGGGATTAGTGGAGATGGCAGTTGGCACAGAAATGGTTCATGCTTTGTCTCAATGATGGTGTCTCCATCATCGGATCTTTAAAACACTGGATTTCCCACTTCAAAACTGCAGTCTCAGAGACTCACAAGTGCAACATGCCTGCTGCATTGGTACTGAAAGTACAAATCTACCAAGGAAAATAAGGAAGGGAAATGTATTTTTAGTGTCTTTAGGTTGTTCAATATTGTGATTTATTAAGGCAAGTATCAGGGATAAGCTCCCAACTAAACATCCTTTACTGAAGGCCATCACCTCCAGTTGGACCTGTTTCCCTGCTGCATAATTCTATGACTCTATAACTCTCAACCAACAACATTGTCTGGTACAACAATGTGTCAAAAATCATATTACATATTAGCTTGTTCTTAAAAGATGCACCAGCACTAATATACACTTGAATATTCAAATCATTGAATGTGAATTTCAAGTGGAATGTATAATGGATGGTTCAAAAGATAACTCTTATTTTATATTCCTGTCAATAGTTACAATAACTCCCCCCAACATGAGATAAGGGATATCTCATAAATCACAAAAGGAAGTCATTCAGCTGATTATCTGATCATGATACATTACTATCAAATATGTTGCTTTTAATTGGTCATGCTTAGTTTTGTGAAGTACTTAAGGGTTTTCTGTTGCACTTAAGGAACCATATTGGACAAAAGGGCGAAACACTGTCACATTTATAATGGGATCATGATAAAACTTAAGAGTGCATAATCTCCGCCCTGAAATACAAACAAGATGCTGTAGATAACAAATGCTGAAAATAAAAGCTAGGAAATGCCAAAATAGTCAGCAAATCTCAGAGCTTCTGTAGAGAAAAAAACAAGTTAACATCCTGGACTTGGTGGTCAATTGTGAAATGATGCCACACCACTAATCTCAAAGAAAGCTGCATATTCAACAAAGTCTGTGATAGTAAACTTCTATTCTGTTTGACTGCTGGCAGTCATCAGTTCAAGGGGTTTACTGGGAAGCTGGCTAAGCAGATAATCACATTGAAAAATGCCCACAGACTGCAAAATTGGGAAGAAAATCCATTGATTTCAGCTGACATTTTATACTTCAATAAATATATTTAACTTTCATTTGGCCCTTATTTTATGGACATTGGAGTGCAGAAGTAGAGAGGTTTACTGTTAATTTCCAAGGCTTTAGTGAGACATACTTGGAGTCCAGGTATGCAGTTTCTATCTCTGCACCTAGGGAAAGGTATGCTTGCCTTGGAGTCGGTGCTGCAACAAGGAACTACATTGATTGGAGTGGTGGTGGGGGAATGTACATAATCTTAATGACATAAGATTAAGATTGCCCTGTACACATTGATGAGTAGTAGAATGAGCATGATCTCCTTGATATGTATAAGAATCTACGATATTATTTTCACTACCTTGCAGAGTCTAGAATTGGGGATTGCAGTCCCAGAATAAGAACATAAGAAAATGTAGACTATTCAGTCCTTTGAGTCCAGCGAATCTTCACTGAATTCCCTCTATGGCACTATATCATTTCTTAGGGAAGGAAGCCAAAACTACACACTACAGCAGGTATCAGCACAGCCTTATACTACTGCAATAAGACTCCACAATTCCTGCGGAGGGAAGTGGACCATTGACATCTCAGATCAAGACCCTTCATGTGGTCCTGATGTAGGGTCTCAACCCGGAATGTTCACTGCCTATTGCCCTCCAAGATGCTGACCCACTGAATTCCTCTGGCATTTAGCTAGTTGCTTCAGATTCCAGCATCTGCAGTCTCACGTGTCTCCCTAATTCTTATATTCAACTTCTCTTCCAATAAAGGCTAATATACCATTTACCCTCGTTTACACTTGCTGCATCTGTATGTTGGCCTTCAGTGACTCGTGTACAAGCACAGCCACGTCCCTTTGAACATCAGCACCACCTAACCTCTCAATATTTAACACATATTCTGCCTTTCTGTTATGTACACCAAAGTGGATGACCTCACGGCTTTCCACATATTGCATCTGCAATGTTCTCACCACTCATTCAGATTTTCCATAATATCCTTACATCCTCTTCCATACTCACAATCCCACTGAGATTAATATGGCCAGCAAACTTGGAAATATAATATTTGATCCCCTCAGCCAAATCGATGCTATAGATCATCAATAGCTTAATAGCTTAGGCCCACTGCATTGATCCCTGTGGTACTCCACTGGTCACAGCCTGCTAGACCTGAGAAAGACTCATTTATTCCTATCTTTGTCTTCTATCTGTTACATAACTCTCAATCTATGGTAGCATATTTCTCCCAATTTTGTCCACCAACCTCCTGTGTGGGACCTAATCAAAAGACTTCTGAAAATCTAAATACACATAGACTCTAGACTCTAAATAGACTCTAGTCCACCTTATCCAGACATCCTCAAAGAACCTCAAATAGATTAGTCAAACATGGTTTCTGTTTCATATATCCATGTTGACTCTGCTCAACCACATTATTACTTTCTATGTGCCTTGTTATCACATCACTCATTTTAGATTCCAGCATTTCCCAACTATCAATGACAACGAACTGATCAGTAGTAACAAACAATCTGCTGGAAGAACTCAGTGGGTCAAGCAGTGTCTGTGGGAGCTTTGGAATTTTCAACGTTTCAAGTCAAAATCCTCCAGCAGATGCTGCTTGACCCACTAAGTTCTTCCAGCAGATTGTTGCTTCAGGTTCCAGCATCTGCAGTCTCTTGTGTCTCAACTGATCAGTACTTACTTGTTTTTTTTCCTCCCTTTTTTTAAATAGTATTGTCATCTACCATAACAGATCCCCACCATTCGGGCCATGCCAACTTCTCACAGCTACCATCAGGCAAGAGGTACAGAAGCCTGAAGTTCCACACCACCAGGTTCAAGAACAGCTACTTCCCTTCAACTATTCAGTTCTTGAACCAACTTGCGCAACCCAAATCACTACTTCAGTATAGCAACACTATGACCACTTTGTACTACAATGAACTTTACTTTTTTTGTTCTAATTGTGTTCTTTTTTGTATAATTTTGTATAATTTATGTTTTTCTTATGACTATTGTGTCTCTGATGCTCTGTGCCTGTGATGCTGCTGCAAGTGAGTTTTTTATTGCACATGTGCTTTGGCATATGACAATAATTGATTTTGACCCTGACTTTATCACATTTGCTACCCTGCAATCTGCAGAAAATATTCTAGAAGAACCTACCTCACCCCCTTAGAAGCTATATTGCAAGAAGATGTTAGGCTATGCCAGGTTTTGTGTAAAAGCACATGAGAACATAATGAAAGAAGCAGAAGTAGGTCATATGGCCCTTTGAGGCTGCTCTATGATTCAACAAGATCATGGCTGATATACCTCAACACCATTTTCTTGCCCCATACCCAAATCTCTTGATTCCTCCAATATCCAAAAATACATCAATGTCAATCTTGAATGCAATCAATGATACAACCCTCTGATGTGCATTGAGAATGGTTTGCTCCCCCTCTTTCTGCAGTGCTGGTCCTAAATTTTCCATGCTTCATGATGTATCTACCACCTTGGCAACGCTTCCCTAATCCCTCCTTCTGCACAATATTTCGTGTGCTAACAGATTTTCCTTGCAATAAACAATTGCCCAGCACTCCTTTCTCAAGGAGTGAATCCATGTCCTTCAATGACCACTCTTCAGAGAATGTGAATGGTGGTGAGGAGAGCAGTGTTTTGAGCAAAGACCTTAGGTAACTTCAGCCTCTTGTGCCTGATGAAAGTAGCCTCCCCTGCCAGGGGCCTTTCTTACCATTCTCTTTCTCCTATTCCCCTACCTATCCTCAGCTTCTTCCTTATCCTGACAGGTCCAGCTCAACTGCATGCTTACCTCTGAAGTAGGAGGTTGTTGGTTCAAGACTCGTTTCAGGAACTTCAGCACGAAATTCAAGTTGATAATTGCTATGTTTTGGATGAGGCATTCTAAGCCCCACCCTCCTTTCTGAAGCATATGCAGAAGATCCCCCCGGCATTATTCTGACAAGAAGCATGGGAGCTCTCCCTAGTGAACAATAGATAACCTCAAGCAACTTCACTGAGTACATATTCTTGTTATTACAAATTGGAGGTTGTAGGACCAAATTGGCTGCTGCGTTTTTCTGAATTTTTAAGTACTTAATTGGCTGTGAGAATTGAGATAAGGTTGTGAAAATTGTGGAAAATTTGTAAAACTTTAGTTCTATTTTCCTTGCTGCCAAGTCTCTATGTTCACATTCACTACAAAAACTGCCAGCGTTCACTTGTCACTGTATATTTACACCTGCTCCCCATGAAAGGACTGAGTTACAGTAGGGTGTATACTGCAGCATGACAAACATAAATGGTCAGTTTCCATTTTAATTGTGAAGGTAGGAACTTAAAATGTTAAAATATGAATGAAGGTATGAATGAAGCAGTGCTTGCTTACTGATTCTTTTTTCATCATGTTTCAGCTGATGGCCATAGTTGGCACTGATTTCCAGTATGAGCATTCGTCATGAAGATATCTACCATAATTCAAAGTATCACATGCTAAACCTGGGATCTGGGAATTTCAAGGAGATCCTGGACTCCACCAGAACAGAGGAGAGAATCTCACAGTTATGGTGGAGCAAAATCTAACAGTATAATAGGGTAGGATTAGGAGATTTGGGTGGGGGGGGGATGCACTTAAGAGCCCAGTGGGGAGAAATCATGCACATCCAACCCTGATTCAACCTTCTGCTAATTAGAAAGCTGTGGGATGCAGTTTCTGAATTTGTGCAGCTGTGTGTGTCAGGAATGTAAGAGTGGAAAGGCTCTCATTTAGTGCACTACTAATGAATTACTTAGTCCTTAAAGAATATAAATTTCACAAATTGAAGTTCTATTAAGAAGAATAAACAGGTGAATGAGCAAAACAAAGAGCCTCCCTTAATGAATAATATCCTTGTTATATTTCCCCAAACATCTTCAGGAAGCCCATGAAATCAGATGTTGCTATTGCTGTGACTAGTGAACCAACAACACCCATCCTTCATTACAGTTCCTATTGCTATTAGTTGATCTGTGAAATTTTTACAGAAGTTGCTCTCAACACATCCCAATGGCCCAGACCATTTTGCAGGGAGTCTGAAATTTTATAAACAAGCAAGTAACTTTGTACCTCCTTAACCCAATCATATTAAGCAGCCCAGATTCTGAAACAGGAAATATAAGAATATTTAACTCAATCTCAAATTAAATACGGAAAACAGAATAAAGCGATAGGTTTGTATGAAGAGAAACACTGGAGTCAGAAGAAACAAGAAAAATGAATTTTATTTACTGATTAAAATTGCCCCAAATAATTAAATGATGAAGAAAAGAGAATTAATAATTGAACAGGTTAATTTTTAGTGCCAGAGAGATTGTTTGGCCATAGTTATCACTCCATTAAAAGAGTATAAGACTGGAGTGGGCAAACCCTAGCTTCTTAAGACATGCTTGGTTTGCATCTATGACCTCAATAATAGGGTGAGGTGTAGGATGACTAACTACAGGTTAGTTAGCCCAATGTTTGTGGTGGTCAAATAACTGGAAAAATTTTGAGAGGCAGCATAACTGAACATTTAATGAGGCACAGATTAATTAAGGCAATCAGCATGAGTTTGATAAGGGAATGTCATGTCCGACCAATAACTGAATTTTCTTAAGATGTAAAGAGTGTTGATGTGGTCTATACTGATTTTAGCAATGCATTTCACAAAGTCTCACATGGCAGATAGATCAAATAGAATCCAAGGGAAAGTGGGAAATTGGATTAAAAGTTGATTCAGTAGCAAAAAGCAAAGAGCAATGGTCGATGGGAGTTTTAGTGATTGAAAGGCTGTGTACAGTGGGGTTCCAGAGGGTTTTCTACTTGGATCCTTTCTTTTCATTATTTATAACACTGATTTGGATCAAAATTTAGGAGCCATGATTGAGAGGTTTGCAGATGATACCAAAACTAGCAGTATACTTGATAATGAAGAAAAAAGATGGAAACTGTACGAAGATGTCAAAGGAATGGTTAAATGAGCACAAAAGTAGGAAATGTAATTAAATCCGAAAAACTGTGAGGTAATGCATTTGGAGAGGACAAGCAAGGCGAAGGAACATGTGATAAATGGTATGATGCTCAGAAGTGCAGAGCTTTAAGTGAACTTCCACAAATCCCTAAAGATAGCAGGATAGATGGATAACGTGGTTGCCTCTGGGACATTGTACCTTCATTGTTCAAGTCAATAATAGAGATCATGTTAGAACTGTTCTGAATATTTGTTAGGTCATAGCTAGAGTACTGTATGGAGATCTGGTCACCACATTACAGGTTGATAACAATAGAGAGGATCCAAAGGTATTAGCAGATGTAGAATCTGAGATGGGGAAGCGATAGCTGTCTTAAAAAAAGATCACATGGGAATATCCAATTTCAACATGGATGCCTTGTTATTTTATGTTTGGGTTTCTTGTGTCAAATTCTTATGAGCAGACATGCTGTGCATCTATGCAACTTATTTTCTCTTTCACTATCTAAAGGGGCAATTTACGGCTGAAATTTGGAACAATCAGAAGTGGTGCAGGAAAAGTAGGTATTTTGAGAATGAGTCAAGAAGACAAAGTGTGGCACCTCATTTCAAAGTCACATCCCTTAATATTACTGCTGAGTGCAGTGAGGAGTGGGAGGTAGGTCCTTTTCTCCAATAAATGACATGATGAAATCTGCTGTGATGAAGAGGATGTGTCTCATGTGTCTGGAGATCTTCAGTGCTCCTTTCCTATGTCCAGCACAGGAAGTGATTTAATAAATTAATCACGTCAGAAAATGTGAACAAAGTTGCAAATCCACCCGCACCCTGATGCAATACTTACTTCTTTATTTTGATTGGTCAAGCATACTCCACTATCTCACATGTTGGACTTGCTTAAGTTTTAAAAGCATCTGAGGTACCATTTTGATGCATCTTTTCACTCCTCATCTCTGCACTGCAAAACTGTCATGCACCAGAATCCTGATTCTCAGCAGACAATGTCATGTACAGTCAATAGACCCTCAAATGCATGCAATGCTATTCACGATCAATCTGCCTGAGAAATACCTTCACTAATGCACTGTACCATTCAGGTGATCACATGCTTTAGACTCATGAGTTTGTTATACCCTTAGCAGGAGACAAGAACTCATGGGAGAATGGCAACCACAGATTATCCAATTGAGCTCTTCAGAATAGAGCTTCATCGATCTCTTCCTCCCCTTCCTCATTTCTATTGGAATCTTCAACAGATGAAGAGTGCCAAGTTGCTTGCTCTCCTGCACTCTAGTCTTCGCCATTGCAATGTGACACCACAATTATCCTAGACATGCATCCAGGCAAGTACTGAAGGATAGGTCCAGGCTGGAGCAGCTGGTCAATGCCAGATACCCTGGAGCAGCCATAATACTATCACAATACAGCAGACCGACATCTCACCTTGTTGGTATCTCAAAGCAACCTTAAGTGGTGGTTGCTTGGAACAAACCTGACTGATGTGTTGTCCAAACTCCAGGAAAGCTGCACAGGAGAAGGTAATTTCACATCACTGCCCAAATCCAAGTAGAGGGAACTCATTGAAACGTCACAAACAGATCCACCCCTCAAGAGTGAGTGACACAGAAACCTCGATAACTATCCAGGTTAAAACAAGGTCAGATGTTAATGTTATTTTTGGGAATATCCCTGCTTAGCTTCTGCCACTGACTCCCTACTCCTGCTGCAGGGAAGTTAAAAAATTCCCTTTGTCTCTGCCTATGGCAGAGCATCCTCCAAACCAAAGCCTGTGCATTGCCATGGATGTCATAGTTCACCTTCTCATCATACACATTGGATGATCCTCTGTAGTGAATAATCTACCAGTACATCTCTCTGGCACAAATGGAAGATGGAAAATAACAAGGCAGAAAGACTAAAGCAATTTGCCCACATTCACATTCAGATAGTTTATAAACAAAGAAAATGCAATAGGATAGAAAAATTAGTCAAATTCACATTATGCTTAAACTCTTGTCAATCAAAAGAACAACTTTCTTTCATACAGTATATCATGATTTTAACACAGTAAAGCATTCCTGGGTTCTTTACAGAGGCATAATCTAACAAAGTTTAACATCAAAGCACAGGAGGATACTTCAGGATAGGTAACCAAAGAGATCAAAGAGGTAGGTTTTAGGTATTATATTTAGAAGAGGAGACAGAAGTGGTTTTGGCAAGCCATAGGGCCTAGGTGCTAAAAGTACAGCCATTACTGTAGCAGTGAAGAAATGTGCCTGGGACCAGAACTAATGGATGTGAAGATCATAAGGAATGGAAGCCATTTAGGTCCTCATGCTTCCTCTTCAATAAGAACCTCTACTTCAGTGACCCTTCCCTGTACTAATCCCATATCCCTCAATTCCCTCAATATCCAAAATTCAAGTCTCAAATATATTCTGCAACTCAGCCTCCACAGCCCTCTCATGAAGAGGGGGCATTAAGATTAACTATCCTCTGAGTGAAGAAATTTCTTCTGATCTCAGTTTTGAATGTGTGATACCTTATTTTGAGACTGTGACACCCCCCCCCTCCCCACCAACCAGCTCATATATCATCTTTGCAACTCCTATCAAGCTCCATGTAAGTTTGGTATGTTTCATTAAGGTTTCCTCCCCTTCCCCCAAACTCCAGAGAACATAGACCAGTCTGCTTACTCTCGAAGAGGTCAATCCCCTCCCCATCACTGGGGTCAATGTGGTGGGTCTTCGTTGCTCTCTGTAGGGAGACCAGACCTGTACCCAATATTCCAGATATATCTCAACCGGGCCTTCGATCACCTCAGTAAGATGTTTTTATTCTTGCATTGACACCCTCTTGCAATAAATGCCAACATGGTGAATGCCTTCCTAATTGCTTGAGGTATTAGTGTGTTGTAGAGCTAGAGAAGTTTACAAGGGTACAGTGGGGTGACACTATGGGGTATTTAAAAAAACAAGGATGAGAATTAGACATTTGAGCCCCCGCAGTACTGGATGCCGACCAGGTCATTGAGGTCAGAGGCAACGTATAAATGAGATTTAATTCCAGTAACGTATTGAAAAGAGAATTTTAGATGACCTAACATTTACAGAAAGTACAATGCAGGGAACTGGTCTGGAGAATATCAAATGAGTTGAGATTGTAGGTGACAAAAGCATGGATGAGGCAAGATCGTGGGCAGGAACAGGTAAAGAACAGGTGATCTTGGCAGTAGAGAGGATAATAGGCCAGATGCTCGGCTCAGTGTCAAGTAGGACGCGATAGGAGCAAATTGTTTGGTTCAGCCTTGGACATTGGCCAGGAACTGTTGAGAAAGATGGTAGAATGATAGAATAACATGGAACCTTAGATTTTGTTTTTGGATAATGAAAGAGGTAGGAAGTATTAAGGACTAGAGTCATAGAATCATATAGCATGAAAAGAGGCACTTGGCCCACTATGTCTATGCCAGCCATCGAATACCCATCTATACTAATGCTTTTTTCCAGCTCTCAGCCCAGAGCAATCTCCGCCATGGCCTTTGCTTATCTAAATACTTCTTCAATGTTGCAAGAGCCTCTGCCGCCACCACCCACTCAGGTAGTGCGTTCCAGATTCCCACCACTGGGTGAAAAATTCTTCCCCATGTCCCTTCTAAGTCTTCTGTCCCTTATCTTAAACCTATGTTCTCTTGTTACAATACTCCAACTGTGGCATGACTGGCGTTTTGCAAAGTTGTACCATAATCAGTAAATTGGTTTATTACTGTCACATGTACTGAGGTACAGTGAAAAACTTTGTTTTGTATGCCATCCACACAGATCATTTCATCACATCAGTACATCAAGGTAGGACAAGGGAAAAGCAATAACAGAATGTAGAGTATAGTGT
>JAUZTB010000001.1:86281771-86293375 GCA_034780895.1 Rhynchobatus australiae
AAATTAGTGAATTGGTAAACAGTTTGAGTGACATTTAGTTGTGGAATGACTGAACAAGCAGAGGACCCTCTCTGAAAACTGGACACACTGGAATTACATCATTGTCAGGAGCCTTGGAATCACAACAGTGTTTGCTTGTCATTCTCCAGAAAGCCAAAACCAGCTTCTGCTACGAGATAATCTGGCCCTTTATTACATAAACATACTGATAATACTTCGACAATATTCAACTAAATGAAGTTGGAAACAGTGTGCAGCTGTAAGTGATACAGTGAATGTAGGATACTACTCCTGTGATCCAACTGCCCAATAAATCTACAGCTGCTAGCATAATGCACACAAGCTTTAGACATCACAACAAACCAAAAAAAATTCAAACCCTGAAGACAGCATCAAAATATCTAATTTATATATCCTTATCATAGAAAAACAAGGCATTTTACAGCTGAATGGTCAGGGAAAAATTGACACATTGCAACTGGCAGGTCATTAAAGAGGGTTTTACGGGAGAACAAAAAAAAGAGGAAAGACAGTAAGTGGTTTAAAAGCGTGAATTCCTAAAATACAAGACAGGGCAGCAGAATAATTTTAAGTGTTGAAGAGGCAGAAAAGGGGGATGTCATGAAAGACTTGAGCACAAGGGCCAGAATTTCTAGATTAGCCATCACCAGATGGAACCAAGTGTAGATTCAGATGCACTAGGGCAATGAGTAAATAGAATTTGATTCAACATTATTAACAAATCACATTTAACGCGAGGCTGTGACCAAAGAGAGATGGACTGTGGAGGTGACAGCCTTCATCTTAGCTGGATGCAAGACCAAACAATATCAGAGAATGGGTCACAAGTGAAAACTCAAAAGGAACTGGTCATAAAGACCGTAATCGATGCTAGCGTTTAAAAGCTTCCTCTCAGCTTGTTATTTAACAGCAAATGCTATTCCTCCCTTTAGGATGATTACCAGGCAACTCCTTCAACCCGCCCACACAATTTGCCTCAGATCCTTCATGTGCTAGCAAACTCCACATTATAATGGCTCTCTTGGAAATGCAACTTTTCCTGGATTCGTTAACTGACCATCTTCATATTTATTACCCACAATGTCAGTGTACCAAGACAATGAAATTCAGAGCAGAACCAAAGCTTTCATTCAACTATTTCAAATTCATCCAATATCACCCCACCCTCATGATGATACTTAAAAACTCTACTAATGGTGACTTCTTACCTGTTTTCCGTCCGAGTTCATGGAGAGAGTTTGTCTGGCTTGAGTTTAAAGTCCTCCCAACTATGTCCCTGTTCAGTGATGGATGAAGCATTCTGCAGAGATCGTAGCCAGTGACACCCATGCACTGTACAGATGCTGTATCTCCCACAAAGCAAAGGGAGTCCCTGCATGGAGCATGTGAAAAAGAGATACCTGAGGGTACAGTGCTCTGTGACATGAGGAGGGTCCCTTCATCATCAGGTGGGGTACAACAGGAGAAACTGGCTGAACACATGGAACAGCTGTGTGGAGAATTGCATCCAATGGGCAATAGGTCACTTCTATCATATTGTAGGTAGAGGTCATCCATTTGGGAAGCAATACAGACATCAGGAGGCAGCAACTCGTAGTGGTCTGAAGCAGACACAAAATTATCCAGCAACGTCAACTTAGAGTGCGACTGAAACGGTTGTGTAAAGTCAGCACCTGAAGGAGTGTTCCCCTCCATTGCCTGATATTTGGGCTGAATCATGGCTTGGTCTCCCATGAGCATTGAGAATTGATGGAAATATTGTTTGGTCTTGTCTGCGTACTGGCACGGGAGGTCCGCGGTAATGGGCAACCTGCCCGAAGTGGCAGATTCCTTCCTCTGTGGCCCCTCACAGTCGCCAGTACCGGCAACTGGCAATGGTACAGCTGTGACACTATTCCTTGGGTCCCTCCTCTTGGCTTGCGGGCACCGCTGCCCAGCCAGCGGGTGAGAGCAGGGCAGCCGCGTCCCCCCGACCCCCCTTCCTGGCTTGCCCTCCCCATCCGCCCGGCTGCGACGGCTGGCTGAACTGTCCTTGGCGTTGCTCAGCTTGAGGAATGCGGCAGCATTGAGGCTGGCCATGCGCTTCTTGGCCGGCAGTTCAGCCGGCACACCCGGACAGCCGTGGCTGGCTGGCGTAGCACCGCTCTCGGCTTTCGCAAAAACTTCGCCGTCTGACGAACCGCCCAAACTACCCGTCCGCTTCTTGGCCGGGTGCCCGGCCTTGCCCTCTGGCCGGCTCACAGCGTACTCCATGCTGCAGCTGGTACTTCTCCGGCATCGGCGGCTAGACGACGGACAGTCCTCGCGCTCCAGCAGCAGGTTGTTGACCGCCTCGGCGTTCAGGCTGGCCAACCTCCGGGGGCGTGGCTCAGCAGCACGCGGCACCACAGCTGCCATCCTGTCGTTCTCCTTGCCGGTGTCCTCCGTCCTCTCCTCCTCGGGCCCTTCTGCCCGGAGCCTATCCTGGCCGCCCTGGTAATCCCAGTGCTCCGCCACAGCCTGCGTAGGACTCGCTCCATCAACCGACATCCCTTCCAGATCCTTGGCAATTTCCAGAGAAGAGATATCGCCCGACTGACAGTGAATACGCTTCCGGAGCGGGTACGTCTTGCGGTGCTTGGGAAGATACTCCTGCTTGCTCTCACCATCAGCAACCTTATCCTTGTATTCCCTGCTGCCTCTGACTCCGTTGTGCCCCAGCATTATCTTCCCCATGGCTGTGCTGCTTAAGCTGGTCACGTTACGATCAGTGCAGTTCATGTCATACGACATCAAGAGGCAGGACATTTCATCATTAGACCTGTAAAGTGCAGAACAGAAGATTTAAATACGTCAAATACAAACCAACACCCCATTCCCATCGCACTCGTGTATCAGCATGAGAAAGAATCATAGGTTTTTTTAAAATCAATCTTTCCAGACAGCAACTCCCCTCAACCTCCCCTGCCCCAAGTCTGTCCAGTGCTCTGGCTCTCTCCAAGAAATAAACTTCTATTTGCTTCTCCTCAGTGCTAGGAGCTTTGGCATCAAGTAAACCTGGGTGACGACATGTCGAAACAGAAAGAGGTATTCCCTCAGTTCAGTAGGGAATGAACTGCTGGACCCTCTGTATAGAAGTGGTTTATCAAACGTACTATTTGTTCAGGCTGGGAAGACGTACCATGTAAAAATAGGGAACATGAAAATAACAGAGTGCAAGTTACTTGCAGAGACCGACAATTCAGGGCAACCACTTCACATCTTGCTCATTATTCTTTGTAAAACACAACACTGACTGGCACACATAAAGCCCAGCTGAAGCGAAGCTTGGCTCAGAAATGATCTGGCTTCCCTGCAGAGTGATTTTGGCTTGGGTTGTGAGAAGATGAGACGAATCACATGTGCTTTGCAGCCTTGGCTGAAGAACTACATTCACCCTTGTTGTCAAAATGCACCAGGCTTAATGTTAGAGAGGGCCATGGATCTTTAAGCCAAAGCTCCACAAAGCTATTTAAGAGTAGATGACTATGAGAAAAGTGCTCATCTGATTTTAGTGACATGTGCTACTGGAAATTGGCAATGGTGAGCAATAATAAACTGGTCCTTAATGGAAACATTTCGGCATTCCTCCCAGATCTCCAACTTGAAAGTTAAATTGCATTTTCCAGTGTTATAATTCAATCCCGTGGCAGGAGCATTATTGACATGACCTGTTATTTATTGCCCATCCCAGTTCGCACAACTTAACAGCTTCATATGATTGAATGGCTTCCTCGGCCACTTAGTGGCAGTTAAGAGTCAGCAATGTTGCTGTGGGGCTAGAATCATTGTTAGGCAGGTCAGGATGCTTCCTTCCCTATAGGGCATGAATCAAATAGGCAGTCAGGTTTCTACAAAAATCTAAGAATTATGTACATATTTACTGACAACAGCCCTTTGAATTTCTTTGAAGAACTGAAACCATGGTAGGATTACAACCCACAGTCTCTGGAGCTAAAGTACCAAACCTCTTGATATCCAATGTAGGAATACCATTGCACAAACCAAATAATTAAGTCTATTAATGGGCACAAGACATTTCAAGTGCCATTCAACATTGGTAAGATGCAAATAACTTCAAATAAATTTAACAATACCAGTTTGAGGGGGATACAGAAGTGGGGTGCAGACAAGGAAGAACCAAGGAAGCAGAAAGTGAGGATGAAGAGGAGCAAGAGAGGAAAGAAAAATAAGAATGGGAAGATTTTGGTACAAGTTCGAACTTACTGGCATTAAAGACAGACCGCACACCTCCAAGCAACAAATCATTGTGGAAGCAAGCAGCAAATGCACAGAATTTATTTATGATCATGGTGAAGTAATTGCTGGCAGTCCCCACAGAATTGGTGGTGTCTGATGCAATTGGTGCTTGCCTGGGGCTCAAGTGAATGATGGGAAGACATCATTGCAGATCACCAAATTCACTGAAACCATTAAGAAAAAATTCAATGGACTGTTTTTGTTCAGTGCAAATTTTTAAATATTCCTTGCAGAGAGGAAGTAAGCTGTTTCAGTGGTGTGAACCAATGGTAATTTCCCTTAATTGATGGTGTGAATAACTAGGGAACATGTTTGACTTACGGAATATTCTTCAGTTGAGGAGTTTACGTAACTATTTCCCAATCAATAACATGAAAAACAACTTGAAACTTAAGGCTTGACCTAACTTAGGGTGTTTTTAAACGATTATGGGATTTGGTAAAGTGGATGGAGAGGAATTATAATTCCCTCATGGGGGGTGCCCAGAAACAAGAGGGAAATAACAGAAGTCAGAGCTAGGTTTCTCAGGGGATGTTAGGATACACTTCTTCACAGAGAAGGCAGTGGAAACGGAGAACTCTTTCACAGTGATCTGGGAGGCTGGGGGTTCTGCTGAAAAATATTCAGCATTGATCAATAAGATTATTCATTGAGCAAGTACATTAAGAGCTATAGAACCAAGGCAGGCAGATGGAGTTAAAATATAACTATTCGTACAAATTCTGAATGAATGGTGGAACAGACTCTAGCAGAACACCCCAATCTCTTTCTTCTTGCGCCTTAAGTTTTCTAGCTTATCATTCTAGGCCTACAAATCACTAAACCAGTAACCTAACCACTATAACCACTGATCCCACAAAGAGGTGTCATTTCTCAAACAGTGGTCTCTCCTCCTCTCCACCTCATCCACAATTGAGAGTGAACTGAAGATGCTATCTGGAAACTGCCCATTTCTGGTCCTATATTGCAGCTGTGTTCAGGGTGTTGCATGTGTTGTTTTTAAACATAAAGAATAGGAGCTTTGATAGAACTGAAGAAGCTGAAAAGCTCCCAAAAATTCAGCAGTGGACAGAGAATTAACAATGACGACAACCATATGATCAAAGTTTCAATGAAGCTTCCAACAATGCCACATGCCTGTAATTTATTTTTAAAGCTACCTTACACAATTTATGTCAGCACGGAGATTCTTGCCACACAACACGATCCTTAAATCCACTTTGCCAAGTCTCAAAATGAACACTGCACTCCTGAATCATAAAATCATAGTACAGAAGACCATTCACTCCTTCCTGTTATCCAATTAGCCTCAATCCCTGGTCATTACTCAGCTATTTCACTATCAAATACACATCCGATTTCCTTTTGAAAGTTTCTATTGAACCCATTTCCATCACATTTTCAGGCAGTGTATCCCAGATCACAACTTGCTTCATGAAAGAAAAAGTGCTCATTTTAACCACACAGGTTTCTTTGCCAATGATCATAACTCTGTAGTCTATGCTTATAGGCCTTTTATGCCAGAACAAACATTTTCTGTGAACTCTCATCCCAAAATCCCTCGTTCTTCAACGCCTTCATCGATCAGTTAAACTTGAGAGAACAATCCTTGCTTTAGTTTTGCCAGATAACTAAGTCTTTCATCCCTCTTATTACTCTGTAAAGTCTCCCTGCACCTTCTCTAAAGGTCTTGGCATTCTTCCAGCAGCAAGGTACCAAAATTAGATTGAACGCTTCAGTTGAGGTCTAACTAGTAATTTGCTACAAGTTTCACTTGAACAAAATACGAGCTGCTGGAGGAACTCAGTGGTTCAGCAGCATCTGTGGAGAGAAATGGACAGTCAACATTTCCCTCCACAGATGCTGCCTGACCCCTGAATTCCTCTAGCAACTCCTTTTTTTGCTCCAAATTCCAGCATTAACAATCTCTTCTGTTTCCAAGTTTCACTTGAAGTTGGAAGTGGCTTATAACAAACTGCCGAGCCATATACAAATCACAGCAAGACAACAAATCTCATTTTGATGAGTGCACAGTTGTACATCATGCAAAATTTTGCGAGGAAATTTCAGAGCACAAAAGTGACGAGAAGAAACATTGGTACTCTCCAATTGTATTGACAAGGTTAGCAAAATAGTCCCTAGAGTGTTTTATTTTGAAAAACAATATTGTTTCAGGATTCAATGTTTGCCTTTGCTCTTCCAAGTAATGCTATGGGGTCTTTTTACATCCATTTGTTGAGAAGATACAGAACCCATATAGGTCCTATAATTCATGCAAAAGTGAATAACGTTTCTCTGTAACCTTCATACTCTCATATTCTGGCCTGACTTCAGAGACTCAACCTTATCAGGCTGACACTCCAATGCTGTACCACACTGTCACAGGTGCAGTCTTTACGGGCAAGATATTTAAGCTCTGCTCAGCAGCCACAGCCCTATTGCTGGAATCAGTGTGGATTCTATCCTATTGAGACACAGTAGACAGGATCTTCAGCTCTCAACAACTCCAGGAGAAATTCAAAGAGCAGGACCAATCACGAGATGCAGCCTATTTTGACATTACCAAAGTAGTTGGCTTTGTCAACCCAAAAGGACTGGAGCACCCTCAAATTCTGCTATCTGCAGATATTCATGCATTTGCTTCATGATGACACTGAATCCATGAACCTAACCAATAGGGCCACAGAGATAAATCTCAGTGCAGTCCAGCGTAAAGCAAGACTGCGCCCTTGTTCCACCACTGTCTTCAATCTTTCTCACCACAATGTTGCACCTCACCAAGATTTCCACTGGGGTGGAACAAATAACAGATGTTCAACCTATGTTGACTCCACTCTAGAACCAGGGTTATCCCAAACTAGGTAGTTGAACTACAGTAAGCAAATGATACTTACATTTGGAAACTAAGTCATCTTTGACTCATTCATTGAGCATACAAGGAGGATGGCCCTTGTACTGGGGGGGGGGGGGGGAATTGACAAATCAAAGATCCGCAAGCAACCTGTGCCCCCACCATTATACAATGCCACCCTCTAACAATAAAAGTTCATGATGAGACCCTGGATCACATGGACCACTTCCCATATCAGCCACCTCTCAGAGCAGACAGACATTTATGGATGAAATTCACCATCATCTTCAGTGAGCCAACACAACCTCTGGCTGACAAGTTAAAGGCCTCAAACCTCACATGAAACTTCTCTATCAGGCAGCAGTGGTCTTGCTCTCCTAAACACTTCCTAGCCTTGGACTATCTACAGCAGGCATCCCAAGGCACTGGAGGAATTCCACCAATACTGTCTCTACAAAATTTGCCAAATCCACTTGAGGCCTAGGTGAATCAATGTCATTATCTTCCCCCTGGCCAATATCTCTTGCATTAAGTTATAGTATGTTGGCTCTGTTGAGCAGGCTACGTCATTCAGATGGCCCACTGAATACCACACTCCTGACACAGACATTCTATTCAAATGTGTCATGAGAAGAGATTACAGGATGAACAGAGGAAAAGATGCAAGAATGTTCTCAAAGCCTCCTTGAAAGCACAATGCCCTACTGACTCCTGGGAATTCTTGACACGACTACTCAAAGTGGAGGAGCATCTGGGATAGCACTGAAAACCTCCAGTCCATGAATGAAATACATGGAACAACTGTGTAAACAATGGAAGGAATTGCCATCCCACAAAATACCCACCCACCTGTTCCATCAAGCACTTACTCTATCTTCTGCAGTACAGTCGGTGGGTCCCACACTGGCCCAACAGAATCAGAATGGAAACAAGTTATTATTGTCTCAAAAGGATCAACTAAGTAGTAATAATAAACTTATGAAACATCTACACATTCCTCTCTTGGCATTCCTCCTGGTGCTCTGCAGTAATTTCTCTCAACCACAATTATTAAAAACAAAGCAGCTGGTTATTAACAACCTTGTTCCAAAACCTTGCTAAAAGTGTGGATTAGCTGCCACTTTAACTGCATTACAAACAGAAATACACAAAAAGGGAAACAAAGTACTTTAAAATGGTCTTCGTAGATTCTACTAAGTGCACTGTAGTCTTCAACTCCTTATGTTTGATCAACATTCTAACCACTTTCGGGGTAGACATCTCTTTTGATTTCTAGATTGGATTTATTGGCAACCAAGAACAGTGCAGCAAGCAGAATGGAAAAAGAGGATACAGGATCCAAGAGCACAAGTATACAGATCATTAAAAGTTACAACAGGTCAGTACAACCAAACCAAAAGTTACCAAACGTTAAGGTTCCTTTATGGGGTCAGGGTTTAGAAGTTACACTAAACTTGCATTGAACCTTAATTAAACCACACATGAAGTACAGTGAACAATTCTGAGTGTTGTCTTATTAAAATGGTATAGAGAAAATACAAGGGTCTTATCAGAACTAAAAGGTTACACTTAATCATGAAAAACTGAACATGCTGGAATGCACCTCAAAAGGCTGAGAGGTGACCTGATAGTGGTCTTCAAGATTTATGAAGGTGTTTGGTACCGTGGGCAAAGATATTTCCATTTGCAGTCAAGACCAGAAATGGGGACCAGAGTTCAGCACAATAAATGGGCAGGTATCCAAGACGACAGTAATAGGCAAGTGCAGAAATCTTCACCGTATGTGCCAATCTCAAGCCGGTACTCAGCATTAGAGTGGTGGAAAGGAGGACTTCTTGAAGGAGGACTCTGCAGAACGTGGCATGAATGGGCCAAGTATAAGAACTATATTAAATGTAGGGGGATTCCAGAGTCACTGAAGGTGGCGAGCAGTCACTTCTGCAATTGTGAATGCGTATCAGATTGGAGGGTGGTAGTGATGTTCCCCGGGGGCCAGTGCTAGGATCACTGCTTTTATTGACATATATTAATGACTTCAGTATTGATGTGCACGGCAAAATTTCGAACTCTGAATATGACTAAACTTGCAGCTGTGGCAAATTGCAAAAAGTAATGGACTGCAAGAAGGCAAAGATAGACTGGTAGAAAAGGGCAGTTGCCTGGCAGATGAAATATAGAAGAACCAAGAACAACCATGTTGATTAATAGCACAGTTCTGAAGGGTATACAAGAGGATATGTAGATGTGTGCAAATCTTCCAGGACAACAAGTGATGCTGAACACACACATAGTAAAGCATATTAGATCCCAGGTTTCATGAACTGGGAGGTAAGAATGCAAAAGGAAGGAGGATTTGGGATCTGTCGAACCTTTATCAAAAAAACTGGTCTGGTCACAACTGTTATATTGCACTCAATTCTGCTTAGCGCTTTAGAAAGGATGTGACGATCCTACAAGGTGCAAGACAAATTTACCAGAAGGATTAGACAGTGAAGGTGGGGTCGTACTTAGCCATCCATGTTTCAAGAACAGGATATTTGACAGATAGTTTAAATAATGTAAAGAGAGATATTACCCTATTCCTATTAACAGATGGTTAAAGGACTAAGGTTCACAGATTATAAGTGTTGGATAAAACAAAGAATTTATTTTAAAAAACATACCTGGAACTCACCGCAAGAATTAATTCTCAAAACTATACCAAAAACTAGACCTTCAAAAGGAAAATTATTGGGAAAAGATGTGGACAAAACTCAACTGCTATACAAAGGCAGCCCTCCTCCTGTGCAATATCAATTCTAAATGTAATGACAGCTATTAACAAAACCAGTCAGGAACTTTAGAGGTATGTCTTTTTCCAGAGAATAGTTGGAATGTAGAACTCACTGCTGAGGTATGGATGAATTTGAGGGAATAGAATAAACAAAGTATGAAATGACTAAAGGGTAGACTGACGAACTTAGAAGGTGCAAGAAGGCACAAGTATAGCATCAATACCAGCTGAACTCATTTAGCTGAATAGCATGTTCTGCAAAGACTTTACAGCATTGAATATCGAACTGCTGGGTCAAAAACAATGACACAAAAGTCAAAGAGCAAGTATGCTTAATTTCTAATTAGGAGAATGCTCAATCATTACACAGTAACCACCAATTATGTCCAAAGCAATGAAGTAGCAGTTGACATGCTTCATTGACATGATGGAAAATGAATGAGTAACACTCTTTTTGGTGCTGGTTCTAAACCAAATTCACTTACCTGCTATGTGTAGCACTGGCAGAATCATTAATTCCCCTTGGGAAAGTGAGATGACATACAAAAGATGGCTAGTACAGGTGTGAAAGCACTCCCAGTGCTGTTGGATAGGGAGATGAACCCAGTGACAATAAAGTAGCATAATTGACAATAAGTAAATGCCAAGCAAGTAGTGTGTGCAGTTTGGAGGGGAACATGTCAAATGACGAAGTTCCTCTGATGCAAAGACCATACTCTTGTATGCACAACAGAGAAACCATGTGTAGAAGACAGTAACAAAGGAGCCACAAGAATGTGGGAATTGACAGCTTAGGGAATAGTCGAGGCAAACAGTATAAATGCATTTAAGAAGATGCTTGATAACTCTTCATTATAGAAACAGATTTAGATGAGGAAAATACAGAGCAGGTCTGGTATTGGTTTATTATTGTCACTTGTACTGAGTTACAGTGAAAAACTTGTCTTGCATACTGATCGTACAGGTAAAAACATTAGCAGTACAGAGTAAGGTGTCACAGCTACAGAGAAAGTGCAGTGCAATAAAATGCAAGGTCATAACAAGGTAGATCATGAGGTCATAGTCCATCTCATTGTATAAGGGAACCATTCAATAGTTTTATCACAGTGGGGTAGAAGCTGGGCTTAAGTCTGGTGGTACGTGCCCTCAGGCTCCTGTATCTTCTACATGATGGAAGCGGAGAGAAGAGAGAATGTGCCGGGTGGGTGGGGTGTTTGATTATGCTGGCTGCTTCACCAAGACAATGAGAGGTAAAGACAGAGTCCAAGGAGGGGAGTCTGGTGTCCATGATGCACTGGGCCATGTCCACAACTCTCTGCAGTTTTCTTGCGGCCCTTGGAAGAGCAGTTGCCGTACCAAGCTGTGATATATCCAGATAGGATGTTTTCTATGGTGCATCGGTAAAAGTTTATGAGAGTCAAAGGGGTCAAATTGAATTTCTTTAGCCTCCTGAGAAAGTAGAGGCACTGGTGACCTCTCTTGGCCGTGGCATCTATGTGATTTGACCAGACAGGCTGTTGGTGATATTCACTCCCAAGAACTTGAAGCTCTCAATACCTCTCGACCTCAGCACCTTTGATGTAGACAGGTGCATTTACACCGTGCCCTTTCCTGAAGTCAATGACCAGCTCTTTTGTTTTGTTGACATTGAGGGAAAGGTTGTTGTCATGACACCATTCCA
>JAUZTB010000001.1:86521919-86533531 GCA_034780895.1 Rhynchobatus australiae
CTTGTATCAAGCTATTTTCCCAATGCTGAGAATGTCAGAACTATGGAAGGGCAAAGAGTCTTGATACCATGGATAGCAATCTCTCAAACTGGAGAAGAGGAACAGAAAAATAATAAAAAAGACTAGTGGCAGGTTAGTCTTTATCTCCAGAGGGCTGGAGAACAGAGTGTTGGAAATTGCTTTTAACTCTGCTCACTGAGGTTAGATCGGGGTTCTGCAGTCCAATTTGAGTAACGCACCCTGGAAACATTGAGGAGCTGCTGTGTGATACCAGAGCTGAAAGAATGAATTTCTGAGGACAAGATTCAATCGATTAGGCTTGCTTTCCCTTGGCTATAGAAGGTTAAGGGGTGTCCAAATTGAGATGAATAAAAGTTTGATGGGGTGGAGCTTTGTTCTTTGCTGGGGAGGTTTAGAACAAGATGACAAAGTCTGCAAAGGAATAAAGACTGCAGATGGAGTATAATGTGGAAATGTGAAATTATCCACTTCAGTGGGAAAATTGGGGATTATTTAAATGGTGTGAGACTAATAGATGCTAGTGTTCAGTGAGATCTGCTCCAATTACGTTCTTAGGGGAGTGCAACCATGAAATATAAACTTTAAGGTGGGAGTAAGTGCTTCATCACACAAAGCGCTATGAAAATCTGGAACTCATCCACAAACATTGAAATTGAGGATTAATTACATACTTTAAGGTTATTAAGGTAAATAGTGTTGTTGAGAGGAGAAAATTAGAAAGGGGCACTGAGAGATTGAGTATTAAGAGTTGTGACTGATGAAGATTTTTGTGGACAAGGATGAAGCTCCAACTCCTCACAGCCCTCACGACCTGGGTTTGATCCTGACCTCGGGTGCTGTTCATGTGGAGTTTGCACATTCTTGTGGGTTTCTTCTGGGTGCTCCAGTTTCCTCCTATGACCCAAAAGTGTGTGGGTTGGTGGGTTAATTGGGCATTGTAAATTGTAATCCAGTCTCCTTATAACTCAAGCCCTCCAATTTCTGCATCTTTGTGAATCTTTTCTGGATCCTCTCCAACTTAATCACATCCTTCCTATGGTTTGGCAACCAGAACTGTACACTGTATTCCAGGTGCAGTCTCACCAATATGCTATACAGCTATAACGTGACATCCTAACTCTCGAGCTCAGTGCCATATCTGATGAAGGCAAGCATTCCATACACCTTCTTCACCATCTTGTCTATCTGTCTTGTCACTTTCAGGGAACTATGTACTTGTACCCTGTGTCTCTCCATTCTTCAACATTTCCCAGGGCCTTGCTGTTTATGGTTTAACTGGCCTTCCCAAAATGCATCACTTCACACTTGTCTGAGTTAAATTCCATCTGCCATTCCTTTGCCCACTTCCCCAGTTGACGTAGATCCTGTTGTAACCTTCTTTACTGTGAACACGCCACCAATTTTTGGTGTCATCCACAAACTTCCTAATCATGCCACCGACAGTCTCATCCAAATCAACAGATGGAGTCATCCTGTTCAGTATGAGGTGATGCATTTTGGAGGTTTGATACGGTAAGACATATATCAGAAATGGTGGGGCTCTAGGTGGTATTAAGGAACAAATAAACTCTGGTGTACAAGTTCAAAGATCCCTGGAGGTGGCAGCACAGGTAGATAGGGCGGTCAAAGTCAAACTTATTGTCACATGCACAAGTACATGTATACACAGGTCCAATGAAAAACTTGCTGCAGCATCACAGGCACATAAGCATCAGATACACAACATTTACAAGACACAACCTTCGCAAGAAAAGCATAAATTAAACATAAATTATGCATAATTTTCACAAGAAAGAACACAATTGGAACAAAAAGAAACAAAGTCCATTGCAGTGCAGAGTGCTCATAGTGTTGTTATACTGGGGTAGTGATTAGGGTTGTGCAGGATGGTTCAGCAACTGAATGGTTGAAGGGAAGTAGCTGTTCTTGAACCTGATGATGTGTTGGGCTGAGTCCACTACTCTCTGCAGCTTCTTGCATTCCTGCATACCCGAATTGCTGTACCGGATCTTGATACTTGAACCACCAAAGCATAGTAGGCTATGGACCAAGTGCCGCCAAATGGGATTGACATAGATAGGTAGTTGATGGTTGACATTGGCCTATTTCTGTGCTGAATGCCTCTTTTACCCAGTGAGTGGTGGAATATAGAACTTGCTGAGAACAAAATTTTAGAGGAAGCTGATTAAATACATAATCAGTAGGGTCAATAGTAATAGGTTAGAAGAAGCTCGTTTGGAGCCAAAACATAGACATGTTAGACTGAATGCTGTTCATTCTGCATAATTTCTGAAAGCCTCTCCTTTAATCTATTTTCTTTCATTCCCTTTAATTCTGCTGCTGCATGTTGCTGGAATCTCCCTCTACTAGTAAAGCACCCTGTGACTTTGGCAGTGTGATGCAAATGTGCTGTAACAGTGTCATGATTGGAACCGGTACCTAATCTTGTACCATTTTCAATCTGTAGTGTAGTGTGATGCTCCTGGACAGCTAAGAGTGATTGCAGACTGATGCTGGGAGACGAGCGTATAGAGTGGAGGAGGGGCAGCTGAGTTAGAATTGGTGGCTGTTGCTAGGCGACTTGTACACAAAAACAAAGGCTGATTTTGTTTCCCACAAAAAACGGTATGAATTAATGCTTTGTATTTTTGATAGCTTTCATTCAGAACTGATGGTCTTTCAGTCAGCAATTGCCATTGTGATGGAGGCTCCATTTTATCCGAGTGAAATACAGGAGGCTCAGAGGTACTGATTAAATGTCAGTAATGGGATTGCTGGTTATGGCAGAGAACATATTAATCAATCATATTAGATCAACAGTGAAACAGAGTACTGGGCTTTGGTGGCTCGCGCTGCAGCAATTCCCTCGTGCATTCTTGGAGCTTGTGACCAGACTGTTGCCACGGATACCACAGCTGCACATTGTCATGAGGCGATGCTTGCTGTAATTTACAATCCACTGAAAGACTCATGCTGGCTGCTGTACTCAGTTGCGCTCGTGTCCACAACGCAGAAGGTGGTAGGTTCTAGTCTCAGTCATAGAGTAATGTAGCACGGAAGCAGGCCCTTCGGACCAACTGGTCCACGCCAGCCAAGAGGCCCTTTGAAACTAGTCCCATTTGCCCGTGTTTGGCTCATATCCCTCTAAACCTTTCCTATCCACATATCTGTCCAAATGTCTTTTAAATGTTGTTATTGTACCGTGCATCAACCACTTCCTTTGGCAGCTCATTTCATCTACCTACCACCGTCTGTTTGAAGAAGTTGCCCCTCAGATCCCTTTTAAATCTTTTACCTCTCACCTTAAACCTATGCCCTCTAGTTTTTGACTCCCTTTCCACAGATACTGCCTGACCTGTTGAATACTTCCAGAATTTTCTGTTTTTATTTCAAATTTCCAACCTCGCTATTTCGCTTTTGTGTTATCTGGTTATTATCATTGTGTTGGTGGGAGCACACTGTGCACCTCTCGCAGAGGGTGGTGAATCTCTGGAATTCTCTGCCCTCGGGTTGTTGAGGCTAGATGATTGGAATTATTTAAAGAGGAGGTAGATACATTTTTGAAAGGTCAGGGAATTGGGAACTATGGAGAACTGGCACAGAAGAGGAGATGAGGACTGGGCCAGATCAGTCCTGATAAAACTGAATGGCAGGGGAGGGGCCAATGGCCTATCCGCTCCTATTTTTGCGTTTTCACTAATTGGCTGCTGCACTACCTGCACTTTATCAATAACTATGCTTTAGAAGTACTTTATTAACTGCAAGTTCTCTGGAGATCTGGAGATGCAAAGATCTGAGTAAATGAAGGGTTTGATCAGGTAAATAAGGAGAAAGTTTATATACCAGTGGATGGGAAAGTATGTACAGATTTAAGAACTGGTAAAAGAGGATAAATTTTGTTTTTGCACAACAAGTTAAGATCTGGAATTCACAGGCTGTAATAGAGTTATGGAGTTAAACAGCATGGAAATAGGCCCTTCAGCCTAACTCATCCACGCCAACCAAGTTTGAATCATTGCAGTTGCTGTAATAACTTTCAGAAAGGGCACTGGATCTGCACTCAAAGAAAAGAAGTATGGAGCTGTTGGGAAAGAACGGGGGAGTGGGATTGATTGGATAGTTGGTTCAAAGAGCTGGCACAGGTACTATGGACCAAATGTTCCATGTTTCTGTACGTTTGCATTTCTTTCCTCTTTCTGGCCCTGGCCATAATTGGACTAGGGCGGTCAATTTGCAGGTGTCAGCTAATCAAGTGGGATAACCTGCAGAGCTCCTTTTTCTCAAATGTACTTTCTGTTCAACGAACCAGAGCAGTCAGTAACTTCTCTGTTCACTTTCCTTAGTGCTGGGGACCAGGAGAGACACATTCCCCCTCTTCCTTTAGACTGGAGCCATGTGGCAGGTATCAAGCCACTATTGGAGGGCTGTGTCAAAAGGTGTTTTAAGGAAGTCAGCTGTCCATCGACATGGAATACAGTGAGACAGCTAACTACAACGTGTATCATCTACCTGGCGACATACTACAGCAAACTCAGCCAACAGGTACACAACTAATGTCTTGCACCTTGTCTGTGTGCATTTGTGCAACTGTTAATTTCTGATAAATGTCACGACCTTCATGCTGGAGTTATAGTGTGGAAACAGGCCCTTCAGCCACCGAATTCACGCCAATCATCAAGCGTCTAATCACACTAATCCTGGACTGATCCAATTTCATTTCCCCCAAACTTTCCATTAAGTTTCCTCAGATTCTATCACTCACCTACATACTAAAGGCAATTTGCAGTGGCCAGTTAACCAACCAACCTGCATGTCTTTGGCATGTTGGAGGAAACTTGAGCACCTAGAGGAATCCACAGGATATCAGGGAGAATATGCAAACTCCACCCTGGAGATCAGAATTGAACCTGGATTACTGGAGCTGTGAAGGAGCAGCTCTAGTAGCTGCACCACTATTTCACACATTGTATGGCATCTATCCCTTGTAACACTATTTCAGATTTTATTTTTCCTGTCCTGATTACAGCCTTATATGTTGAGCCATTCCCATCACTGATTTTTCACTATTAATTTCATGTAGGATGCATTGATCTGCTGGCTTTATTACTGGTGATCCCCTCTGGAATTATAATCAAGAATTCATATCTTACCATGGCTGTTGGAGAATTTGCGTCCTGTTTCTAAAAGTTTTGGAATGCTGGTATCTGTGAAATTGCCACTGTAGTTGTGGGATTGTTGTAAAATCCCACCTGCTTCACAGCTGTTCATTGGGTTAGAGAACTTGCTGTCTGTAGTCAGCCAGGACACCATGCGACTCCAGTTCCATGCTAACCTGGTTTGATATTTCCTCACTGAAGGGCCTACCAAGCCATTGTCAGGAAAGATTTTGAGAGGGGAAATCTATTTCCAGGAATAACATTCATTTATATCAAGCTTTCCACGACCTCAGGACATCCTGTAATGGTTAACAAATAATAAAGCTACATTTCCAATGTCTTTATGCAGTCAATTTGTGCACCATCAGGTCTTGCAAACAGCAATGAGATAAATGACCAGATCTGTTTCTGGAATTGTAGGTCACATGATGAATGTTTGCCACGATACTTCTATAAACTTATAAAGCTGTCTTTAAATGTATTTGAGGGGGCATACAGGGCTTTGGTTTAATGTCATCTGAAGGATGGCACATCCATTGTTGCAGCACTCTTGGGAATGCCTGCCTGCATTGTGTGCTCAAGTTCTCAAGATAGACCTTGAAGCTACAAGGAGTAGATTCTTCCTCTACCCTGGTGTACTGAATTGGTGCTTCCCATGCTTGCTGATGATTGATACCTACCTTGGTATCAATCCAGATGGCCCAAGCTGCTTAATTTATTTTGCTTCTGAATAATTTAATTTCCTGGTCCTCATTTTATTGAGTTATTTGTAATTCATTCATTCATGGAATTATACAGTGTGGAAACAGGCCCTTTGGCCCAACTCATCTATCCTGACTAAGATGCTGATGTAAGCTAGTCTCATTGCCTGCATCTGGCCTATATTCCTCTAAACCTTTCCTATTCATGTACCTGTCCAAATGTTTTTTAAATGTTGTAATTGTACCTGCCTCAACCTCTCCTTTAGCAGCTCAGTCCATATACCCACTACCTTCTGTGTGGGGAATAACTTGCCCCTCAGTCCCCTTTAAATCTTTCCCCTCTCACCTTAAACCTATGCCCTCTAGTTTTAGACTCCCCTATCCCTGGAAAAGGATTCTGATTATCTACCCTATCCACGCCCTTCATAATTTTATAAACCTCTATAATGTCCTCCTCCAGCTTCCTTTGCATCAGGGAAAAGAGTCCCAGCCTATCCAATCTCTCCTTATAACACAAGCCCTCCAGTCCAAGCAACATCCCCATGAGTCTGTTCTGTACCCTCTCAAGCTTAATCACATCCTTCCTATAGCGTGGCAACTCCAGCTGCATAAAATACTCCAGGTGCAGTCTAACCAGCATTTTGTACAAATGTAACATAACATCTCAACTCCAATACTGAGTGCCACATCTGATGAAGGCAAACACGCTTGTATGCCTTCTTCACCATCCTGTCTACCTGTGTTGCCACTTTCAGGGAACAATGTACTTGTAGCCCAAGGACTCTATTCAACAACACTGCCATTTATTGTGTATGTCCTGGTCTGGTTTAACTTCCTAAAATGCATCATTTCACACTTGTCTGAGTTAAATTGTGAAATAACATTCCAGATCCCAGAGCTATGATTTAGTTGGATCCTGCAGTCTCCAGACAGTTGCACATCAAGATGCCCTGAATATCTTTGTGTTCTTTCTCTCCAAATGCCCTTATTAATCTATCAACCAGATGATTTGGTTTCTTATCCCCATAGTAACCCTGACTTCACCTATCAAGGTAGTCTCTGTTGTCCTTTCCATCCTTCCTCCTGCAACTGCAAACTAACTTGTTTTCTCTCTTTCCCAGTTCTGAGGAAGGGTCTTCGACTTGAAACCTTAACTCCTTTTCTCTTTTGACAGATGTTGACTGAATTACTGAGTGTTTCTAGCATTTTCTGCTTTCATTTCTGAATATTTCTTTGTTTAGGTCTTTTATCCAATGACGTGTTCTGTCTGTCCTTGTGTGTTGCTCTGCCACGCAGCTATTTTCTCTGACCAGATCCTTCTAAAACTAACTTCCCTTGACTTTGCTGCAGCCTTCATATAAACCTGTTGAGTGCCTGGAAGAATTAGAGCAGTTTTGGATGGAATCCTTGTTTCCACTACTTAATCAGCCTACATTAGAGAAGATGTTTGAGGATCTCAGGTAAGCCTTTGTTTACTGGAACTGTGAATGGCTAGTGACAAACTTTTAGTTTGAGACAAGTATGGGTATATTTGTTATTCTTTATATAAATTTTTATATAAATCTCACTAAAATAATAATATGACTGTATACAGAACAGCTTCAGACCACTAATAAAGAAAGCTGCTAAATGTGTGCATTGGACAATGCTGTCCTCAGAGAGGACCTTCTTAAAGATGTGATTCTCCTAGTTGAAGCTAGTCCAGCATTCAGGCTCCAAGTTAACTCTGTGCAGGTATCTCAGTTAAGATCCTGTCCTTCATCTGGTTAAATTTTGTAGCCCAAAGAGTGTCCAGGATGTTTTTGAGAGTCAAGGGCAATCAGAAATGTATGGTTTTATTGAGTAGCTCTGTCTTCTAACTGATTGGTGTAGTTCTAATGTGATTACATGTTGTTATCTCTCTATGAATTGCAACCTCTACATGGTAGAGCAGCTTGCGTTGCAGCAATGTCCAGAGTCTGGCACTCTTGGTAGGATTGCCCATGACTGTAAGGTCGAAGTGGAGGAACCAGCAAATAATGATCCACCGCCAAGACCTTAGCGGCAAAGTAGGCAGATAAAAGGCATTGCTTCTCAATGGCTGTGATTCAGGCTGAATCTTGTTCCTCCAATGTTTTTGTGGTTGCTAATGTGCATTGGCTTCCCTGCACTAACAGAAGTTGTGCACAAGCTTTTTCCATTTCTTTCTATGATGTTATCTTTCCTCAGATCTCACTCAGCCCTGTGCAACCCCAAGTCCTGCTGTCCAGGTCCTGAGACACTCTGCAGTCTTGTGTCACTGGGTTGCATTGGAGAAATGCATCCCCTCAGCCTGACAGAGTCCAAATCCCCTTTTGTGTATGTGACAGCATTGCTTTATTTACTGGACACCATCTGTGATCTACACAAAGGCTTGGCAGAAAAGGTAAGGCATTTTTGCATGAATTCAGTGTTACTGTCTTCAGAGCAAGTGGAAAGAATTTATTCATTTCCTTTGCAGTATGGGCAGGATGGGTTTGTGGTGTCTCTCTTGTGGAGTAATGTGAAGCTTCCAGCCCTCGGTTTTAGAGATCAAACTGTTTCTGCAACTTCACCCTGTTCCCCTTCTCATGATTGAGGAATTTGTCAGCCAGAAGTTTGATCCTTGGATGTGCTGCCCTTATCTCAGTTGGGAGGGGGGAATGGGTCATAGAGTCATACAGCATGGAAGAAGGCCCTTCAGCCCACTGTCTGTGCTGACTCATTTACACTAATTCTACACAATCCCACTTTTACTCTCCCCACATTCCCATCAACTCCTGGTAGATTTTACCACTCACCTACGCACTAGGGGCCACTTACAGTGGATAATTAACCTACAAACCTGCATGTCTTGGGATGTGGAAGGAAACTGGAGCACCTGGGGGAAACCCACTTGGTCACAGAGAATATGCCAACTCCACACAAAGACAGTGCCTGAGGTCAGGATTGAACCAAGGTTGCTGGAACTGTGAGGCAGCAGCTCTACAAACTGCGGCACCCTGTGGGAGAGATAAAAACCAAAGTTCTGGAAGTACTCTGCAGGTTGGGCAGCATTTGTGGTTTGGGAAACAGACTTGGCATTTCGGGTTGATGATGTATCATAAGGTGGGCTGAGGGAAGGGGTTGGGCTGTCATTGACCTAAAATGTTGACTGTTTCTCTCTTTACTGATGCTATTCAATCTAAGTATCTCCAGCCTTTCACTTTTGTTTTCAGATCTTCAGCATCTGTAGTCTTTTGCTTTTTGATATGTGAAGAAGATGGTGGTTATGATGCACTTAATACGTCAGTTGCCTGCAACTGATTTTGTAAGAGAGAGAGAGAGATATCTGTATTAGTCACACGTACATCGAAACACACAGTGAAATGTATCTTTTGCATAGAGTGTTCTGGGGCAGCCTGCAAGTGTCGCCACACTTCTGGTGCCAACATAGCACACCCACAACTTTCTAACTCGTACATCTTTGGAATGTGGGAGGAAACCAGAGCACCCGGAGGAAATCCACACAGACATGGAGAGAACATACAAACTCCTTACAGACAGTGGCCGGAATTGAACCCAGGTCGCTGGCGCTGTAATAGCGTTGAGCTAACTGCGACACTACCGTGTATCTTTTAGCACAATCAAAGGTGACCTTGGGGAGGGAGCATGGTTTATGTATTGAGTCTTAAAGAAGGCACATAACTCAGTGTTAAGTAATGAACATCTTACTTTTAAACTATTAAGCTAGTATTGCACTATAATTTTTTTGTATGGGCAAAGTCTCAAATCCAACCAGATCATCAGGCCAATACTTCACTCTCTGGAGCTCATGTTGCAAATTTTTATTTATTTATGAAACTGAAGATGCATTGAATGGCTAAAGTGGGTCACAATTTCATGGTTGAAATCTTCTTTGCTGTTCTCAGTTCCAGTCATGTCACACCAGAGCAGGTCGAGGCAAGGATTGAAAACCATCTTGTGAAATTTTTGGTGGTGTTGATAAAAGTTTGCATGTTCTCCCCTTGACTGCATGGGCTTTCTCCTGTGTCCCAATGGTAATTGGTCACTGCAAATTTCCCCGAGTGCAGGTGATGTCCTAGCCTGCTCAACCTTTCTCTATAACTCAGGCCCTCGAGTCCTGGCAACATTCTCATAAATCTTCTTTGCACTCTTTACAGCTTAATGACATCCTTCTCATAACAGAGTTGCCAAAACTGGACAAATACTCCAGGAGCGGCCTCACCAATGTCTTGTGCAACTGCAGTGTAAAGTCCCAACACCTGTACTCAGTGCCCTGAATGATGAAGGCCAGCATGCTAAATGCCACCTTCACCACCCTGTCTACCTGTGATGCCACTTTCAGGGAACAATGTGCTTGTGCTCCTAGGTCCTTTTGTTCTACAACACTCCCTGGGACCCTACCGTTCACTGTGAAAGTCTCACCTTGGCTTGACTTCCCCTGTGTGTAGCATAGAAGGACATCATTTGATAAAACTAACTAATTAGTAATGTTCTCTTGTTTTTTTTTCTCCCATGGACTTTTTTTTCCCACTTAGTCCTTATTTTCAGTCCTTCTGTGGCCTCGTCCTTCTATACAGCCCTCACTCAGAATCCCTGTGCTTCTCCACTTCCAACCTCTTGCACATTCCGTAATCGTAGTTCTACTCTGGCAGCTGTGTCTTCAGCTACTCGTACTTAAGCTCTGGAATTTCCTGCCTGAACTACTTCGTCTTTCTCACTCTTCCACCAAGGTGGACCTTAAAATCTCCTCTGCTCAAGCTGTCTGAATATCTCCTTGTTGGGTTTGATGTCAAATTTTCTTTGAGACAGGTTCTCCCCAGGTTACGGCAGGGTTCTTTTCCTGTGAACTGTTCGCGACCTGGATGGTTCTCAAATCAGAAATGTGTCTGCGCACCGAGTTCCCACAGGGCAGAAGATGCTGCAGCCAGCAAATCCATCCTGCCAGCCTCCCAAACACTTGCTTTATATATAGAGGCTGTACATAAATCTGGGTTCGTAACCTCGAGAGGAGCTGTAACTTCCTCTTTCCTTAGGAATGTTTTAATACCTTAAAGGTGCTATATAACTGCAGATTATGGGTGTTTTGAAGGCCTCCTGGTAACCCTATCGTAGTGGCTCCGATACCTGCTGTCATCACAGACAGAGGTCTGACTGCACCTTTGTTGTTCTGTGTACATTGGAGAGAGGGCGTGATTGCAATAGACAGTGACATCTACCTTGCTCAATATCATTGTCACAATGCAAAAATTAAGAACATATGAGACCAATATTATCCAGCAATATGAATAATCATACAAAGTCTAGGTGCTGAAAATCAGTAGCAAGAGCAGAAAATGCTGGAAGCACTCAGCAGGACAGGAAGCATCTGTGGAGAGAGAAACAGTTAACATTAAGGTTGAAGACAGGTCTGAGGAACGGTCTTTGACCTGAAACATTAACTTTGCTTCTCTTTCCACAGATGCTGCTGGACTTGCTGAGTGTTTCCAGCATTTTCTGTTTTTATTTGAGTTTTTGTTCTTTGACTTGGAAATGAGTTAACAAGTTACTACAATATCAAAGGGAAAAAACTGCCAATTTACCAGTGGGGGTCCCACTTTAGAGCATAGAACAATACAGCACAGGAAGTGTCCTTTCAGCCCACGATGTTGTGCTGAACTAATTAAATGCTGAACTAATTAAACGCCTAACTGAACTAATCCCTTCTGCCTACACAATTTTCATGTCCCTCCAT
>JAUZTB010000001.1:86544368-86558502 GCA_034780895.1 Rhynchobatus australiae
GGCTGTGGGGTGCACATTTAATCTTCTCTGCCAGGACATCACAGCAGCACCCTCAAGATTTAATTTCCTTTGCTAATGTGCTGCTTGACTCAGAACTGTGCTCTGCACAATTACAGCGCTATTGTTAACACATCAACGGAGCCTGTTGAATGATATCCCATCATTTCCTATCACATCTGGCTTCAGGCTATACAAAAGCTGGGATCTCTGAAAGACATCTATCATGGTAGCTGATGACAGAACAGAGCAACAGAAGGCAATTTGTGCAGGACTGCCATGGGTCACCAAGTGCTGTAACCAACCAGGCTCAGCAAACGTTGGTTACTGAGCCTCTGAACCTTTGCATAGAAGGAACAGAGCTCTCAGACAATGACACTGTCTGGAAGGAAACTCGACAGCCAGGGATGTGTGAAAGTTTGTTGCTGACCTGGTTTTAATGCTGAACAATGACTGAAATAATTATGCTTCTTATTCCTGCTCATTACGGCACTGACGCCTGTCTCTGATGAGTCAGTACACAACTTGTTTTGCACCTGCCTTTCACCTGATGTCAGCGGACCTGAAGGCCAGTTGCACCTGCCATCTCTTCGTCACCTGTGGCCGGCGGCGCTGTTGCCTCTCCATGTTGCTCCCTTAAACAGTCACTGCCCGTCCAATGGGTGCACACCTCTCCTTCTGTACAGTGAGGGGTGAATGAGCACAGGAGATGCACCTTCATTGGTCATCACCAAAGACCCTCACCACCCAGGACGTGCCCTCTTCTCATTACTACCATCAGGGAGGAGGTACAGGAGCCTGAATCAACGATTTAGGAACAGCTTCTTCCACTCTGCCATCAGATATCTAAATGGTGCACGAACATTATTCCCATTTCTTGCACTTTATTTACTTATTTTGTAATTTATAGTAATTTTTATGTCTTTGCATTGTACTGCTGTTGCAAAGCAACACATTTCACGTCATATAAGCCAGTGATAACAAACCTGAATCTGATTCTGATTCTGGTCAGCAGTATTCTGGATTTTGGCACTGTTACAGGGGAAGCAGCCTGCATTATCACAAAGCTCTGCTGCAGTCAATACTGGCACATGATCTCACTTAATAGATTGAATATCAATCAACCATAGAGCTAATATCAATCTTTATCTTACAATCGCAGCTGCTGGGAATTCAATGATGAGGACAGATTGATTCTGTTTTAGTGTGTGTACACATATCCTCCCTCGGTCTTACAGAGTGTCTGCTGTGGATCTTCACCTGCCCCCTCACACTCCTCCTGCCTCTGAGTCAGAGGGCTATGGATTCATGTCTCTCACCAGAAAAACTCGGCAGATTTGCAGGATTGGTGAGTGCGATGAGTGCTGGTCCTCAGATATGATTTTGAAGCACAATGATGCAGCGGGTAGTGCTGCTGCCTCACAGCTCCATGGACCTGGGTTCAACCCTGACCTTGGGCGATGTCTCTGTGGAGTTTTACACGTTCTCCCTGTGACCGCATGGGTTTGATCTGGGTGCTCTGGTTTTCCCTCCTTATCCGAAAGTGATGTGGGTGGGTAGGCTCATTGGCCACTGTAAGTTGCCCTTTTTATGTAAGAGGTAGAGACTGGGGGGAGTTGAAGGGAATGTGGGAGAATAAAATGGAATTAGTGTCGTGGGAAGTTGGTTGTGTGTGTGTGTGTGTGTGTGTGTGGGCGCAAGTACATGTGTGCACAGGTGTGTGTATGTCTTTGTGTGTGCGTGTGTGTGTGCGCATTTGTGTGTATGTGTCCTTCATGAAAGTGTGTTGAAGTTCGCACTGATAATTTTACTTCTGTTTATGCACAGATACAGGGAGATGTTAATGAATTTATGGCAATGTGGTCATAGTCTAAAATATAATTTCTACCCTTCTCTGTATTTCTTGAGAAACTCAGAGAGCAGAAGCCCCTGTTTGCGCAGTAACTGACCTGAAGGTCTGTACCACTGCCAGCCCTTCACTCACTTACCCCCACCTCTCCCTCCTTATTTCATGGAGCGGAACCCTGGAGCAGGCCAGAGCTCGGACCACCGAGTCACTGTCAGCTCTTTGAGTCTCTCCTCTGCTCTTTCCTCACTCATTTGCAACAATTTCCTCCTTTGCACATTTATCAGTTGTGGAGCATGCCTTATGAAAACAGGTTGAGTGAACTCGGCCTTTTCTCCTTGGAGTGACGGAGGATGAGGGGGGACCTGATGGAGGTGTATAAGATGATGAGAGGCATTGATTGTGTGGATAGTCAGAGGCTTTTTCCCCAGGGCTGAAATGGTTGCCACAAGAGGACACAGGTTTAAGGTGCTGGGGAGTAGGTACAGAGGAGATGTCGGGGATAAGTTTTTTTACTCAGAGTGGTGAGTGTGTGGAATGGGCTGCCAGCAACAGTGGTGGAGGCGGATACGATAGGGTCTTTTAAGAGATTGTTGGATAGGTGCATGGAGCTTCAAAAAATAGAGGGCTATTGGTAGGCCTAGTAATTTCTAGGGTAGAGACAGGTTCGGCACAGCTTTGTGGGCTGAAGGGCCTGAATTGTGCTGTAGTTTTTCTATGTTTCTTCTATTGTTTGTTTCTGCAGTGAATACACTGCTTTCCCACTCTGAGTGTGATTCCCTCAACACAGTTGTCAATCTGGGCATTTCAGGCAACTGTGAAGCCAGCTGAGGCTCCTCAGGCCTGTGTCAGGGTCAGCTGCTATCAGCCACACCCTCATTGCCACATCAAGTTGCACGAGCAGAGCTGGAAGTCTGATTTTTCCCAATTCCATCCTCGGCTGCTTGTGAAATTTCCTCTGACAAGTCTTTGCCCTGAAGCATAATACAATTCAGACCTTCAATGATGTCTGCTACAGCTTTAATGATACAAGTTTAAAGCAATATTTCCTCATCCAAATTCAGATAAGGGCATGTTGTTTGATGAAAGCCATTTCCCCTGACTTATCCATTACACTGTTGCTGCGCTCTGAATTAATTCAGATGCCCAAGGAAATGGGAATGGCTTGGAGATTTATTTACAACTATTAAAAGAGACTAATTTGCAACAGGCTCCGTGAAACAAAAGAGACCAGTTGTCCAACCGCAAAGGCATTGTGACCAAAACACTGGAAATTTGCACATTCTGCCCAGCTGACAGATTTCGAGCTGTATGTGGCTCTAAAACTGATTGTAAAGCCATTTGATTGGGATTCTTGTATTATGCAGTGATTTAGTATCTGGGCAGCTCAAACCTGCATCTCATCAAAACATTTCAGGACAAAGCTGCACCATTATCCAACAATTACAAACCGGTAGTTTATCTTTCAGTCACTGGATGTGGCTGTCATTCATATGGCCCGCATTTATTGGCTGCCTTCTGAGTCACATGCCTAGGTTACTTTGGAAAACAGTCATATATCAATTCCCCTGTTGCAGGCCTGGGGATTGGGTAGGGTTTGTAAATTTGCCTCCCTGAAGGGTGTGAACCAGATGTCTTTTACAGCAGTGCACTCGTTTATGACCACTATTATTAATATACACAATTTTAATTCCAGATTTATTGTATTAATTAAAATACCAAAGTACTGTGGTGGGATTTGAACTTATCACATCAGGTCAATGGTTCAGGCCTTTAGGATACCAGTCCTGAACCCTGGCCAGCAGTGCAAACATCCCATAACGGAGCAAGTCTTGGCCAATCTGTGGTTGTATGCAAAGTTGTGAAGCGCTGAAATTTATTCAGGTAATTCAGGAAAGAACGTCAGTCATCCTAAACTGACTAACTTACAGTGAGGACAAAGACGTGATGGTTGCTAATTAGCTTCAGGTATTTCACTGCTGATACTGACCTTGCCAGTGATCCCTGGACCCTGCCAACAAATAAAATAACAAACAATATTGTACTTCATTTTCAATGGGTTCTACGGTTTGCTCCACATGTTGGGTAAATTTGTTTATTATTGTCACCTGCACTGAGGTACAGTGAAAAACGTTGTTTTGCATGCCATCCATACAGATCACTTCATCACATCAGTGCATTGATGTAGTTCAAGGGAAAACAATAGCAGAATGCAGAATAGAGTGTTACAGTTACAGAGAAAGTGCAGTGCAGGTCGACAATAAGGTGCAAGGCAGTGACAAGGTGGATTGTGAAGTCAAGAGACCATCTTCTGTAAGTCTTACATTAGTCTAATTTGGAAATACATTGCTATTCCTTTATCATCACTGGGTCTAAATCCTGGAAGTCTCTCCTGAATGACATTGTGGGAGCACCTTCACTGGAAGCTGTGATGAATCCAGGAAGCCATTGAGAAAGGGGAATCCAGCACATCCCAGTATGCCAAGGTAATTCTGGTAATGAGGATGTGTGGCTGAGGTTCACCATAAGATGCAGGAGCAGAATTAGGCCATTCGGACCATTGTCTGCTCCACCATTCAATCGTGGCCATTTTTTTTCTCTCAATCCCCATTCTTTCCCCTTAACCCCCTCACCAATCATGAACCCATCAATCTTTGCCTTAATTACCCTTGTGAGCTGCATATTTGGTGAGACACACTGGTCTTCGGAAGCTGAAAGTACTTTGTTTCCATCAGCAGCTAGGTTTCTGAGGGCCATCTGCAAAGAAGAGTAAGGGGCATGTTGTTGGGAAGCCCTTGACCACAACTGCAGTCTCTTGCAGCTGTCCTTGCCCTGTTGAAGGCCTTGCCTAACCCTCAAATGGCGGATCACATGGGTGTCACGGACACTGAGAGGTATGTATCCTTGGGATTGACGTTGGCCCTTTCCCACTCAATGGGTGGAGCAAATGCAGAGCAACATGCAAATCAAGAGCTGTTCAGACCCTAGGATTCTGCTCTGCTTGTTTAATGAGATGATCTCAACTCTGCGGTCCTGTCTGCCCCAGGTAATCCTACACCTCCTTGTTTTAACAAGAATCTATCTGCCCCTGCCTTAAAAGTACTCAAAGCCTCTTCTTCCACCGAGGAAGAGAGCTCCAAAGACACACGACCCTCTGAGGGAAAGTACAGTTGCCTCATTTCTGTATTAATTGAGTGACCACTTACTGAAGATGGGAATTAAATTGGTAAATTGGTTTATTATTGTCACATGTACCAAGGTACAGTAGAAAGCTTTGCTTTGCATGCCACTCATACAAAAAATTTCATCACATTAGTGCATCAAGGTAGTACAAGGGAAAACAATAGCAGAATGCAGAATATAATGTTACCACTACAGAGAAAGTGCAGTGCAGGTATACAATAAGGTGCAAGGCCATCATGAGGTAGATAGTGAGGGTATTTAAACTGATTTTTAAATAGTGATCTTCTTTCTGGATTCTCCCATGAGGGGAAACATCTCTCTGCACCTGCCCTGCCAAAGTCCACTCATTGGCCAACCTGGGTTTGAGGATCTGTAGTATTGAAATCCCTTGGCCTCAGGGCCCTGGTGCCAGTCTGCAGAGCAGGAGGGGAGTGGCCGACCAAACGTTTTTGAACTAAGATCACTCGCTATGGCTAGTGTCAGATTTTTTCTGATTAGGATGCACCTTGAAACATTCTACTGCATTAAAGTAGGTATGTAAATGCAAATTTTTGTTTTATAATCTAAGTTTCTTGCCATTCTGTCCTGATTTAACACCTCTTTACTCTCTTTGTGCATGGGTCTTCTGCATAATTCATTCTTCTCCTACTCCAAGTCTACTTTGATAGGAGCAAAAACAAACTGCTAGAGGAACTCAGCAGGTCAGGCAGCATCTGTGGAGGGAAATGGAGTCAATGTTTTGGGTTGAGACCCTTCATCTGGAGTCCATTCCAGCAGTTCCTCCAGCAGTTTGTTTTTTGCTGCAGCAACTGCGGTCTGTTGTGTCTCTACATTGATAGGATGTCACCTTCCAATCTCTTGTTCTTTACAAATAGCTCAGAATTAATACTTGTAATCTCTTGGGTGCTACCAGCTTTCAAGCCCAAAATTTTGGTATTTGCCAAACCACATCTATACAATTGATCTTGTTCTTTTCTAACATTATGTCCTGCAACACAAGGCCTGACTCTTTTCCTGTGATTCTTGCTTTAAAAATAATTTAATAAGATGAATGTAGAAACACTTTAGACTGAGTGCACATGCCCTTGGTGAAGGAAGATAAAGGTTAGGATTTCCCTAATGGCCCCAGTGGATTTTAATTGCTCCCTCACACTTGCTTTATGTGGTTATGTGGAACTGGGGCTACCATTTAAGGATTTGATCTCATAGAGTTTAATTCAGTAACTATCTCAAGTCTGAATCAGAAAGATGTGGATTCAGGGCTCAAGAAAATTGAGCACATAATCCTGTAGAACTAGGGAGCATGGCTTTTGTTGATATATTGACATTTTTCAGTTGAGGTTTTACACTGCAGTCCTGTTATAAAAATTCACTCTGCCCCTTGGCCTGTATTCATTCTTCTACCCACAAGATTGAAGTGGATTATCTGGTTGTTACTTCATTGCTTATCTGGGGCCTTGCTGTGTGTAAATTGGCTGCTGTACTTAAATAGGTTATAAAAGTGGCTACACTTCAGAAATACTTCATTGGCCAAAAAGTTCTTTGGGACAACCTGCATTCAGGAAAGGTACTATATAAGTGCACGTTCTTGTTCCTGGTATCACCAAAATACAAATACAGTTCTTTCTTCTTTGATCTATGCCAACCCTCTCACCCTCTGTGCCATGGAAATGATGTAAATTCACAAAACGCCCTATTGGAATGAGAAAAGCCTTAGCATATTTGGTAGGGCACCAACTTCTCAACTTCCGTGCTTTGATTTGAACTGGAAGTTGAAAGTTTTCTGTCACAGTGGCGTTAGGCATGTAATATGAAATAAGTTTATGCAGTCCCAATTGGTTATTATTGTCACATACTGAGCTACATGAAAAACTTGGTTTTACGTGGCATCTATACCGATCATTTCAAGACACAAGTACATCAATGTAGTACAAAGGAAAAACAATAACAGAATGAAACAACAGATTGCAGAATATAGTGTTACAGTTACAGAGAAAGTGCAGTGCAGGTAGACAATACGGTAAAAGGGCCACAGTAAGTAGATAGTGAGATCATCCACTCGAGTCCAATAACAGCGGGATAGAAGCTGTCCTTGAGCTTGGTGATGCGTGTTTTCAAGCTTTCAAATCTTCTGCCTGATGGAAGTGGGGGAGAAGAGAGAATGACTGGGACGGGAGGGGTCTTTGATAATGTTAGCTGCTTTCCAATGGCAGCAGGAAGTGCATTCAGAGTCCATGGAAGGGAGGTTGGTTTTCGTGATGTACTGAGTTGTGCCCACAACTTTTTGCAATTTTTTTTTTGCTGTCTTTAATGGTTGTGTAGCAATGATTGAGGGTGTTTGGGCCCCTGGTGGGACAGGAGATGTGCTGACAGTACTTTGGTACAGTGCAGAAGTTGACCTGGTTGAAGTCACTGGCTATGATGAACAGGGCGTCAAGATATACCATTTCAAGGCTGTTGATCGCAGAGAATAGTTAATTGAATGCAGGCTTCACATCTGCCTGGGGTAGGATATAGACTCCCGTCAATATAGCTGAAATGAACTCCTATAGCAGGTAGTATGGGTGGCACCGCTGTAGACATTTCGAGTCTGGTGAGCAGGAATTCCTCAGGACCGTCACATCCGAGCGCCACGAGGAGTTAATTTATCTGGTTGAGTTTGCAAGGTAGTGTGACTAAAATGGCCACACTGTTCAGAGAGGCTGAAGAGCAGCGGATGTGAAGAATCGTCATACCAGTGCTTCCGAGGTCCTTTGCCGAGTTTGGGATTTGAGGTATATTTTTGGACACAGTTGAGATTCTTTCCCTGCATCTAACGGTGCTTAAGCTGGTAATTAGTGGTGCTGCTGATTGGGTGCCTGAAACAGAAGACTTTCCATTCCCAAGTATGAGCATATGTTATATAATAAATAAGAAATAATTAATAGAGCTCTTTAAAAATTGAGGGCACTTAATGGGCTTGACGTACCACCGCAACATCTTGCATAAAGAGCCTTTAGTGCAGTAAAGTGTAAAAGGTACTTGCTCCAAGTGATGGGTTTATAAGCAGTGTTTTAAAGGAGGTGGCAAGGTTTAGGAAAAGAATTCCAGGGCTTTAAGATTTTAGCTTGGAGGTTATGACTGCTAGTGGCAGAGTGGGGATAAATAGAGTTCATTAAAGTTGCCAGAATTAGGGAAGTACAGACTTGCTGGTTAGAGAATACAACAAAAATAGGTCAAGGATTGAAATTATCAGCACAGGAGATGTGGTGGAGGTAGGTCAGTTTGTGGCCGTAAAGAACCACGGATTAATCCCAAATGGAATTTGGAAGAATTGAGTATATAAGAAGAACAGTGAGGATATGAAACCTGTTGTTGCAGGAATTAGTTTAGGTTAGTGACGTGGACTCTTAAGGGGGAAAGTTATAAATGCACGATGGAAAAAGAATTAGAATGATATGTAGATGCCTAATTTTTGCACTGTGCATTCTGCGTAAACCCACACTTTAACCATTAAATGGTGACCAAATCAGAAATAAGCAACTAACTGGGACATTGGTTTGATTCACTTGAATGTTAGACATTGGACTCTATGGAAAATGTTTGATTAGCTGTGTTTCTAGTTATTAGACTTGATAGAAATGGAGTTCTGATCCATTGAGATTTTGTGCACAAGGTGGAAATAGGGTATGGTTTAGCCCCTCCAACAACAAAAGTGAATTTGCTTGTAATGCCAGAATTCTGCCCTGGAATTGCTGTGAATTTTAGAATACATTATTTGAACTAACAGATCTTGTCTACACCACTGGGCTACATTGTACTCACTGAACATTAAGTTACATTTGCTTAGCCAGTTCACAATGAGGATGAAAGTCCAAAAGACCAGCAGCTTAATTACAATTTGACAAACTCTTTGATGTTTAGGTACAGTTAGCACCAAGCGGTTCTGAGTGGGAACTTGTTGCTTAATTTCAGATCAAAAAATAGTGTGCATCATAATAATGTTTCCCACCTTTTCTTTAATGATGTTTTGTTGTTTTGCAGGAGTTTAATGCTTCCAGAAGGAGTATGCTGCGAAAATCATACTTATTAACAGATGAGGTGGGTATTAATCAAAAAATTTATATTGAACTTGATTTGAACTTCATTATATACACTATCAGGTAAATGAGTTAAAAGGTATAAGTTCATTTAAAAACTTGAGGGGAAGGAAAGCAGGTGGGATCAGGGAGAAACTGAAAGCTTTAACTAACTTTAGGCACTGTGTCATTCTGACTTCCATCTTGCAGATTGGGTGGTGAGGGACTGAGGAATGTGCAGAAAAGATTTCCTGGGATAATACAAGGATTGAGATGTTATAACTATCAAAAAAGCCTGACCAAGCTAGAAGTTCTTTTATCAAAAAAAGATTAGGCTGAGGGATTGTAAGGAAATTATGAAGGTCTTTGATGCTGGCAACACTGAACTAAATGAACCTTTCTTCATCTACTCATTGCTCTGTTTCTATTTATGCCTGCTGTCCCCTCTGCTGCCAACATGTATCCCTTCACCTATGTTCGCTGTCAGATGTACTGCCCTGCCTGTCTCTCATTCAAGCCTTTACCTGGCAGCCCTTCGACCTCTCCCAACAGTCACTTGGAGTTCCTACTTCCAAGTAACACCCCGTCCTGACTTGGCAATATATTATCTTTTCCAATCTTGATCCTGGAACAGCACGGTGATCAGTACCAGTGCAAGGAGATAACCCACCATCTCCACCTTGAGGATATCTAAAGATGGGCAATAAAAAGATATTCTTGTGATACCCACATCTCAAAATTAATATTCAAGCATATTTTCCCAACACTCAAAGATCCTTTTCACAATGATCCCCACGGTATCTTTTTCCCGTTTTCTCTGGATGGTGCTTATATTCCAGTTGGTAGCTGCTTCCTCTGTGTGATGAAATGTGCAGACACCCTTATTGTTTTAGGGCTGTATGATTTGGGAAGTTTCCTTGGACATTTCTTATAATGGGCAAGCCATGCTCGTCTTGAATGCCTTTGACATTCACAAATACTTAAAATTTAAAAACACTACTGAAAATGATGCAACTCCTAAAATTTTTAAAGTTAAATCACTGGAAAATAATTAAACAGAGTTAATTGAATCTGGTCTTGAAGCTGCCTTTTCCTTTGGAGCCATTGCTTCCCATTCAGGTGAATGAATTTGCTGTGTACATGTCAGAGTTCCCTGCCAGAATGACGGTAAATGTGCCGAGGTTAACGGTCTCCTACAGGACTCCTGAGGAGCACAGTTGTCCAGAGAACAGCAATCAGATGTTTGGAAGTCCTGGACTTCCATCTTTGCTTGGGAGCCTCAAACTTCCACAAACTGAAGTAGACAAAGTACACAAGAATGCTGAATTGCCATTGTTGACCAGGTTGAATGGGTGTCATGGTGTGGAGAGGTGATACTGCTGCTGACAGCCATGAACTAGAGAGGTTCTTGATCTCAATTGGTATAACTAAAATTGGAGAACTGTGGGAGCGAATGAATTTCTTCTAGATAAGTACAATTTTCTCCTTGTACAAATAACTCCTGAATCTTTGTTCATTTCTGGTTCCCTCACAATGTGAGCGATATTGAGATTCTGGATAGGGTGCAGAGGACCGCTGTACTTCAAAGCTCCTGAGTTCATGATATGATGAAGAGAATAGGCAGCTTGCTCCAATTAAATTGCTTGGAGAGGAACAAGGTGTCACAATTTTAAATTGTGTAAAGACAGCTCTACATTGGATCCCAGATGATGTTTCTTTCCTAGAGAATAGTGAACTCAGAGCCAGTTTATGCTGTAAATGCGCCTTTGTATTTGTGTGTTCACACTCTCTATCCTCTCACATAGCAGTGTGGTGTATCTCAGTATTGTGTGGAGTGGGCCTCTGCTCTTGACCTTTGGTCCGAATGTAAGAAAGGCCAGCCCTCAAATGTCCTTAAAGAGGCATTGATGAGAGAGTATTTCTCCATATACCACTTAGTAGCTAAATTCAGCAATAGCACTTCTCCTCTCAGTCAGGTTATAGGTTCAAGTCCAAGACCAGATGTCACAATTTATTTAAAACTTTAGTGCACTGCTGAGAAAGCACTGCACTACTAGAAGTATGTTGGTAAACCAAGGCGCTGTGTACTCCCCTGAATGAATGTAAAAGATTCCTTGGCATTTTTCAAAGAGTGGACAAGGGAGTCATTTCCAGTGACTAAGCCAGCTTTTATCCATCAACTAGTATTACTGAGATGGTCAGAATGAGATTTATTGTCACTAACTTATACATGATGTGAAATTTGTTGTTTGGTGGCAGCAGTATAGTACAAAGACACAAAATTACTTTAAATTACAAAAATAAATAGTGCAAAAAAAGAAGTAATAACTTCATAGTGTTCCTGGACCATTCAGAAATCTGATGGTGGAGGGACAGAAGCTGTTTCTGAATTGTTGAGAATGGGTTGTTATTGTATTGCTGTTTGTGCCTGTGTGTTGTGCGTAAACTGACTCTTGCATTTTTAACGTTACAGTTTTACTGCACTTCAGAGTTGGCTGCAAAGTGCTGTGAGGCAAGCCATGAAATGTACTTATTTAACCATGGTTCTTTTCTCCTTCCTTCTCTCTATCAGGTGCTGAGGAGGCATCTGCTTCATTTCAAGCTGCCCAATGTGGAGTCGTCCACCGGGTTTGACATGTACGAGGAGCTGCCCCCGGTGAGGTGCAGGTGGCTACAAAAAGTCCTTGGAGACCTTCTACATCTGGAGAAGGAGCAGAAGGCACAGTAACCAGGGAGACATGGACTCAATTCCCTTGAACTTGGATAGGTGACCCCTGGACCCTCTGAGGAGTGACTCTGCATGGATCATTGATGGGAACAAGATCAGGAAACGGCTAGAGAAAAGCCAAGTGCCATTTTGTCAAACTGTGATTACTTCTCATCTGTCTGTGATGAGCAGGTTGTAATCAGACAGAATACTGTTCCTGCCTTTTGTAAACTGATTCTCTGATCCCCTCAACAGTGCAGATTTCACTTCTTTGTGCAGAGTACTTCAAGCTTCCGCTTGCAAAGTTCCAACAGCACCGTGGAATAGGAAGACTTTGTCCATGCTCACTCAGGGATGGAGGATTAGTCCAAAGAGTTCATTTTCTCTCCTGAAGTAAGTGAAGATTTCTGGGAAAGATGAATGAAATTTGTTGCTCCAGTTTTACAGTCAAAAAATTAAGGATTCTTCAAACAGCCTGGCATATTGTGAATTATGCAGACCAGACATTTACCCTTCTATTGGATGTAATTACTTGACATGTCAATTTACTTTGGTCGTAGTTTACATCAACTGTATGGACTGTGGGCCACAGGAACAAAGTACATTAAAAAAATGAAAGACCAATGTTGTGTATTCTATTAATCTATGTGCATCAAGACTGGAGGATTGCTAATGTTATTCCTTCACTTAAGAAGGGCTGCAGACTTAAGCCAGGTGACAACAGGCTGATGAGTTTTGTTTGTCAGTGGTTGGGAAATTACTGAAGAAAATTCTAAGGGATAGGATTTATTTGGAAAGGCAGGGACTGATTTGGGATAGTCAACATGGCTATGGGCAGAGGAAATCCTGTCTCTCTAATTTGTTTGATTGCGTTTTTTTGAAGAGGTAACCAAGAAGGTTGATGAAGGCAGGTGGAAGATGTTACCTTTATGGACTTTACTAAGGCATTTGACAAGGTCCCGCATCGTAGGCTGGTCTAGAAGGCTAAGGCACATGGGATCCAAAGCAAGCAGGATAATTGGTGAGGGGTGCTTTTCTGACTGAAAGTCTGTGGCTAGTGTTCACTCCTGATATCACTGCTGGGGCCTTTGTGATATTTATTAATGATTTTGTTATGATTGTTGGAGGTATGATTACTAAGTTTGTGACATGAATGTTGATGGTGTTGTGAATAGCGAAGAAGATTGTCTCAGGCTGCAAATCAGATGGGAAGATGGGTGCTCCATTGGCAGATGGAATGTAATCTTAACTAGTCAGAGGTGATGCATTTTGTGAAGTCAAATTGGGGTAGGAAATGTACATTAAATGGTAGGGCGCTGAGGAATGTCGATGAACAGAGAGACCTTGGGGTTCAAGTCCATTATTCCTCGAAAGTGGCAATAGGATGGTGAAGAAGGCATATGGCAAGTTTGCTTTCATAGGCCAGTGCGTAGAAAATTAGTTGGGACGTTATGTGGCAACTTTAGAAAATACTGGTTGGACTGCTCTTGGAGTATTATGTGTGCATTTGTGGTTGTCGGACTATAGGGAGGATGTGGTTGTGCTGGACAGAGTGCAGAGGAGATTCGCCAGGATATTGTCTGGAATGGAGGACTCCTGTTATGGCGAGAGATTGGATAGGCTGTTTTTTTTCTCCCTGGATTAAGGGAGGCTGAGGAGGTTGCATGAAGGAGGTACATAATATTAAGAGGCACAGATAGAGTAGATGGTCAGAACTTTTTTCCCCATGGTAGGAGTGTCAAAATCAAAAGGGCATAGGTTTAAGGTGAGAGGAAGGAGTTTTGAAAGGGATCTGAGGGGAAAGTATTTTTTTTACACAGAGAGTGGTTGATATCTAGAATGTGCTGCCAGAGGAGGTGGTGGAATCAGATGCAGTCGTTATGTTTAAGAGGTGTTTGGATGGCCACTTGAATTGGCAAGGCACAGGAGGATAGGGACCTAATGCAGAAAGTGGGATTGGTATAGATGGGCAAAGTGGTTGGTATGGATGTGGTGGGCCCAAGGGCCTGTTTCTTTGGTGTACGACTCTCTGACTCCAAGATGATGTGATCTGGGAAAGGACTGGAGGCAGCTGACTGCAGGGTTTGAAGTTTCTACTGACTTATTGGTTGTGTCTTAGTGGCAGCATTGTATCCATTTCTGGTCACCCTACTGTAGGAAGGATGGATGAGGTTTGCTCTGTACATTGCTGTACAGAGGTTTTAAAAGAGATTTACTGGAATGGTCCTAAAACCCTTTCAGTCTCTTCATCCTTCTTAAAAACCACCTTTTTGGCTAATTATTTAGTCATTGCTCTAATATCTCTCAATTGCATCAGATTTGGTTTCATAATGTTTAGTTATT
>JAUZTB010000001.1:86572661-86584157 GCA_034780895.1 Rhynchobatus australiae
TTCAGGGAGAGGTTGTTGTTGCTGCACCACAAGGCCAGTTGCTTCACCTCCTCTCTGTAGTGTGTTTCATCGTTGTTGGTGACGAGACCCACCACTGTCGTGTCGTCGGTGAATTTAACAATGTGATTGGAGCTGGATCTGGCCTCACAGTCGTGAGTCAGCAAGGTGACCAGGAGCGGGCTGAGCACACAGCCCTGAAGGGAGCCAGTGCTCAGTGTGATGGTGCTCAAGGGTTTTTCCCCTATTTTGACTAACTGCGGCCTGCAAGTGAGAAAGTCCAGAATCCAGTTGCAGAGAGGTGTATTGAAGCCCAATGTGCTCAACTTCCTGATCAGCTGTCATGAGATGATGGTGTTGAATGTGGAGCTGAAGTCGATGAACAGCATTCTGACATGTGTATCTTTTCTTTCCCAAGTGAGTTAGTATCGAATGCAGGGCAGAGGATACTGCATCATCCGTGGACCTGTTGGCCCGGTATGCGTATTGGTGGGGATCCATGGTTGGGTGAAGGATGGATCTGATGTGCCTCATGACTAGCCTCTCAAAACACTTCATGAGGATAGGTGTCAGAGCTATGGGGCAATAGTCATTCAGGCATAGTGCAGGGGATTTCTTAGGTACAGGAATCGCCTGCTCCTGTGCTCTAAATTTTCTGGGATTTGAACATGCATCACTTTGGCAAGGTTTTAGCATAAGATAGAAGAAGAAGTTGCATTTCTACAGCATCTTTCACAACCATTTGAGCTTCCAAAGTCCTGGGCAACCAGTGATGTAATTTTGATGTGTTGTCACTGATGCGATACTGAAAAGAATGTAGTTCTAGACTGCTTAACCCTACATACTTCCTCTGACTCTCATGCTTCAGAAAAAACAACCCAAGTTTGTCCAACCTCTCCTTATAAACTAATGCTCTCGGATCCAGGCAACATCCTGGTGAATCTCTTCTGCACCCTTTCCAAAGCCTTCATGTCCTTCCTGTAGTGCGGTGACCTGAACATAATACTCCAAATGGAACCTAAGTTTTATACAGCTGTACGCCCTCTTTACCATTCAATCCACTTGTGTTGCCACTTTCAGAGCTATTGACTTGCACTCCAAGATCCCTCTGTACATCGATGCTCCTGAGGGTTCTGCCATTTATTGTGTACTTTCCTCTTGCATTTGAACTCCCATAATACAGCAGCTCACATTTTTTCAGATTAAACTTCATCTGCCGTTTCTCCATCCAAATTTCCAACTGATCTATATCCTGCTGAATCCTTTGACAATCTTCCTCACTGTCCAGAACTCCATTTTCATGTCATCTGCAAACATACTAATCAGACCACCTATGCTTTCTTCCATATCATTTATACATTTCACAAACAACAGAGGTCCCAACACTGATGCTTGTGAAACACAACTAGTCACAGACCTCTCTCCAGAGAAATATCCGTCCACTGCTGCCCTCTTCTATGACAAAGCTAAATTTGTATCCAATTTACCAACTCACTGTGGATTTCATGTGACTTAATCTTCTGGACCAGCCTACCGTGAGGCACCAATAGATTCCAGCATTTTCCCTGCTGATGTCAGGTTACTTAGTCTCCAGTTCCCTGCTTTTCTTTATTATCAGGACTACCCAGCATCTTTTTCTGCTTTGCCTTTCTCTTCTAAATGTTGCATCTTGGGATATTTAATTCTTGGTCTTGGTCATATTACAACTATATCTCTGTAATGGTTATTAACTTGGACCCATTTGCTTTCATTTGTGCTATTAATTCATCTGACTTGTTATGCTTGCTATCTTAATCCAAATAAGGAGTCTTTGATTTAATTTATTGGTCATTTATCTCCTGGTTCTGATGAGAGGCATATTCTCATGTTTTTATTGAGTACCAGCAAGATAATATGGCGCCAAAACTTGGTGAATAATTCACTGGAGCAATATCCAGAAGCATGATCTATTGATCCGCAGATGTATTTGATTCCCACCATGACAACTGAGGAATTTAAACCAAAGTAAATAAATCTGGAAATAAAAGATGGTGTTATTTAATGATGGCCACTAAACCATCAGAATGTCATCATAGAGTCAGAGAGTAATACAGCACAGAAATAGGCTCTTCAGCCCAACTTGTCAACAACCAAGATGTCTATCCAAGCTTGTCCCATTTGCCTGCATTTGGCCCATATTCATCCAAACCTTTTCAATCCATGCACATGTCTAAATGTCTTGTAAAAATGTGTGTTGTGGGCAAGGCCAGCATTTATTGTCCATCACTAATTGTCCTCGAGAGGTGATGAGTTGTCATCTTGAACTGCCACAGAATTCTAGTGAGGCTGCTCTCACAATGCTGCTGAGCCAGGAGTTCCAGAATTTCGATTCACCAGCAGGAAAAGAAACTATGTTTTTTCCAAATCAGGATAACACACTACTTGGAGGGGAACCTGAAGCACGCAGTGTTCCCTTGAGGCTGCTGCCCCTGTCAGTTTTGGTGGTGGAGGCTGGTATCAAATGGGGAATCTTCTGATTTGTGCCTTGCGGGTGATGGAAAGGCTTTGGGATGTTAGAAGTGGAATCATTCAGTGCAGGATACCCAGCCTCTGACCTGATCTTGAAGCCACAGTATATATTGGCACGTCCAATTTAGTATCTGATCAATAGTGACCCCCCCAGGATATTGATGCTTATGAACAAAGTAATGTTGATGCTGTTAAATGTCAAGGGTAGGTCGTTAGACTCTCCCTTGTTGGAGATAGTCACTGAATGTCATTTGTGTGTGGTGCGAATTTTACTTGATACTTGTTGTTCTGGTTATGCTGCATGGGTTGGAAGAGATCTTGGAGTCACAGAGTCATACCGCACAGAAACAGGACATTCAGCCCACCATGTTCATGCTGTCCATCAAATACCAATCTATACTAGTCCGATTTTCCAGCACCTGGTCCAAAGCCTTCTGTTTGCATGGTCTGCTTCATCACCTGTGGAATTGCGAATGGAAGGGAACATTGATACCAATTCATTCACTAATATCCTTCAGGGAATGAAATCCACCATCCGATCTGTGTCCAGATGCAAAGCAGTGCAATTGATTCTCAGCAGCCACCTGAGATGGCTAGCAAGCCATTCAGTTTAGAGGCACTGGTTAAGAATAGGCAATAACTACTTAAACTAGTCAGTGACACCCATATCATGTGAAAGAAAAAAGTAGGAATGCTGTGTTTTAGATCCAGTCACGGAGATGATAAAGCAAGCTTATGAAAGGAACAAGACCTTCTTCAGAAGTTTCAGTGATGTGGTACTATTGCGTAGAAGAGTAATGGAGTATTCCCAGAAATTCTGGATAAATACTGGCTAAAAGCATATTTTCTGGCCAATACCACTTTACTTTCTTCAGCCCAACAACGACAATACTTCAAAAGTATTCTATATCTTTAATTATTTTGGGATGGCCCATGTCTCTGAAAGATGCTATGGAAATGCAAGTTCTTTCTTCCCTTTAATTAATTAATGTATAATTCCCTCTCGCGGAACACAGAAGCCTTTTTGAAATCAGTTCTGTTGAATAACCTTCATGGGTCACCGAGCAGTTAACTTGCAGGAGTCTGCCGATAATTCTGTTAGACAGCAGGGCTGTCAAGTTAATCAAAGCTCACACTGGATCCCAGTAATGAAGTTGAATGGAGTCCATTAATAAGAGTGATGTGTCATGGAGCCACCCATTAACCTGAGCAGTCACAGCTAACTGCTGAACAGGATTCACCACACCACTTGCACTGTACAGCTTGGCTCAGCAGTACATTGCTGCATTCTTGATTAGCAACCTTCATTTACCCAGATAAAGGGACATAAACTCTATTATCAGGTGGTACAGGGAAGTCAATTCATTGTTAATTGATGAAGCAGAATCTGAATGGGAATTTACTTTAAAAAGGAAATGTGCCGTGCTAAAATATCAAGCTTAATTAAACACCAGCTGCCATACCCAGCATTGCTTAGGTTATTATGCTGGCAGTCATGATATTTGCATTTATTTCCATGCAATTGGGTAATATAACACTTCTTGTAAACGAAATAAAATCTAACTTAAATATATAATAATTCCATGAATAATGTGATGGGGGTTAAAATTATATAGTTTAACTAAAGTTACCAATAACAACAAGCACACCAAAAGTAAATATGTACACTAAAATTATATTTAATGTGGTTGCCTTTAAGAAGGTATGTACCCATTCACAGTGTTTAAACACACACTTGATTTCAATGGTGCAGTGCTTCAGAATACACTAGACTTCTTTCTTTCGAATCTAGTGTAAAAATATATAGAGACACAAAAAATTGTGCAGATGCTGGAATCTGGAACAATACACAAAAAGTGCTGGAGGGACCCAGCAGGTCAGGCAGCATCCATGGAGGGAAATAAACAGTCAACATTACGGTCTGAGACCCTTCTTCAGGACTGGAAAGGAAGAGGGAAAAATGTATAGATTATTTTTATCCCCAACTCTGAAGCAGCCAAAATATAGGTGATCACAGGGAAAGCACTGAGTTTTGATATTAAGGCCAACAACTTTTAGTGATTGTCCTTGCACCTTGTTAATGCACATAGCAAAACTTCGTTGAACGGGGAACTGAAGTCACTTGAATTGAAAAGGTAGATTAGATGGGATAATTGGTATCCGAGGGATGAAGATATTTTCCCCAACAGCATTATGAGTCATTATTGTAGTCTCAATTACATGTGCCAGTAATATTTGAAATGATAATCTTGTACCATTGCATAATATTGGTGGATCCAGATTCCTGAGTGGCATGACTGGAGCTCCCTCTTTTAGTTCAGGGTTATGTAATGGCACACCAGCTGGTAACAGCGTTTAAAAATTAAACAGTTTGGGATGTGCTGAGGCTGAGGAAAGGCCATGTAAATTCCGTCATTGGCACAGTGGGAGTAGGGGGGACAACGGGATAATGATTGGGAAGGAACGTGACTGGGTTGCAAGGACTTGGGAAGCCGAGTGTAAATTGAGAAAGAGGAAGAGCATGACTGGAAATGAAAGGGAGAAAGCTAGTTGAGGGAGTTTGGAAGGCAGAGGAAACAAAGGTTGGGAAATAGACAAAAAAGGAGTTTGGTTGTGGATATTGGTAGATACTGAAATGCAAGTAGTGAATGAAGCAGATGAACAGAAGGCATGATAGACACATAGGAAAATAATTGGGATTACTGCCTTACGGGTGCAGGGATGGAAGCTCAGCATTGATGTTACAGGGTTTTCAGATGGCTGGTGGCAATATCCACGAAACAGTCATAGCCCACAAGACGGGGTGAAATGTTGGAAGGATTGTCAAATGAGAGTTGAACTAGAGATGATGGGCCATCAGACTGTTGGGAGTCTGAGGGAAATAGAAGAACAAACTTATAGTCAGATGAAAAATTAACAGGGCAGTAAATGTGGAGGACTTCAATCACGCTGAAATTAGTAAGGTTATGATCAATGTTGAAGACCAAGAGGGCACAGAATTCCTGAAATGCACTCAGTAGAACTTTGTTTAGCCAGATGTGTGGCAATCCCAGTGAAGGAGGTGGGTGTGGGGGGTGGATCAATGGAAAGGGTATGAGTGGGAGAATGGTGCTGTGTCAGTTAATCCTAATTCAAGTAGATTTAGTACTGTTATGGGAAAAGACAAAAAATAAAACTGCTTAAACTGTGAAAAGGCAATTTTTGCTGGGCTGAGAAGTGATTTACCAATGTGGACTGGGAACAACTGCTCAGAGGTACGTGGGAGGCATTCAAGAAGGAAGTTCAAGATAAAAACGTTTTTGTGAAAGCAGAAGGGCAAGATGGTGATAGCTGGAGCATCAGGTGAACAAGGTGCCCAGAGAATAAGACAAGGCAGAAAACAAGCCACAGTGGCAGAGCTGCTTTCTTGCAACTCCAGCAACCCAGGATCAATTCTGACGTCCTAATACTGTCTGTGTGAAGTTTACACATTCTCCTTGTGACTGTGTGGGTTTCCCCAGGTGCTCCAGTTTTCTCCCACATCCCAAAGACATGCAGGTTGGTAGGTACATTGGCCACAGTAAATTGTCTTCAATGTGCAGGGGCATGGTAGAATCAGAGGGGAAATGATGGGAATGAGGGGAGAACAAAATAGGATGAGTGTAGGATTGGTCTAAATGGGTCAGCACAGGCTAAGTGAGCCTGAAAGAGTATAGAAAGTGAAGGGTGAAATTAAATGGGAAATTTAAAAAAAGCAAATTAAAAGGGCATGTAAGATTTCTGGCAAATAAAATAAAACAAAATCCATGGATGTTTCATAATTACATAAAGAGCGAAAGGATAACTAGGAAAGCATTGGGTCTGTTGTGAACCAGAATCATGTGAAGCAGAGGATGTGAGCTAGGTTCATTATGAATATTTTGCATTTTGTCTTCATGAAAGGAATGATGCATATGTTGTAGTTAAGTGTGAAAAATTGGATGGGTTAAACAGAGCAAAGGGGAAAGTGTTAGTAGGCCTAGAGCTTTAGTGGCAAGGGGTGAAAGGTCATTAGGGCAGTTGGGGGGAAACAAGGCCTGATGCCTACTTGCCTCTCAGACTCCACTCAGGAACCAGGAAATGGTAAGTGTGGGTGGGTGGGCACCAAGGACAGCAGGTTGGGCCTAGCACAACCTTGCCTAGGGACTCTGCAGGTTTTCTCTCACCTGTCCTGTTCCCCTTAAAAGCCCTATGTCCCCCGCCACTACAGGTAGAGAGTTCCAGATCATAGCCTCTTCCTGCGTAAATCAAAAAAGTTTTCTTATATTCCCTCCTGTACTTCTGTCAAACTCTGCAGACTGCATGAAGACCAAAAAGTAAAGGGAGGTTTAGAGGTCCCTCAATTTTCAACGCCTTTATTGTTGAAACGGACCAGCATGTCTTGAAAGACAGAAAATGATGGAGATGCTCAGCAAGTGAGGCAGTATCTGTGGAGGAAGAAACAGTATATTTGCTCTTGATGGCCTTTCATTGCAAGCAGGTCTTGAGTTCAACATGGGGACCTGCAGTAGAATGGAATATTGTGATGAGCTCAGTAAGAAATAGCAAGGAGGTTACCTAGAAGCAATGACTGATTACCCAGTTATCTCAGTACATGTTAATAAGACCTGCTATTTAAACAAAAACATGGAAGAACCTTGGCTTTAGTAATTGAATCAGGTCAGGTCAAGTTTATTGTCATGTGTACAAGTACCGTGAGGTACAGGTACAATGAAAAGCTTGCTTGCAGCAGCATCACAGGCACATAGGTGCAGACAATACACAGAATATAAATTATACATAAAATTATACCATACAATGAAAAAAAAGTCTGTGTAAAAGCAAGACAGTGTAAAGGCAAAACAAAGACACTATCGAAGACAAGTCTGTGGTGTTCCATTGCTGAGATAGTGTTAGGGTTGTGCACGTAGGTTCAAGAACATGACGGTTGTAGGTGTGCAAGTATGTTCAATAACATAAGATATAGAATACAACCTTCAAAGGACAGCTCTCACCTGAACTGTTGGAAATTTTCAAGGAAAGATGTCAAAACCTAGAAGATGAGGCAGAGGAAATTTATCAGTTTGACATTAGTTGCAAGGAGAGATTATTAAAGCTGAGAATGGTCTCCTTCGAGGAGAGAAGATGATTGGGTGTTAAAATAATTGTTTAAAATTTGTTTAAAAAGTAAAAAAAATCAAAGTCTTCTCTGGCAAGTGGTGATCAGGAAACTGTGACTTAAGGTAATAACAAAAAGGAGTGTGCTGAATTTTATATAATGCCCACAGTTATTAGTGGCTTGAATTCTCTGCCTGAATGTGTACAAGCAGATTCAATTGTAATTTTACAACAGTGAACTTGACGAAAGCTTGAAAAGAAAAAAACATGCATGGCTATAGAGAGAGTGGAATAGAATGTAGGATTGCTTTTTCAAAGAACCAGCAGAGCTACTTTGGGCTGAATGGCCTTTGTTCTATAAGATAATGTAGTTTTATTTCCTCACTTCTTCCGTGCTTCCAAAATATTTAGAAATACCAGGCAAAACATTAAAGTATGTTTTAACCTTTTTAAAATTAATATCACATCAAAGTTTACAATCATTGCGAGATAAACAGGACCAGCTTTCATATTCAAAGTTGCGTGAGATTATTTCTAAAGATTACCCTCATTATTAGAAGTTATCTGCAAGCAGACTTGCTTTCCTACATGAGCCAAATGCATAACAGGCTTTTAATATAAGCAACTTGGTGAGACATTTCAAAACGTCTAATCATATCTCCAGATTTTTTTTAACATAAGCAAGTAGCTGAGACATTTGAAAGTGTATAGCCATATCTTGTTTTGAGAATCCTATAACATTTTTGCCACATTCCTAAAACACAGACTTAGTCGGCATCAAGAATGGGCAGGTAACCTGCTAGAGTTTATCTAAACGAAACCCAGAACTTGCATTAAATGATTCTCTTCACAACCTCAGGCCATTCAATAGCACTTAACGGTCCGTAAAGCATGTTTGAAATGTTGTCGTCAAAGCAAATCCCATATTTAGGAATATGATAATGATTAGATAATGTGCTTTAGGTGTTGGCTGAGGGGTTACTGTTATCCAGGATGCCAGGGAAATGTGGAGACACAAGAATCTACAGATGCTGCAATCTGGAGCAACCAAACAATGTGCAAGTCCTAATGCAGGGGTTCGACCTGAAATGTCGACCATTCCTTTCCTCCCACAGATGCTGCTCAACCCGCTGAGTTCCTCTGCAGATTGTTTGTTGCTGCCAGAGAAATGTCCTGTGTTTTTATATGAATTGTGCCAAGGGATCCTTTACATCCATCTGAGGCAGTTTTGTTCAACACCTGCCATCTGAAAGTTGGCACCTTCAAAGGTGTTAATGCTCCCTCAAGTAGCATTTCGCCATTATATTATATACAATAAAGCCAGTTGGAACCACTTCACTCTTTGTATACGGAGGTGGCTGGTGAGGTTATCTGAAGCTGGGTAAGGTGGATCTTGGACACTTTTCCCCACATTTCCCCCCTCCCCATCCTCACCCCTAGCTCCATCCCCAGTGCCGGATCTGATCCCGCAGTTCCCATTTGTTGAGACAAACTGGTTGATTGGTCAACACACACAAAAGCCCTGAAACACTGCAGATGCCTCTGGTTTTCTCCTGGATCACTGATTGTGCCCCACATAGTGCCCAGTATCCCCTGCCAGGGAGACTGTTTGACCTTGATACAGATCCTTGATCCCTCTCTACAAAGGAGATGATCACCAACTTGACAGCAGGAGATAGATCTTTAATTGGCATGAGGTACATTTCACCAGATTAATTAGGATCAAAAGGCCACCTTTAACAATCTGTAGCACCTCACCCCAACCCCAAGGGTGACTCACAAGAATACTATCAAGCAAAATTTGTTCTTGAGGTAGAGGGATATTAGGACAGATTCCCAAGAGGAGAGAGACAAAGGTTTGTGAAGGGAATGCCAGGCATTAATTCATTGGAATCCAATGGTGAAGTTAATGGGCCATGAAACTGAATCCTTCCCTTCATTCAGAGTATTCAATAAAGGCCCAGTGGAGGCTCTCCCTCCCTGGAGAACCTTCCACCTTGTATCACAAACCCTCTAATTTGAAGGGAAAGTATTTGAGCATGCCATACTTCACATGCCAGACCCATTCTCCCCTCCATGGACTCTGTCTACACTTCTTGTTGCTTCAAAAAAGCAGACAACATAATCAAAGACCCCTCCCACCCCAGGACATTCTCTTTTCTCCCCCCTTCCATTGGGCACAATATACAAAAGCTTGAAAACACGCACCATCAGGCTCAAGGACAGCTTCTAATCTGCTGTTATAAAACACTTGAATGGACTTGTATGTTAAAGATAAACTCCTGATCTCACAATCTACCTGGTTATAATCCTTGCACTTTATTGTCTGCATTCACTTTCTCTGTAACTGTAACACTATATTCTGCATTCTGTTATTGCTTTTCCCTTGTATTTCAATATACTTGTGTTTTGAAATGATCTGTATGGATGGCATGCAGAACGAAGTTTTTCACTGTATATCAGAACATGCGACAATGATAAAGCCAATTGACCAAGAAAGACCCAGGTACTCTTCTTTGTGAGGTTACAGAGAACAATGTCCAGACTGAAGCTGGCAGCTACTTGGACCCTCAGGTATTAATTTCAATGAACAATTGGAATGGTGCTCCTTGAATCTCTCTGAACATTACTTTCAACTCCCCTTAAATCACGATACAATGCTTGAAGGTAGCTATGTTGAAGATGACATATTGTGTGCATTAGTCCTTCTGGTGAATTATTCACAACAGTATCTCCAGGAAGGCTGGAACAGAGCATCCCAGATCTCTCCTTATGATGCCACCAGCATCTCAGGTTGAAGACCTTAAACTTGATGTGAAGAAATTTGTCTCTTTGAGAGATAAGTTAATGAATTTCTCTACTCTGTTTTCAAGGACTGTTGAGTGGGCATCCCTGAGTAAGGTCTGAGATTCAGCCTCTGTCAGCTTTCAGGTACTTTCCCAAGCACCAGGAGGTAACAGACCATGCACCTTGTAGAAAATTGATGGAAGTGATCATATTGAACAGACAGCACAGAGCGGTTCACTGGATCTAGCTGGGGTTTATATTTTACATGGGCATGTAACTACCTCCCTCAGTTATTGATTGAGATTTTCCTTCATTGTACCTATTCTCTTTGCCTCAACCACTCCTTGTGATGGTGTGCTTCTCATTCAGACATTCTCCAGATGAAGATTCATAGAGTTATATAGCACGAAAACAGGCCCTTTGGCCCAAATGGTCCATGCCGACCAAGGTGCCCCATCCAAGCTAGTCCCGTTGCCAGTGTTTGACCCATAACCTTCTAAACCTTTCCAATCCATGTACCTGTCCAATTGTCTTTTAAAAGTTACTACTGTACCTGTCTCAGCCACTTCCTCTGGCAGCTGATTCCACATACACACCAGCCTTTGTGTAAAACAAAATTGCCTCTCAAGTTCCTCTTAAATCTTTCCCCTATGCCCTCTGGTTCTTGATTCCCCAACTCTGGGAAAAGGTCTGAATCATTCACCCTATCTATGCCCCTCATGATTTTATACACCTCTATAAGATCACCTCTCAGTCTCCTATGCTTGAAGAAATAAGGTCTTAGTCTGTCCAACCTTTCCCTATAACTCAGTCCCTCAAGTCCTGGCAGCATCCTTGTAAATATTTTCTGCACTCTTTCCAGTTTAATAACATCTTTCCTGTAGTAGGGTGACCAAAACTGAACACAATATTCCATGAGTGGCCTCACCAGTGTCCTGGACAGCTGCACCATGACCTCCCAACTTTTATACTCAATGCCCTGATTTGTGAAGACCAGCGTGCCGGAAGCCTGTCACCACCCTGTCTATCTGTGACTCCACTTTCAGTGAACCATGTACTTGTACTCCAAGGTCCCTCTGTTCTACAACA